>VXBU01017637.1:24164-84834 GCA_013400315.1 Bombycilla garrulus | reverse complement strand
GGGCGCGGTCCCGGCGGGCGCGCGCGGGGGAGCCCGGGCCCTTCATTCCGTAAGGGTTGGAGCGGGGGTTGTGCTTGGACAAGTCTCCCTCGGGCGGAATCCACCGCTTCTGAGGTTTGGCTCCCGCAGGGGGGGCAGTGGGCAGCAGGTATCCGGTAAAGGACGAGTATTGATCATCGTAAATGTTCGTCCAGAGAAACGGGTCCGGCTGAGGAGTAGTATCAGTGTATATAAGTGAGAGTTGTACATAGTGTTTGCCACTGAAGGTGAAGCTGTGTATGCAAAATAATAGGGGTCTGCGAATAAAATAAATAACCCGAATAAAGACTTAAGGTATTTCGGTGGAAAGGGAGGGAGAATAAAGGTCCCATATTAATCCGTAAATTAAAGAAGGAAAGAGGAGAATCCTGTCTTACCCGAAGTGCGGCAGGATAAAGGGAATGTAAAGCAAGTCTGTAGTTAAAGCCTTGCCACTTATGTTTTGCGTTCCATAAAATTTCTGGGTGGTTACTAGCTGAAATAAGATCTGGGAAGGTTTTTTGGGGTTTTTTTGCGCGCTTGTGTGTTCTTCTGGTGCTGAAACCACGTGGTTTAAAAACTTAAACTCTGAATGCCATTGTCACTGCCTGCAAGAGGGTATGTTAACTAAGCGGCTCGGCTGGAATTTCAGCTCCTCCCTCTCCCTTCACAGATGCCGGAAGCTGTGCAAACTCAGGACCAACCAATGGAGGAGGAGGTGGAGACCTTTGCCTTTCAGGCTGAGATTGCTCAGTTGATGTCTCTGATCATCAACACTTTCTACTCCAATAAAGAAATTTTCCTCCGTGAGCTGATCTCCAATTCCTCAGATGTAAGTACCAAAACTAATCTGCTTAATTCTGACAATTACTGAATTTTTCTAGGAATAGGGAATGTTAAAGCCTGTCTTTACTTTTACAGGCTCTGGATAAGATAAGATATGAAAGCTTGACTGACCCAAGCAAGCTGGATTCTGGAAAAGAGCTGAAAATTAACCTGATTCCAAACAAGCATGATCGCACTCTAACGATTGTGGATACTGGCATCGGGATGACCAAAGCTGACCTGGTCAACAACCTTGGTACTATTGCCAAATCTGGCACCAAGGCTTTCATGGAAGCCCTGCAGGCAGGAGCTGACATCTCCATGATTGGTCAGTTTGGTGTTGGCTTCTACTCTGCCTACCTGGTTGCTGAGAAGGTGACAGTGATCACCAAGCACAACGATGATGAGCAGTATGCTTGGGAGTCCTCAGCTGGAGGGTCCTTCACTGTCAGACTGGATAATGGTGAGTGTTCTGTGTTCCTGCTCAATGGCACCTCTAAAAAATGTTGGCAATGGTACACAGTCTGCCTTGGAAACCACAAGATAAAAGGAGTTAGTACAAGTAACAGGGCACATCAGGTATAGTTCCAGGTCACACCTTGCCGTTTTAGTTGGCGTAATGTGATATGTATGAAATGCCCAAGTAGAAGGTGCATAATTTTTACACGTGAAAAAATATTTGTAAGACTTAAACAACTCTATACAAAGTCTTTAAAGACTCTGAATAGGGTAGTGCACATCTTCTGAAGCTTGTTTGAAATACTTGGAGAGCACAGTAACCATGAGTTAGTGTAACCTAGACTGTTAGATATAGAAGCTTCATTTTCCTGGTGGTGAAAAAGTGGCTGATAGAGCACAGTGTGTTTTTAAAGAGTTAGTCATTAAGCCTGCTGTGCTGCAGCAAAGTAAAACGTGTAAACTCCATTGCAGGTGAACCTCTGGGCCGTGGAACAAAAGTCATCCTGCATCTGAAAGAAGATCAAACTGAGTACCTGGAAGAGCGGCGAATCAAGGAAATCGTGAAGAAGCACTCTCAGTTCATTGGCTACCCAATTACACTCTTTGTACGTACTTTACTTGAAATGCTAGATAAGTTGTTAACACATTCATATATGAGAGTTTGCATAAAAAGGAGCAGTCAATTTCCGTTTGGTTAGTTTGAGTTCATTCAGATGTTACATGCAGGAAGCTCTGGGGAAATGTAATCTGTTACTTAAAATTATGCTTCACTGGACATGGTTAAAAAATGTATTCTAAGCCAGTAGTGTTTGTTTCCAAACCATTAATCAATTTAGTCATTCAGTGTAATAAAACTGAACAGTAAGAGCTTAGTTTGTAGCACATGGAAACAGCACCACTTGTGTCAGCACCCAGAGAGAGTCCTTGGAGTGCAGTTGACACCATGTTCAGTTTTCTGGCTTTGTGAGGTTGCAAGGGGTACCTTAGAACTGTTACTTACTAAATTTGCAGCTTCTGCAATTTAAGTACTGATGGCTGTTTTGTAGGTGGAGAAGGAGCGTGATAAGGAGGTGAGCGATGATGAGGCTGAGGAAAAGGAAGAGGAAAAAGAAGAGAAGGAGGAAAAGACAGAAGATAAACCAGAGATTGAAGATGTTGGTTCTGATGAAGAAGAAGAGAAGAAGGATGGAGATAAGAAAAAGAAGAAGAAGATTAAGGAAAAGTACATTGATCATGAGGAGCTCAACAAGACCAAGCCCATTTGGACCAGGAACCCAGATGACATAACCAATGAGGAATATGGAGAGTTCTACAAGAGTCTGACTAATGACTGGGAAGACCACCTGGCTGTCAAAGTAAGTTTTTCTCTGGAGACACAACTACAGTTGTTGATGTGTAGATACATAGACTATAATATACAGCACTAAAGGTAGAAGGTGCTTAAATATGTTGCTGAATGGTGATCCATTGTGCATTGGTATTCATCTGGATTGAACCTGCAGTCAGGAAGGGCAGGTGCCTTCTGAGTTTACAGTTTAATTATCATGTCTAAATTTAAAACTAGATTATGTATGAATACAGAAATGAATTAGGTTTGTGATTTTTCACTGAAAAGGTTTTCTGCCTTCTGTTTGACGGTGGAAAGTGCTGTAAGAATATATTTGGTTTCTAAATCTCAGTATGTTGTGTAAGGAATTGAATATGTTCTGAATTTTTGTTTGCTGACCTCATAACTGAACAGTAACTGAGGGTGAAGAGCTGTTACATGGTTATCACAGTGGAACCATGCAAATGGACTAAAAGTACCACCTTGCTTTCCCACAGCACTTCTCTGTGGAAGGGCAGCTGGAATTCAGGGCTCTCCTGTTTGTCCCACGGCGTGCACCCTTCGATCTGTTTGAAAACAGGAAGAAGAAGAACAACATCAAGCTGTATGTGCGCAGAGTTTTCATCATGGACAACTGTGAGGAACTGATCCCTGAATATCTGAGTGAGTATAATTTTGGGGAAAGCCTTCCCTAAAAGGTTAGAAGAGCTGTTGTGCTATTCTGTAGTTAACTATTTTAGGTAAAGAAATTCGGAAAAGGGGGTAGATTTTTGGTTCTAAACAGTTGTTGAGGAGTTCAAGTAGCAGAGCTTGGCACATGTTCACTGGAGTTGTAGAGAAACAAATTCATAATTTCTAATGGGCGTAGAGCCACATGTAGGTAGTGACTGGTAATACTTGTTTGAGACTAACAGAGTTAATTCTGTCATTTTGCAGATTTCATGAGAGGTGTGGTAGACTCTGAGGATTTACCTCTGAATATTTCTCGTGAGATGCTGCAGCAAAGCAAGATCCTGAAAGTGATCCGGAAGAACTTGGTGAAGAAGTGCTTGGAACTTTTCACTGAGCTGGCTGAAGACAAGGAGAACTACAAGAAGTTCTATGAGCAGTTCTCAAAGAACATCAAGGTTTGCAGTTTTTCTGCTGAGCAGTGCTGATATTTGCAGTTGCAGATTATTGTTGTGCCTGAGCTACTAAACTACTACAGTTTGAGTATTTACCTGAAGGAATCACTTACTGGTTTTTCTTCCCACTTTTTGTAGCTTGGCATCCATGAGGACTCACAGAACCGCAAGAAGCTCTCAGAATTACTGAGATACTACACATCTGCCTCTGGTGATGAAATGGTTTCTCTGAAGGATTACTGCACTCGGATGAAGGAAAACCAGAAGCACGTCTACTACATTACTGGTGAGTTGGAAACTGGAATGGTCTGAAATGCCCACACTGTATGTAGGTTTACCTTCTGTGAGATTTAGGAATACTGTTAGCAGTTCCCTTGCTTGGCAGGAAAGGGAGGCATTTTTTATCTGAGATTCCAGGAAATGCAAATTTGCTTCCAAATCAGTTACGAGTGTTAGATCCTGGAGTATCAGTTTAAACCAGCTCGAGTGTCTTGGGGCTGTACGTGCCCCTTTGTTTTCCTGTGGTTGGGATGTGAAGTGCTGTTGCATAGGCTCTGCAGAAACTGAAGAAGCTGCTGTTATTGCTGAGGCTCATCTGTGGTGGTGGTGTTTGTTGCAGGTGAAACAAAGGATCAGGTGGCCAACTCCGCTTTTGTGGAGCGTCTTCGCAAACATGGGCTGGAAGTGATCTACATGATTGAGCCTATTGATGAGTACTGTGTGCAGCAGCTGAAGGAATTTGAAGGCAAGACCCTGGTTTCTGTAACAAAAGAGGGTTTGGAGCTTCCAGAAGATGAGGAAGAGAAAAAGAAACAGGAGGAGAAGAAAGCAAAGTTTGAAAATCTTTGCAAGATAATGAAAGATATTCTTGAAAAGAAAGTGGAAAAGGTAAAAGTAGTACTTGGTTTACTTGTGTGTAAAAGTGCAATATAAAATGAAGTTAGGGTAAATCAGTTGGACCTGTTGAAGTGCTTAAATTGCAAACTTGTGCCTTGTATTCTCTGCAGGTTGTTGTGTCCAATCGTTTAGTTACTTCTCCTTGCTGCATTGTAACAAGTACATACGGCTGGACTGCCAACATGGAGAGGATCATGAAGGCTCAGGCATTAAGGGACAACTCCACAATGGGATACATGGCAGCAAAGAAACACCTGGAGATTAATCCTGATCATTCCATCATTGAAACACTGAGGCAGAAAGCAGAGGCTGATAAGAATGACAAGTCTGTGAAGGATCTTGTCATCTTGCTGTACGAGACAGCACTCCTGTCCTCTGGCTTCAGCTTAGAAGACCCTCAGACACATGCCAACCGCATTTATAGAATGATCAAACTCGGGCTGGGTAAGTTCCCAAACCTGTCCTGGCCCCTGGGGTGTATTCTCTTGAGATCACTGTGGTCCTGCTTGGTAGTGTGGAAAAGGAAGTCCCTCGGGTGTTTGGGGTGCTGTGGAGGATGAAAGGTTTGAGTTGTGCTCCCAGCATTAATGGGGTGTGTGTTTCCTGCACAGGCATTGATGAGGATGACACTGCTGCAGAAGAAGCCAGTCCAGCAGTCACTGAGGAGATGCCACCTCTTGAAGGAGATGATGACACATCACGCATGGAAGAGGTGGATTAAACCAGTTTACAGGAACTCATGAATGTTTCCTTGGCTAATATGAATAAGTTATATTTTGTATATTATGAATGTTACCTGCCAAAAAAAAAATCTTTGACACTTTGTCTGCATTCCCTCTTTATATTTATTTTCAAAGATGTTATACCTTTATTTTTGTTACATTGCTTTTTCAGCTGATGTGAGATACAAATGCCATTGAGGGAATATTTTCTTTAACACTGTACAACCCTAAACAGGCAAGTAAGGAGTAGTTATTTTTGTCTGTATTAGCTGGTTGCAGGTGGCAGGGTTTTTGACTTATTCTTAATTGCCAGAAATGTGGAAAAGAAGTAACGAAGGTGAGAAGACATCGGGGTGTTCAAGTTTGTTTAGTGTTCCTCAGCTCTTCAACTCTTAAGTGTCTAACATACAGTACCTAGTAACTAGGTATCTAGGAGAGCTGAATCTTTTGGGGAAGCTTTAATCCTTCTGCTCCTAACAAGGTCTTGATGTTTAAAGTTGTTTTTTATACTGTTCAAGGATTCTGGATTGCACTCTACCATAGAATAGAATCCACTGTAAATCTCTATTGTGACTTATGCAACTCTGCATGTACAGTTCAAACCTAGAACTGTAAGAATAAAAGTGTTAAGAATTGAACTGTGTCACTGACTTGTCTGTTCACCCTGAAACAAATCTGCTCTGCCTCTGCCCGTGTGTTGCAGCCCTGGATCCTGAGCTTGAGCTGCTTTTGTGCTCTGCATAATAAATGGAGTGTGCTTGGTGCCCCCACTACAACCCAGTGCCACAGCAGAGCAGGGAGGGTCTCTGGAAAGGTGCTTAGCTCCAAGTTTGGGGTACAATGCTTGTGGCTGGTTCAGCAGTTGTTCTGGAGTTGCAGCCCTGTTCTGTGGTGGTGGTGTGGGAGGTAATTAGCTTTGACCTGAGAAGTTGCTAGTTAGGCATCACAGCTTGCCAGGGAGCTACTTGGTTCTGCTGTGTTCTGTATTCCTTGGCGTTTGTCTTGAAAGAGCAAAGAGAAATTAAATTCTTAGTAAGCAGCTCCATCCAGCAACTTCTCTGGGTGCCTGTGGGGTGCCGGTTTGCTGACTTGAGGGAGATTGTATTTGGTATTCACAATTGGTTTGGGAGGAGGAGGATAAAGGCAAATTCCGACCATCTTGCCCAGCTGGTTTCCTGTGTCCACCTGGTCTGCTCCATGACACAGGAGCTCCCAGTGTAAAATAATTCACACATACGTATGAGAGAGATTGGTGTGTTGGTGTTTTTTATAGCATGGTGAAAGGATGGCATTTTGGTCCTAGCTGTTTGTGCAAATACCTAACCTCAGTTTCCTGCCAACTAATTCAAAATAATTTGCACAAGTTGTGGCTTTGTAAGATTTTATGTCAAAGCAGCACTCTGCTGCTGGGGAGAGGCCAGTCCCTGTTTTATACATAGATTGGGGCAGTGGATGACACTGTAAGCCAAGGCGTTCCACCTGCTGGCCTTCCTGTATGGATTGCTACTCACCTCACTGGACTGAGGTGATCGCATGGTTCTAAATCAGAATTCTTTCTCAAAGATGAGGAACAAGAAAAAACATCAACTGTTTCAATGTTGCTTACACAGTTGCTGAAGGCTGAATGTGTGTAACAAGTGGGGCATTTGTTTTGCGCACCTCACGTTCTGTATCATGACATGAAATGATCAAAATAATTTCAAATTATGGCTACCTCACAGATGCCTGCAGATGAGACTGGTGCCTGCATGTCAGTGAAGGAAGAATTGTCAAAGCAAGCACATAATTTCCTTGGACAGTGAGCAGGAGCTGAGGTTCCCCCTGCCAGCCCTGCCTGGGGACTGTGTGAGATGGGCTTGGAACGAGTGTCCCTGTGCCTGGGCAGGAGGTGTTTGTTCACCCTGGGTGGGATGTCTGGGTGCCATCACTACCCCTTGCAGTGATGGGTGTGCTGTTGCTGTAGTAACAAGCATGGCCTCAAGCCAGATGCAGAAGGGGAGTTACAGTTTCTAATGTGTGTGCCAGTATTGACTTTTCAGTTTGGTGCGTGGGAGACAGAAGCAATCAGGAGGAAAAGGCTTCCTTCTGTCATGTTCAATGTTGGAAGTTACCAGGAGAGCAGACTTCAGCAAGCTTTAGGTTATTGCTTCAAGACCTCAGTGTCAAAAATTCTGATTCAAGATTCTAAAGTATGTGTGACTTGTGACTAAAATCCATTTTACAAGATCTTCCATAATGTGTACAAAATGGTGAAAATATCTTCCAATTAGTAACACTGGGATTTAAAATTTATGGTGGCAATGCTAAAGACTTTCCTACTTAGTGATGGCCCAAGTCTTAACCTCTCTTGAAAACTCAATTATCTCTTAAGAGAATAATTCAGGTGAAACTTGCAGGTTATCTCCAGTATATCTTGCCCTGAGGAAGTGTTGGGTGTTTTTGAGTCATTCATTCCCTGCATTACACTGAGCAGCCAGACCATAAGGAAGCCTGGACTGAAGGGAACTCAGAGCTTGCTGTGTTCTGTGCAGGGCCAAGAGTGACAGGGAGAGGGAGAGCACTGAGCAGTGGGAAGTTATGGGAATGAGCCCTGGAATGAGTGTTGCTGCACCTCTGTGCCCCTTGGGCCACCTCCTCGTTCACACTGCAGCCACAGGGCTCAGCCATGGCATCACCTGTGTGCTCTCAGAGATGGACACCCAAGATCTCCCTTGGAATCCTGTGGTGTGACTGTGACTGCTGCCTCGCCCTGCCCAGAAGGGCACAGGGAGCAGGTGTGCTGTGGGAGCCCTGGGCTGTGTTCATCCTTGCAGCCATTTCATCTGCAGCCCCTCGCAGACCGACCGACCAACCCACCCATGGAGCCTGGGGCCTCGTTGCTCACAGCTGCTGCCTGTAAAGAATTTGTAGCTAATTTTGGGCAGGTTGTGGGATAATGACTCCCAGCCTTGTATTTGGGTGAAGCATGATGGTCATTGGGGCTCATTCAGCTCAGCTGGTGCTGCAGGCACTAACACAGCGTCCTTAGCTCCCACTTCACTGGTGGGAGCTGCTATGGGGTTGAGTGAGGTTCTTAGTTGCTGTGTTTTGAAAATGGTTGGAGATTCTGAAGAGAGGGAGTAATCATCAGATGGTTTTAGTCTGGGTAGAGAAGGTAAGGAGATGAAAAGGCAAGTGTCTGGGAAGAAAGGAGGTGAAAGCAACAGGGTCTAGCTCAGCTGGAGGCAGGAATGGGGTGAAGGCTTGTGAGCTGCTCCTGGTACAGCTGCTGTCATTGTCATCCCCACTGGGACTTGTTCCTAGTGCCTTTTCAGAACAACAACCCACTGCTGGTTTAGAGTAAGGTGTTTGTTTTGCTGAGGTTTTTATACAGTGCTACCTTCTGCACTGTGCAGAAAGAAGCAAGAAAGCCAGCTGGGAAAGAGATAATGGGAAGAAAATTAATTTGATTTGGAAAAAAGTAAAAAATAATTCCTTATTCCCTACAAAAAGAACAAGAAAAAAGGGAATGGAAATGTGGCTTCTAAAGGGTTAAATCAGATCTGCTTCTTCGTAAAAAGAGACCTGATCCATAGTTCTCCAGTAACTCTGGAAAAATACTGCTCCTGGTATTTAAAAACAGTAAAATTGCTGTGCTGGATTGTAAGTGATTAAGAAAGATGCTTAGAAAGCTTTGTGTGTCCAGCTACAGCTGTCCCTCTGCTACAGGGGGAGATCATCTGCTCCAGCAAATCACCAGAAGAAACATCTTTGGTCACCCTGGCTGCCCCTGGAGGGAAGAGGGGGTTCCCCTTGCCTGTTGACTCTTCTGTCAGCCTGAGGGAAATGGGGCTCCAGAAAATAAATTGGTGAGAGCAGAGGGGAAGTGTCACATCCCTGGCCACCAGTAGGAGAGCAGAGGATGTGTGTGCATACGTGTGCTTTTAAATAAGTATTTTATGTGCACACTTGGGAAATGTGGTGAGTGAAGGCCCCACACAGTCAGCGCTGCTGCAGAGCAGCCTGGAGCCTCGCAGGGGCACAATGGGAGGTTTTCTCTCACGGCAGGGTTTCACTCTCGAGTTTTCTTGCTTAATTCCCTCTTTTTTTGAGGGAGCAGCTCTCCAGGTGGAGGAGGTTGAGGGGCTGTGAGAGTGCAGGTGCGGGCCCGGCCCATAAAGCTGGAGAGAAGGGAGGGGCGGGGAGCGGGATGGCGTCGGTCGGGAGGAGGCAGCGGCGGCGGAGGAGGCGGCGGGAGGCCGGGCAGGCCGTGGACGGTAAGGAAGGGACGGAGCCCCTGTAACAGAGCCCTGAAGGGGGAGAGGGGGATGTGTGAGTGTGCAGGGACTGCATTTTGGGAGTGGGGAACTGGAACAGAGGGCTGGCTTATGGCACAGCTTTGCATTTATCCCTCTCTAGTCTGCTTGGATGTCTTTAGCACAAATGCCTCTTTAAGGATTCAGAAAACTTGTAGTGCTGAAAAGAAATAAAAATCCTCTATGGTCTGGAATAAGCTTCTTTTAAAAATAATTATTTTTTTCCTCATGCTGCAAAAAGGACCAATGAATGAAGTGTTATGGTAGAAGACAGTAGTTGTTTCACATTTATTTTTAAGTAGAAGCTGCCTTTGAGAGCTTCACACAATGTGAAGGACTGAGTGGCTTTTCTAGCATAAAGGGAGTAGCCATGTTTGGGCATTTTATCTCAGAGGAGGTTTTCTCTAACGTCCTCTCCTACCCTTTGTCTGTTTCAGTAGATGCTCAGGAAAAGGAGGATTATGTTAAAAGCCCAGACTGCGTAGAAAGACTGGCACAAAAATACATGGTAACTTTTTAAATTGCTGCTTCTCTACCTCCCTATTAAAATACAATTCAGAAAGTGTTTGTTGGTTTGCCCTTGGACTGATGCTGCAGCTGGCTGGGCTGGAAAAGAATGCATGAAGAACAGGTGTGGATGAATTAATTTAAATTGGAGGGATGGAGGAAACTCCTCCACTTCTGTGCTACCCTCGGGACTAGAGGAGCTGTTTGTTTGTAAGGTCCCTTTCTAAGCAAGAGCTTTAGAAAAATGATGGTGTCTTGAGTCATTCATCTGCAGTTACATTTCTGAGCTATAGGGCCACCGAATGCAAAGAAACAAAGAGAACCACAGTGCAAACCAAAAAAGATTTTGTGAAGTTACTCACAAGCCTGGAGTAACCATTCTTAGCAAGTGTGAGACATGTTCTGGTCTGCTTCCAGTTGTGGTTTTGGGGGTGAGGAATGATGAGAGAGGCTTCTGTTTTCCCCTTATGTCTCACTTGCACAACCCAACCAGCACCACAACTGTGGGATATTTGGAAAGACAAGCTGGCTTCAGATGGGGAAACTTTGGAGAAACTCGGCATCTACAGCTGGTACTAGAACTTCAGCTTCAGCCTGAAGCTGCAGTAAGTTCTGCTGTGAGTGGCATTTCTTTCCCTTCCTCCTCTGCAGCAGGAGTGCACAGTGGAGTCAAGCACAGAGTCCGAGTCTGAATCCAGGGCAGAGGTAAGGACTGACTCTGAAGTGTTCTGCTGGTGATGTGATTCCCTGATGTGTATCCAACTCTTCCTTCAGCCTCAATAGAGCATCTAAGGCATGTTTTGGAGTTGTTGATTTCGCAACTGGAAAAACAACAACCCCAAGCCCAATATTACCCTTTGCATCAGGCTCTTTCTTAAAACTGTTACTAAAGAAAAAGTTGATTCTAGGGGAATGAGGCAGGGAAGAGACAGTGTTTTAGGCAGACAAATGCTAAGAAAGTGCTGGCCTGGGCTCCAGGTGGTTAACTTTCAGCAGCTCTGGTCCAGTGAGATTTCTACAGCTCTGGGTCAAGAACCTCTGCCTTCTGACTCTCACTTTCGGAGGAGATTAAGAGCAGCTCTGTTGCTGTGGCAGTTAGTTATGGATCTTGGTAACTTCTTGAACATTGTTCTGTCAAACCAGTGTGTTTAGTGCTGATGAAAAAAGACCTGATGCTGGAATGGAGAACAAAATACTTAATTTGTGGGTAAAATTCTTTGGAACTGATGCTCACTGTTGGTCCATGTGAATCACTGTGCTCTGTGACTTGGAGAAGCTGCCTGCCAGGAATCTGCCACCACTTCACCTTCCAAAAAGGTCAGGGCAAGGCTGGAGCTGTCTGTGTTCTCCTGAAAGAAACCAGGAAGACCTCCAACAAGTCTATGTGTGTGGTGGCTGGGCAGGGTGGAAGGGGGGCTTGCACAGGTGCCAGCCTGAAGAAAGAGCTGGCTGCTTGCACCAGGGGTGCTGAGGCAGGTGCTAGGCCAGCCAGCACTGGGGGATTTCTGTGCTCTTGGGAGAAGCAGAAGGGCTTTGTGGGGGTGTCTCTGTCCTGAAGTAGCCCAAGAATATATGGTCACAAAGGGGCTTGGACTTCAGTTCCTCTGCTGAAGTCTTTGGTTTCCTGTTGAGCCCAGATTCCTGAGCCCTGCTTGGTCTCAGCTGTGCTCAGTTCTCCTCCTTCCCACTGGAAGCAGCATGGCACTGCCTGGCAGTTTGCTCTCTGAGCACTGCAGTGGATTCTTTTCAAGAAGCATTTCCCACTTTCCTTGCTGTTAACTTCCTTCCCTTTGTGAGACTTATTACTTGGGGTTTGCTTTCTAAAGGGAATCTCCCTACATGGCTATTTAAAAAAAAAAATTTAAATAGTAAGCCCGATCTCTAAGCACTATTTTGGGATTTCAAATCACCCCTATGTGAAAGAACAAAAAGGGACCTGAGTGGGATGGAGGCTCTCTAAACTCTAAATTGTATCCTGACTACTACTATTTAAGTGTTGGTTTGCTTTGTTTGTCTGGTGGATTGTAATTACTCATTGTTCTCTTTAGTGCAGTGCTTTAAGTGCTTACCATAGCTCTATTTTAGGTTAACTTTACCAACCCTTTAAAAGTTAGACTGAGACACATTTTTTATTGTCTTTTAGCAAAGTGACAATCTAGCTTCCTCTTCTCTAGGATTTCCACCTACTCTGATTTTTGTTCGGTAACTTATGAGAAAGTGCCTTATAAACCTATGTTAACTTCTCTTAAATAGGTTGTGCCTAGCCCACTTGTTGGAGGACTCAAGAAAGCAAACAAATCCAGGGGACTACAAGTAGGTTTTGGGTATTACACAGTTCTTGGTGGAGCATCCAAAAACTAAAAATAGAGGTAGATAACTGGATAAACAGAGATGCTCCCACAGTAAGTCTGTGACTTAGGTTGAAAGGGATTTTAAAGTCCACTGTATGTTGCATCTTTTTTGTTTGTATTTTTAAGGACAAATAGTTGTCCACCATGTTTAAGAGATGTTTATTTTAGTTTTTAGATCCTTATGATGGTGATTCAGAAGATGCATCTGTTCACACTGAGTGTGGTATAAAAGATGCAACATGGACAAACAGTGCCACAAAAGCAATGCCTTTGGAGGATGCTGATACTTCGGAAGATGAAGAATCCTTCCCTAGTCCCCCAAATGTCCGTGACACTCAGACAGTAAATGGCTGCAGAGCACCCCCGGAGCTTCCCGGGCTGGAGAAAGATCAGTTGCAATCGCCGGAGCCGCCTCCAGTCACATTTACCCCCTCGGGGCTCACACCTGACCACGCCTTACCGATGGTCGTTAACCCTTCAGTGCCTGCGGATCTCCCTGCAATCCCGGCTGACACTGCTGCACAGCCCCTGCTCGCAGCTCGCTGGGATGGCACAATGGCCAAGCAGCCCATAATTAAAAGAAAACAAGGGATTCCTGCTCCAGAGGGTGCTAGTGAAAAACTAAAGAGAAAGAAATTCCGTGCAACTTAATCTAAGGGATGAATAAATCATTGGACAAGCAGTTCTGAAGGATCATTCTGGTAGAGATTTCTTTTGCACAGTGCACCTGAACTAAACAGGCTGCCTCAAGCCTGTTACAAACGCACTGCACTGTACAGTAAGCTCTGATATCCATCTGAAGAACAGAATCAGAGTTGTGTGGCAATTCCAGTGAAACGGAGCATGACAAACAAGCTTGGTTCCCAGGTCCTCTGGAAGCACCAGCCCCAGCTCCTGTATGCAGTACCTGGAGCTGCTCAGCTTCAGTGTAATTTCACCAACACTGACAAGGGTTTGCCGAGGAGGGAAAGAAGAATGACCCCCTGGCTGCAATTAGCTTCCAACAGCTCTGGCTTGTCTGGCACCTGCTTTGTGTCATGTTTGGCTCTTGCTGTGTTTGACCTCCCTCCGAGCGGTGAACAATACAGGTTTGACTAACAACAGCTGAATTGCATTGAGCTCAACTGACTCCAACTACTGGCAATCCAGCATTTATTTTTCTCTTTCAAAGAGGGAGAAATTGTGGAGTTGCTGTTAACACAGCTGCTCCTGCCACCTTTGATGGATGTTTTGGGCCATTTCTGTGTAGCTGCCAGATCAGTGTTTACAATGTGATGTGGAACACATTAGCTCAGAGCTCCTAAGTGAAAGCCATCATTCTGGAGCTGCAGGAGTGGTGCCCATAGATGGGAGGCCAGTGAGGGAGCAAAAACGGTGTCTCTGATCTCCCTCTCCTGTACGCCAATTATGGCAATTTCTTAAATCGGGTGCAGAATCCGGGTAGTCCATTTGCGTTGGAGGGGAACTATTAACTGTGAAAGTATAATGATGGCTTGAAAGATGTTAGTACCAGCGACTTGTGAAAGCATTTGTTTTGTACAACTGGCAGAGATTTATACTTTCCAGTTTCTTTTATAAGATGGAAAGCTATTCAAAACATTATTTAACTGCTAGCCTTGCACCCTTCCACTTGTGTATTTATTTTATTAAAGCAACTTTTCTGTCATCCTTTTTCCCCCAGCTGGTTTTTAATTAGCTTGGACCATATGTGGTTAAACAGTAAGTTTTAGAGGCCTTTGCCCTGAGACAGAAGCTACTGTGGTTGCCCCTTGACTTGTCCAGAGGCAAAGACTACAATGAAAACTGTGAAGTTAATTGAAAAAAACCTCAAACATACCAACAACCAACCCCTTGTAGCTGTAGATTTGTGTGTACTGCAACTAGGCTACAGCAGTCTCTGGAATGAAGACTTGTGAAAAGCTTAAAAATACAACCTTGTGATACAGCCAAGACCCTCATTTTAAGTCCTAGCTATTAGATACCCTAGCTCTCAGCCCCACCAGATGAGACTAAATAAAACTGAACCCCCTGCCTTTCAAACTGCAGCCAAAAACTTTGAACTCACCTAAGGAGGATTTCACTTAAAGCAGCTGTTTCACACAGCATGGAAAAAACATGACAGGAGAGGAGGGAAATAAGTGGAAAAGCACATGGGCCAGTATCTACTGACTGGAATATGCTTATTCAGCATGGGAATCCAGCTGTGGATTAACTTGTGAACTGCAACTGCACCTTCTGTTAATTCAGGCCTAATGTAGAAGTTAACATAAAAGAGCTGAAGAGTTTGGGAAGCTCAAGCTCTAGAATATCTGAGACTCCTGCTCTCCCCATCAGCACTTGCTGATAACTGGACCTGGTTTAGGCAGGGTTCTAACAGTAGCTGTAAGTGGTACCACAGCCCAAGTCTATGAGCTGTGCACAAACAGCAGTTGCTGAAAGGAAGGTGCATGCTCAGTGGAGCTGCCAAGAGCCAGCTCTTGCTTTAAGCTAAAATACTTCAAACTGCAGCTGGTACCCAAGAGCATGCTGCTAGTAGGAGGTGTTTTTTTTTGTGTACAATGTAATTGAAACGATGCTGGAGGCAGTGATGCCAGTTCCAGACATATTCTGGTCCTGGAATGCAGTCTCTCACAGAGGCTGAAACAAACCAAAGGCATTATAGTTAGAACTCATCTTGGCTCATGATGCATGTAGGTCTCATCTCTGTTCCTCACAACTGGGTAAGAACTGCACAAAGATTACATGATTCCCTAATCTGGGATTCACACTTTGTAAACTAACAAAACCAGCCAGGACAGTTTAATCTCAGGGATTAATTTTGCAAAACAGTAGGGAAAGGGGAGACAGCAGAATTCTGTTTTAGTAAACAGCAAGCATTGACCAAAATAAGTATGTGAGGCAGGCTGAGATAGCAATTTTTTCCTCCCCGCATAGGCTTGTACTATAGAACCCCTTAACACAGAAAAATACTAAAGCTGATGAAAGTGACTGCTTTCATAAGAGCAATCACTGAAGATTAGAAAGCTGTGTACTCCCATTCTTCATACACATCTTTAAACACTTGACTTTAGTCACTGTCAGAGGACAGCTGTTCTGAGAGGATGGTCAGAAAGGTAGAAATGCTTAGCCAACTAATTCAGGATAAGAAAAAGCAAACAAATGCCCAAAGCATTACAGTGACCCAAGCAAGCAGCAGGAACTCTCTGTTTCCCTAATTTACTAATGGTTGGTCACATGTGAGAGTCTCAAATAATATTGTTGGTAAGCATTGAATCCAAGCCTCTTCTTGGATTACTGAGACATGAATCTGGAGACATATTTCACCACAAAAGCAGTTTGAGAAAGAGGAAGCTCTGTGGTCAATAGGACAGGGAAGTTTAGTTCAGGATGCTTCAGTTTCTCAATGCCTTAACAGCAGGTTACTTCAACTAAGACCCAGTCCATTGCAAGTAATCAATGCAATGGCCTGAATTATCACAGCAGGTGTCAGGCTTTGTGTCTGCACTACAGACTTAGATTCCAAGGTTCCTGTTACTGGAGGTTAGCTTGAAGAGCAATTCATAGTTATTCCCTGAAAAGATCATGGGTATAGGTTTTCCAGACCAAAACCATCCCTAAGGATTAGATTAACAGAAATAGATGGTCAAAATTTTTGCTATATGTTTTATTTTATATAACATAATCCATCAAATATCACATCTACCAATAACCATCTGAAAATCTCATTCAATTTTCCTTCAAAGAAATCTCTCTGGCCTATTAGCTTCCCCATGCACCATCGCCTTTCTGCCAACTTGACACAAATCCATCTGCTAACCTACCCTGATTACAAAAGTACAGCTGAGGCCTACATAGAAGACTGACACTTACTACAGCATTAACCAGTGAAAATATATTTGTTCACTCAGTGCAGAGAACTGCAACACCACGCTCATAGAAGCTGCGGGGATCTTCCTTGGTGGCTATTTCAAAGTCAACGGTGAAAATCAGATCAGCACGAGTGAAGTTCAGATAAACTGGTAAAGTAACCTGGGGAAAAACACAAATACAGAAGAGCTCTATAAGACATCTGAAGTGTGTCACAAGTTTTTGTAACATTATATGACACCAATGAGATTAATTTAGTCTCAGATAACTCAGTACTCAAAATATGAGGAAAAACCCCATGACTTAATAAAATCACAGATGCTGCTATTGGTATAAATTTGAGTTTTGACTTGAACAGTGCTGAATAACATTTTTGGATTTTTTTTAATCTATCTACAAAGGAAAGACATGGTCAGCACTAGATCTGTTTGCTGCTAGCCCCAAAATTGGATGCCAACTGACACCAAGAGTAATTACAGAACACCAATTTGATTTGTTATGCCTGGTACAAATACCCATAAAGCCTTAGGAAAAATATTGCTAAGGATATCTACATATTTTCATCAATACTTACAACATTTGCTTTTTTATCAGCATTTGTCTGCTTGATCCAGCGAAGCTGTGTAATGGGCAGGACAGTTGAAATAGCATTCGAAAGAGACAGCTTGTTGTTACTGCATGTAGCTCCCTGAAGCTTCAGACCTGCAAATTGCAATATAGTTTAGAGTTCTAAGAGCTTTCATACAGCCAAAGGCTGTCTCCCTCTGAATCATTTAAGGGCTAAGTCCACTAAATGAGAAGTATTTCATACTACAAAATGAACAGGCTGTAGGTGATACACTATGCAACACTACTTCAATATATACTGATCCCAGTCTTGAGATTTATTAGCATTGTAAGTACTTCTCTAATAACTAACATCAAACTAAGCTGAAAATACTTTTGTAATGTATTAACTTTTACAACAACAGCATCTTTTTCATTTGACATAGCCCATTTAATTCCAGAAGCTTCTGAAAACATTTCAGAGCAAGGTCCCTTCCTTCAGCTAAGTTTACCTGTGACTCCAAAGCTGCAGGCATCCAGGACTGCGTTCTGGGTAGTTGTAACATTGACCTCAAGACAGAGTTCTTCAAGAGACCAACTGTTTGCTTGGGCAACATACTGTCTTGTAGCAGTAATATATGCTTCTGGTACGAACAGGCCACCCAGGCACACATGGATGTTCTATTTAAGGGGGTAAATTATAGGAAAAAAAAAAATTTCAGCTGCAGTATGAATCAATGACTACTATAAATACTTTAGCAATCTATTTATATTAAAGTGTTCCTGCTACTACTGGAACACAGTGTAACTGCTAAGATGCTTTTTGCTCAGAGGGTTTGTCTCCTGTTGTTCCACAATACTAATGCTCTCTCTGATCTCTGTGCAGTTAGCCTGCTAAGCCTCATCACGCTGCGATCAGGAGATGCTCAATAGTATTTACAGACATTTCACAGCACACTGACTCAAGTTCATTGACTGAAGAGCTGTTTAGAAGTCCTGATGTGAAGACTCCAGGAAGCAGTTACACAGCTCCACCAATAACCCCAAGAAGTCAGCACAAGGTACCTTCAGTTCTTTTGCTCCACCAGATGCAGCTGCCTGGGAAATATTCTGGAGCTGTTTAATGCGCTCGCTGAAGTCAGACACCCACTGGATAACAGTCATACCAGCTGGCACTGTGTAATGAGACCAGCTACGAGGCAAAATACCTACAAAGATGCAATTAGAATTAAGTTTGTTCATATGCAGGTTGAAATGACACACTATACTGAAACTTCAAAGACTTGGACTGGAATATCAACCTCTATTTTAAAAGGCCCTTTAGCAAGTGAAAGCCCTTTCAAATATTACACAGCAAATAGCCTCCAGGTCTACTCCGTATTTAAAATGCCACCCAGTTACAGACACCCTTCAAGAACAGCTGCAGTTACACACAGCTATTTACTGCAAGACCTAATCTTCAACTCTGCATGAAGATTTGAGTTCTTCAGAAAAAACTGAAGATGTCAAGTATCTGTGTTTCAGAAAATACTTTAGCTCAAATCACCACGTATTACAACATGCAGCATGTGTGTGAAAATTCCACATGTATGTACAATCTTAAAATAGAAATTCAGAGAACTAGAATATTTTCTAGGAGATTTTATAGGACCAGTACTACTAATTTGGTGGTATAAGTAACTTTTGTTCTGTCACAAGTCAGAAATTGAGAGAATTTAGTAAGATTTCAGCCTAGAAATTAAGCTGCTAATATAAATTGTACACAAAAGCCTAGTAATACTATTAAAGCCTAACTAATATATTATTAATATAGCCTAATTACTAGGCTATTATCAACCTCAACTTGAAATCTCATACCAAGCCAATGGGAATTTTATGCTCAACTTGAAGTATTACTTGGTCAAATGGCAAAGTCTATCCACATTTTTCTACCATTTTTGTTTTGTTTTTAAGCTGCTGACCACAGCAGCCTCTTACAGAGTGCAAAAAGCACAGAGAGCCCTAGGAGATGTTAATTTGAATTCCCATACCTTTCACCAGCTCATTTATCAGTGTCCGCAAATAGTTGGTTTGTTTCTTCTTCCCTTCACACACTTGAACCACGTCTGCCAGGTCCTGACGAACATCCTGGAGCAGCTTAGCTCCCATTTTCACCTCTCTCTCAAAGAACCGGAACAAAGGATCCTGATGGTCAAAACATTCAAAGTAAGCTGCAGATCAAAGTTCTTCCTGGAAAACTGCTATGAGAAACAACCCCCAAATTTTGGGTGGAAGGAGCAGTGACACTGACTACAAGCACTGAACATACAGATGCAGCCTGTGGTGCAGAAAGTGATTGCAGAAACTGTTTTATAACCAACAATCTCCTTTCCCTTGGAGGAGCAATAAAATAGAAGTCACAATTAATGCAGACTGCCTGGCTAGACTGTTTGCCATTGCATTTCTTCAAATACTTCCCAAAGGACATAAACCAGATTTTAGGAGTATTTCAAGAAACCCAGCAGGTCATTACATGGCTATGGCACTCAAAATCAGCATCATTACAGCTTCCAATTGACCTCTCAGCAATGTAATTGGTACTTGCAAATCTTAAAGCACCTGAACTTGTGCTTTTCCTATGCCCATGCTAAATAAAATATAGTTCTTACTTTAATGTTTTCCACAGTCCGCTTCAGATGGTTTAGAGTTTGTGGGATAAGGTGAAGCCAGTTAGAGGCTGTGGTATGCAGTGTTCTCATCCAGGCTGGGCGACCATCTGATGTAGAATCAGTTCTTGTCTTCTTCTCAGTTTCTGCATAAGCTAGATCATCCTCATCCTCCAGCATCTGCATTTTCAGCATTTTACTGATCATATCTATGCCTACAACAGAGGATTTGCTGTTAGAGAAGCAGCAGCATCAAGATTAAAACACCCCACTACATGCAAGAACCAGGACTTTCCATTATTTCTAGTCTAGACCTAAGATCCAGAACTGCCTAGCTGTAGGTGGCTCCAGAAGCTTACAATAAAGCTTTCCAGAATCAAGACATGAGCTTGTCATCTGGAAGACTAAATATAACTGGCTTTTTTGATTCACAGGCTCCTGGTTAATTTTTGGACTACTCAAAAACCAATTACATTGAGGGAGGAGAACTTTGACTCTAGCCAAATTGTATTTCTCTTCTGCTTTTTAGTTAAAATGGTGGCCTGGTAATCTATGGAAGACATTGCTAATGTTCTGGAATTTACCTTGTGTGGTGAGAAGAACTTTCTCTGCATTATTTGGCAGTCCCAGCCATGATGGTGTTTGTGTGTCTGGGAGCATCTCAACCCACTGGACAAACTCTTCACGCCTGCAAGGCAGAGTTTTAGTATCTATTAAAGGACTTCCTCTGCTCAAATGCCAAGGTAATGCTTTGCCTGAGACAGATGTTTACACAGCACAGAAATACAGTTTATGTGCTTGGTTTGTTGTTTTAATTTGTGTGCAGTTTTCTAATAAAAAAAAAAAAGTTGTACATAAGACATCAGGATAAGGAAAAAATGATACCTGATTCCATCTGGCATCTGAATATCTTTGTGTCCATCAACCTTGCAAGCCAGTTTGAATTCACTGTCAAAGCTTAAGGTAGTGAACAGACGTTCCAAGAAAGTGTTTAACAAACGTTGATCAAATTCATTGTCGATACGACCTCCATAAATAGACTGGGCCATCAGTGTCTTCAGGGCAGACCAGGGGATCTTATCAGGGGAAATGTTTTGGCGACCCTATAATTAGCACAAAACAATTGTTGAGTTGCCAGCAAGTTTTTTTGTGCCTACTTGTTTAACTTAATTTTTCCACAACAGACTGTTTCAATGAAGATCCAAAGTAATCTGTGCCAAAATACACAACACTACTTGCCTTTGCTGTATCATCCAGCCAGGTATCCACTGTGTCACAGGCAGATCTCAGGTCAGATTCTCCAAACTCGTACTTCTTGGACCAACCCAACGGAGCATAGCGCAGGCGCTCTTGGATAATGGCATGGAACCAGGCAAGGAGGAAATACAAACGAGCACGCTCATTTGGAGACTAAAAGTGGGGAGAAAAAACCAACAAAACCAAACAACTGTCACTCAACTGAACTGATAAAGCCAAAGCCTGCTAAAAGACTAGAAACTATCAAATTTAATGCTAGATTGCTACTGAAACTGAATACATTCCACCAACAGAAAATGCAACTACTATATTACTTGGGTGAGGAGATAAAAAACACTTCAGGTACATCTGAGGTTTTATCACCTAAGGCAAGATTTCAATAAACATGTTCTTCCATTTAGTTTCTTCAAGACAAACCACAGTCTCACCTTGCACATCCTAGAAACTGGAATGCTACTGAAGGTCCTCAGCATGTTTGCCTTTACACCAGGAGGAGGCTCAAACACAAAGATTCGGCCGGCACGCAACAAATTCACTGGTACCTAGAGAAGATCAATAAGGTCAAATCCAGCTGCTTTAGCCTTCACTAAATTAAATCCCAGCACAGTTTGCATTACCTTCAAAACCTTATGGTGAGCACATGAAGTACAGCCTTTCTTTTGGAGGTTAGAGGAATCAGCAAAAGGAACAGTATGAAGTTTACAGCTACAATTCAGTTATCAAAAAGCAAGGCTAGTAACTGCCCTGACAGGTGTGTATTTTCCTTCTTCTTTACTGCAGAAAGGCAAGTCATGAGAGAATCTTCCCTGAGGAGTACTGTTAGCACTGCAAGCCAGTTACTCTGCCAGATAATTAAATTTTAAATCAGTGTTACCTTTGGATTGATCTCCATGGTAAGGAAGAGTCTGAAGCAAGCATGGGGTTGCAGGGAATGTAGTTTCTTTTCTAGTTGCATGAGCCAGCCAGGAGCCAGGTGAACGTTCTTCAGCATTACCCATCTGTGAATTTTTGAAACAGAACAAATGTTTTTTAGTGAATAGCTTATGGATCCCAGCTGTGATCATCACAGAGACCAACAGAATTTATCAGTGCTACAGATTTTCCTCCCTCTTTTAAACTTGCCTTCTACATAGAATTAGTTACTATGTACTGTAAATGGGTTAAGCATCTTGTTTTGCAGGTACAACCTACTTCTCCTGAAAATATTTAAAGACAAGATGTAAACAGTTGTGCTTGCTATTACACACTTAAATTCAAAAGACAGGCCTACTTTTTTGTTTCACTCACAGTTTTATCTCTTTAACCAATAGATAACTTCCCCCTTTTACCTTTCTAGTATTTAGTACTCTAGCTGAAAATGAAATAGAACTTACCGTCCAGATTTCACTGCTGTGTTTATTGCTTTATCTGCTTGGTTAAACCCTTCAGCGGAACCTGAAAGACAGAAGGGTTACTAAATCTCTTACTGCTAATAATTTCATGTATGCTTAGATGTTGAAATAAGGTATGCTCTTACCAATAGCAATAGAAGTAATCTGTGTATTCTGCTCAGCTGCTAGGTCTTCAACATGACCACTGGCATCATAACCAGGCACTGAACACATCAGCACAGGTGTATTTGGTTTCACCTGTGCTCAAAGAAGTAGGAAAGGATATGAATCAATCACTAGATAAATATAAGAATGCAGTAAACTCAGTGTTTCTTCCCTCTGTGCAACTAAAACCATTATATTACTCTGAGTTTTACTTTAAAAAAAAGAAAGACAACCCACTCCTCATACCAGAGAAAGGTAAGTAACAGAAATATTAATTGAGTATCTTAATTCACTGTGGAACTCATGCAAGGTGGCCATAAGCATTTCAAAAGCAAGTAATTTACCTCTGTATCCACAATGTGTGTCAGGTCTAAAGGCTGCTCCATGATGGACATGAAAGACTCTCCAAGATTTGTTGAAACAAAGGTATGTGCCATGGCCAACAAACGATCTGGACGGAAGGCCTGGATCAGAAGCAAGCGATGAATGGCCTGTCCAATGGGGGCTGCGATGAGGAGACAGGATTAGATGGACAGGTAAGGAAACCATTCTCAGCACCCTCCTCTCTTCAATTCCCCGTTCAATTTCTCCCCATCTAGTTCTGAGGACTACATATTTAAAAAGATAATTATCCTTTTGGAAGATCTGATGCAACTTTTTAATGCAACTTTTTAAATGAAAAGCTTATATTCTGTTTTCAATTTGAAAACTGAAAAAAAAATTAGCAGCTTCAGCTGGTTTACAAAAGCTACAGGCTAGAATTATTGACATGAGTGGTTTTAATTTCCAGGGACAACAGATCTTTTCACATCATCTCACTCAAAAAATAATCTGCTCTTCTGCTAGACTTTGAAGTCATATACAACTTGACTAGCCTAGAGCTGTTTCAGTTAATGGTCCAGCAGCTTTAATAAGCAGCTAGTAAATATGAGCTTAGAATCCTTAATTCAGAAAGCTACAGGAATGTGCCCAGCATGATCAAGGACAGCAAACACTTCCTCTCACATGGTGGAGGAACTGAAGGGCAACAATTACTCTCAAATTCTCACTCTTCAAAAATCAGCGCTGACAACTCATGTAGCAAGAGGTAAGACTTCATGCTTAGGTACAACTGCAGGTCTGTAACTCTACTAGACCAGCCTTGTCCTCAGAAAATCTGTCTTGGAGCTTTTTGGAGTATTGAGCTATCTCCAGACTGGCAATGCCTAAGGTTAATCCAAACTATTATGCAATCTAATGAGATTGTAGAATTAAGTTTCATTCTCAGTGGAAGACCAGATCACAAGTTAAGGTGCAGCAACCAAGTGTAGTAACTACTACTTAGAAAAGTTTGGTTTGAAAAAAAACAACAGTGAAGACAAACAAACCTCCCCAAAAAAGCCCAAAACTGCTCAGAACCAAACCCACTAGACTAGAGTTTCTTATACAATCCCAACTTCATGATTTTTTCAATCATTAAAGTCCACAATTAAATTCTACTTTAGAACTGCTTTTAAAATTATGGTAACTGCTTAGATCAGCACAGTAGAACTGATATGAACAACAGTGCACCTTCACTTACTTGCAGGTTTTTCTTCAGTCCAAAGGTATGGTACAGTCTGTTCTGGGGAACTGCTATCCAGCCAGATACAGAATTGCTGTATTGAAAAAAAAATGCAAAAAACCTGAAGTTGAGTTTCAAGATGTCAGAAATGTACAGCAAGAACATGTAAAACTCAAATTACACTTTGTCTATTAACCTGTCTTTAGATGTGCCAAATCATTTCACTGATATGCCTCATTTCACTGCTAGCCTCCAGCACCTGATTCTACAGATCTCTATCAAGTCCCAGGCCAAGCTGTATGTTATTCTACCCCAGGCTGAAGAGTTTGAGAAAAAAATAGATGTAATAAAGAGAATTCAACTTCTAATATAAAAATTAGGCAGGGCAAACCAAAGAGGTACTATTTAAGATATGGACACAATTTGTGATGTACAATTTCACAGTCAAGACAAAGATTTCCACAATTACAACTAGTTAATCTTAGGACTTCCCTTTCCACAGCAGGAGAGCTTACTTGTAAGCATGTAGATTTTCAAGCAGACACTTGAAAAGCTTAACAAGATAGTTCAGTGGCGAGACAGACCCTACCCAACACTTACCTCATCAGCTTGAACTTTTGAAACAAGGTCCTTAAATGCAGGAAGGCAGCTCAGCCTCATCATTGCCTCAGTTTGCTCTACAGTTAAACCATTGATTTTGGGGAGAGATGCAGTGTTTAGTACAATCTCCTTCCCTCTCAAGAAGTGCTGGAATTCTGCATCATACGTAGGCTCCCTAATGTTAAGGGAAAAGAAGATGTTAGCTAGATGCCTTCAGGACAGCCCTCCCTTTTTCAACTGAAGTGAAGCAAGAAAACAAACATTTACCCAATAGTGCCTTTCAGTTTGATCCGGGCCAACAACATGGCAAACGTTATGTGATCCTGGTGCAGCATGCCACGTGCCACTCGATTGAAGGCCACCTAGGAACAAAACAGAGTAGTAGTGTAAGAAGCTTTGAATTCTGACCCTTCAAAAATTATTAAAGAATTACATTCATAAATTAAAAAACCGAACCTGAAAGAGATCCTTTGTGATGATTGAGAGACGATGAGTGTGGTCTGTAATTCCCTTCAGATTTGGGTTCTCATACAAGACATTGTGATAGATGTCCAAGAAAAACTGGAGGGAGTATTGGTACAGGAAATGTATCTGAAACAGAAGAGTTTATTAGTTCTCTCCACAATCCTGCTGTTTGATAACCAACAGAATATGCCTACCAAACTGCGATACTGGGCAGCACCTATTAAGCTTTAATCAGTAAAAACTCCAAGCTCCTGATACAAAGAACTCAATCTACCTGCTTCAGTGACTCCATAGTAAAGTAGATACTGCTGCAAGCTGTAGAAAGAGGCAAGTACTGCTGGGAAACAGTCTCCACTTCTTGCATTACAATATCAGTCTCTTCTACTTTTCTGGTGACCTCTGCTGCTTCCCTCTTCAGGTTCTCAAGTGTAGTAATGATGGTATCATCATCCAGGATACGTCCCTTCACCTCATTAAGTGCTTGTAGTAGGGATTTTTCCAACTGACGTAAGCGCAGCTGAAATTCACCTTAATTAGAAGAAAAAAAAAAGGTCACATTGTACAGATATGTTAAAGAATTATGTGAATTGTGTGTACTTTGCCACGGAGCACCCTGAAAAAAGAGTATGGAGACATTTCACTGTGTGCTTCTAGAGCAAACCCACTGCATTCTTTTGAACAAGAGAAAGTTAATTTTGGTAAACATACCCTGAAGCTTGAGGAGGTCAGAGCGTTTTTCATCAACATCTGGTCTTTCAGCTTTCAGGACTTCATTCAGACACTGGCTCTGCAAGCTGCTGCGAGTTACTGTGAAGTTCACAAACGTAACGCGAGAGCAGAGGTCTGGCGGGAATTCAACCTGTCACAGGAAACATGAAAAAATTTTCTCAGCTCTCTTCACATGCCATTTCTACACACAGGACAGCTTTTGATTTTACTTACTGTTGGATCTCTGGTGGAAAGGAAGATAACGAAGGATGGTGACAAATCAATATCTTGGTCTCCCAGAGTAATCAGAACTCTGCCTCCAGTTCTTCGGACTTCACGATTCAGAACAGGATTCAGAACTGGATCGTAGCTCTCCACATCCTAGAAAGACAGATGTGTTAAAGACTGCTGTTTGCAAGGGTCTCAAGCTAAAACTCCTAATCCAACAGGGGCTTAAAATTCTGGTAAGCAAACAATTGATAGTTGGTTTGGAACAGGACCACATTAGAAAGTATTTGCACTTTGGATGTGTAGTTGAGCTACACAGGTACAGAAATATTGTTAGTGGCTGTAATTCTGTTAGCTCTACTGCATGTAAGCCCTATTCTAAATAGCATAAGCAACAGATACTGATCTTTTCCATTTTCATACTAAGAAGTGAAAAACATACCCATTTCAAGTGAAAGGCAATTATTCCTATAGTTGCCTATTTCTTCATATTACTGAAATTTCTCCCTGACACTCAGAGTACATTTAATTCAAGATAAGTAACTGTATTAGTTGCCACTATCTATGACTAAAGAAAGCACATGAAAACAAAGGAACAGACAGATAGTTTGCAAGTCATTTTATAGTATAGAAAGATTATTTCAAAATAAAAGAATTTGATCTTGAAATGGTGGAAAAGGAAATACAATCTTTTGATTTTGTAGCTCACTAATTCTTCTCAAGACTAACACCACATGTATCACTAGTTTACTTGTTAAATTGTAAACTGAAAATAAAGCTGCTTGCATATTACTAAGAGAATAATTGCAAACTTTTCTAGTACACAGGACACAATTCAAGAATTTAAATAGCTTCTGCATGATCACGCCACTGACCTGGACTAGAAGTGGGTTACCAAATCTCAAGGCACTTTCCAAGTTCTTCCTGAAAGCATCATCCAAGAAGCTTGTGCGAGTTATCTTTCGGTCTTTATATTCATTCATGATAAACTCTGTAGCTTGCCCAGAGGGATCGATGATCAACGGATACCTTAAGTTAACAATTAAATACTTCCATTATTTAGGTTTTAACTGCAGACAGTGTCTAAGCAGTTTTATGAATTTACATTGCATTATTAGTCTCAACTCTAAAGCCTTGTTTATTCCCTCACTAAGTTGAGGCTGGTTCAATGACTCACTTCAGTTTTAAAAGGTAAGTTTGTATTTGGGCAACAAAATAGCTCAAATAACAAAATAGTACAAGCCAACTTATTTTAATAGCTAAGCATAACAAAAAAGGCAAGCAAAGGTGAATTAGAATTTTTATGTTTACACATGGTTGAGAAGCTGAAACAGTGCTTTGAAGGAGCTGCTGTGATTCAACAGGTGCAAACCCTGCCTGCTGTGAGAATGCTGCTTAAGAACTTCACATCTTAGGATGAAGTACCTGTTAAAGCGCTTGAGCATGATGGCATTCTCTGTGCACAGATCATCTGCAGGCAGAGAACTTGCTTGCCAGCGCAGCCGCTCATCGGCGTTGGAAAGGTACTCGGTCCTTGCGATGTCTGTGCGGAACTGCAGGAAGCAAACAGTTCATATTTAACCTGACATTCATTCAGCTGGTGAAGACATTTTAAGTAAATGCAGCTCTACAAAGCTACAACAGCTTTCCAACTGCTCCATTCTTTACCTAGCAATCCTAAAGCTTAACTCCTGCAGTAAATCGATTTATGGTTAACTTATCATGACTGTATTTTTACCTGAATATTTGCTTGCTGCAAATGGTGAGACCACGTAGTGAACAGATTCTGACGCATCTGCTGATCAAAGTAACCAGCATAGGCGATAAAAGCTCCTGAAAGTAAACAGTCTCCTGCAATAGTGGACATCTGGTTTTTGAAAGTTTCACTTGTTTTCTCCCATCTTTCACGTTCAGCAGAAAGACTCTTCAGAAGAGCTGTGCTACGGTTTACCTAGAAATAAGTAGTGAAGTAGATTCTTTAGAGGATGAAATGTTCTTATATCACAAATCTTTCAGACCACTTAAATTCTGACCAAGCTAAATTTAAAAGCTCAGAATGAGATGAAATTTGGGATTCTCCAGTGCTAATTTATTACTTATTAAGTTGATTCTAACTGTTACCTTGAAGAACTTAGAAGTGCTAAGTACTAGTACAGTAGTATGTACTAGTACAGTACTAGTACATACTAATGATGAGATCAAGTACATAGAGAAATCCACACTGTCCTCCTTGAAGTCCAGTTAAGACATTACAATCCCACTACATCCATGCCTGTTTTCAAAGGCTTTCTACATATTTTAAACCTTTTAAGAACTGTCTTGTTAACCAAGTAGCAACATAAGTTGTATTTCTCTAACTCCAGACAGGTTTCTTGAGAAGCCTCATGACACCCAGAGATGAAACAGTTGCACAGGGGAAGCAACCAAGTCCACTCTCAAATTCAAAGAACTATTCAATTTTGGACTGTCAGAAATTAAAGAATGAAAAATTTTTGGTATATGAAGTCTTACTTTTGCTTCTACAGCAGCCAAGTCTGCCTTAATAGCTTGAGCCTCCGAAATCAGTACTGCATATTCTTCTTTGTAACGGGCAATACTGGCCTCAAGATCACGAATCATCTGCTCCACTTCATTCGCTTTCTGTTGGTTGTCTTTGGCATCATCCTCCAGCTTCTGCAGTTCATTGCGTAGAGGTTCCACTCTTTTCAACATATCAGCATAGTTCAGCTGCAAATGGTAAATAGAACCTTTACGCTTTCTAAAAGGACATGTTAACAGGAACTTAGGTATATAAGTATATTCATTCAGCATTCAGGTATATACTATGGACTGCATCTTTTCAGATTTATGTACTTCTGATCTGTATAAAAATTAATGACTACTAAAGAGAAACTTAGTATTGTTTATCAGTCCCTAGGACTCTAGTTTAAACTAAGCAAAGAAAAGTAAGTACTTGCTTTTTGCAAGACCCTTGTACTGCTCTGTGGATTTCCACAAAGTCATTCAAAAGGTTCCAATCACATTAAGAAGCGGACAGTATTGTTTTACATAAATATTCAATGGGGCGTCCATGTCAGTACTGTGCTAATCTGTCCTTCCTAAGCAGTGAAATGAGTAAAGTTAAGCCAAAGAACAATTAGGACAGGGCTTGTTGGCAAGATTCAAGTTAAATAGAGTCTCTCCAGATCATGCCATTCCAAGAGAGTACAGTTTAAACGAGCAAAGAATTTTGCTGTACTGGAACTCCAACTGGCAAAACCATTCTTGGGTACCTCACCCTGGGGGCAAGATTCCCAAAGCCTATTCCTTTAGGAAACTTAAAAAGTCTGCCTTGAGTGTGTCCTACTCTGAGGCATGAGAAATGCAGTCTCATTAAGAGAACAGTATTGCATTTTCCATCAGAGAATTGTCTTGTCTTGTAGAATGACATCCCATACAGAAAGTATCCATCAGTGTTCACTGTACATCTAAAGTTTTTTCAGTGCAGAGGCTGTATCACAACTGGCCAATAATTCTCTGGCATGGCACTATATAACCCATAAGCATTCATCTAAACCATCTACCCCATTTATTTGAAGCAAAAGAGCTTGCAATACTTAGCTGAATAAAGTCAAATTCAGAGCCTTTAGACATTGCTATGTGCCTTCTGGCTCACTCTTTTTACCTTGCCCTTGCTTCCTCAAGCTGACTTTACCTGTGCAATTGCCCATTTCACCATAGGTCCACAGGCCAGTGATGCTCTGTTCACAATTTCATAGTTGTAACTTGGATTTGACAGGTAGTTTTTCTTCATCTTCTCCCGGATGGCATCACTGCAAGGGAAAATTTTTACAGATAGCATGACTACACTGTATGTCAGCACACAGGTGCTCAATATCCCTTCATCTAGCTTGCCTTTTATGGCTAACAAGAAACATTTCCTGTCAGGTTTTCCAAGTAGTAGCTGGGATGTTCTACATGTTGTTTCAGAAATTACAACTTAAAAGTGATTAAAAAAAAATTATCAGTCTTTCAAGATAGTCATTCACAAACTGCTCAATTATGCTCTTAAAAAACTGAGTTGGAAGGGAATTCAGATGTCTCTACTCTGACCTTCTGCTCATGTTTAGAGCCAGCTAGGAAGCTGACCTCCTAAGCTGAATAAAGCCCTCAGCAGCCTGGTCTGTTATTGCTACAAAACCACTTTTAACTGACAATATGGCTTTCGACACCAACACACTGCTTTGCAACCATGCCATTAAACCACACAACAAGCAGCTGCTTTGCCCAAATTTTCAGGATGCTAAATTTTGCTTCAGCTGTCTATTTCCTGTACTACCTGCATGTTCACCATGTGCAATAAGCTGGTGTCAAAAGAAGTCAAGTGCTACCAAAGCAATTACACAGACTAAAGTCCAGTTAAAACTCTCTGTTCTTTTTAAATGGTTTGTTCACATAAATATCTCACACCTGCACTTTACCTGATTTCCTCAGCAGAGAAGTTAACAATGGTTGGAATGAAGTTCTCTCTCATGATGATGGAACGTATTTGTTTCCAGTCAGTGGTACTTTCACCTAACAGCAGGCAGATGGACTCCAGTGCCAGCTTAACTGCTGCAGGTGGATTAGCCATGGAACGGACCTCTACCAGGTGCTGCTTCTTTATTGACTTTACAGCTAACCAGTGCCAGAAATATGAAGAGCGTTGATTGGGAAGAAAACAAACAGTTAACAAAGCCCAGTAGGCTACCCTGGATTTGTACAAATGCTTCAAGATTCTAAAAAGGACTATGAGATTATTAGACAAGCAGATACTACTGAATAACTACTACATTACAAGATACACTTCTATGAATGTCAACTTGCCAAATGGGCACAGGCAACTTACTCTGCTGCCTAAAAATGATTCACTCAAACCAGTGATTTGTCTACCCAGTTAAATGAATGGACAGCTTGACTGTATGCTGTCTGTTTAGCAGCAAGGCATCACTGGTCTTTCTACAGCCGGTCTGCAAGAAACTGAACCCCAAGCCATAGAAGGAGCATGAAGGAGTATCAAGAATCAGATTAGTACTATTACACACAGGGGAAAAAAAAACCAAACAGAAAAAACAGGCAGCACAAAAATCACAGCTCAAAGACTGTGAATTTAAAAGAAGGGATTTCTTGAACTCTGTTCAGCCCCATGCTAAGAGCCTACACTTTTATTAGACAGGACCAACCCAGATCATAAGAAAACACATTTCCATAGACCAGTTTTAGATCCAAGACCACAGTGTGATCTCTTGAGGTGCTAACATACCATTCTGAGCTTCAATGACAGCAGGCTCCACCTTGTCAAGATCTTCTTTCACACTCATCTGCTTGTCTGCAATGACTTCCTGCTGCTTATGCAGCTGTTCCTGAATTTCCTGGCTCATAACCTATAAGGAAATTTCACAAACAAAATATATTCAGCTTTTTAGAAGCTGAAATTCTTCCAGTACTTGCTGTGTAGGTTCTGTTTTGTAAATAAAATAGTTGCTATGCACAGAGATTTAACAAAAATGGTTACCTTTTTCTTCTCAGCTTCCTGTTGATCTTTCACCATCTTTTTCAACTTGTCATTGGCTGCTGCATTTTTCACTTCCAGCTCCTGACTCTTTATTCTTAGGTCACGCCGCAATTCCTCCACCTAAGATTGATGGTAAGGTGGAAGAGAGAATTCATACTGAGCATTGAGATCTATTTACTCACTCTAGCTTTATAGAGGGCAAAGTTTTAAAGATACATACCTGATCAACGGTTTCCTTGATTTTTCTAAGACCAACATTCAAATGCATTTGCTGTTCCTCCAGTTCACTTCGCTTCTCATTGAACAGGTTGGCATAATGGTTGATGAAGTCTAAATAGTGGCGTGGTGTGATTGCCATGGTTCTGCCTCCTCGTTTTGCCAGCCGAGCATTAGCCTTTAGGGAACAAAGTTTTATAAAATTTATTTGGATGCCAAGGATCACAGTTTTTAGGAAACTGGTGAACGATGCCATCACCTAGAGGTAAGTGTAAGTTAAGAAGTGTGTAACATACCTGGTGAAGTGTCTGATGAACAAACACACAGCTATTAACAATAGCCTCCCTGTGTGATGGTGGCTGTGGCAGCTTATCATACACAACTGGCATGTAATCAGGCACAATGTAATTTGGTTTCTCAAGATCCATTTTGCTTGTGAACTCTTTGCCAACTTGGTACAGTGCCTCAGTTGACCAGTCTCCAAACCAGTTCAAGACACATCTGAAATACAAAGCATTTGTGTAGACTTCCCCAAAAGCAGTGTTTTAGTGGTACCTCTAAAATACACTGGAATATGTAGCAATTACCTGTTGAAGAGTGCAGGAGAGGTAGCTGCCCTGTCCTTCAGGCCCTCAGAAGATGGATTCATAGTGAACACTACATGAAGGTTGCGAATAACTTGGCTGGTGAACCATTTATAGAGTTCCTCATGTGAATCTAACATTAAACCTTCTTTCTGTGCTCCCTCTTTACACTGAGTCATGAGGGTAGCATATTCATCTCCTTCAAAGAGACCAGGAACCTAATTCAAAAGATAGTTTGGTTGTAGTTTATGGTTGTAGAAAGGTGCAAAAAATATTTACTTAAAATCTTCTTACCTCTCCATTGGCTAAGAGAGTGTTCATTCTCTCCAGGAATCCAGAATCCAAGACGTTTGATTCATCCATAATAAAAGCTATTTTTTCGTTTTTACAGCCAGAGCGTCTCAATACTGTCCTAAGGTCTTCATCAAAATCTTCACCTGTGTATTTTCTATGAACCTGGTAAGAGTTAACATTGATCATTAACATTTTGGTTTAGCTTTTAATGAGATTTTAAGGGTCAATGTAAGTGGGAGTTTCGACTTACAGTTTTTTTTAAGTTAAACTTAGCACACCAACCTTGATTTGGTAGACACTCAAACCGTTCATCCAGGCAACAAATCTTGACAGGGTTGTTTTCCCTGCTCCACTGACTCCAATTAGCAGCAAGTGGCCCTGTGGCTGACGGAAGATTCTGGAAAAGAACACAACCAAGTGTGACTGATAAGTATTAGCAACTTACTGAAGCTTTTCCTAGAACACATAAGCTTCAAGTTAGTACCAAAACTGACACACCTTTCCAGATAGGATCCTGCTGTTTGGAGGCTGGCAGTGTATTTTCTATACACAACAATGAGACCATGCTCCATTATTTTGTATTGAGGCTATTCTGGTTTAGAGTAACTCTAAATACTGCTTATATGAGCAGCAATGGAAGTATGAACTTACCGGTCAATTCTTAACACATGATCCAAGACTTCATTGAACAGGACAAGTGGCACATCAAGTTCTTCTTCATAAAAGACTTTAAGCCTAGCTTTCACATAGTCTCTCAATTCTTCTTGATCCACTGGAATATAATCCTAAAAGAACCAGTCAATACAGTACGGAAGTTAAGATTAAGGGAATTTGCTTAGGGGTACATTTACGAGTATAGCAGAGCAGAACTACTAGAATACTTAAAGCAGCAATCCTCTACAAAAGCTTAAGAACATTGTACCCATTTAACTTGCACAGGAACACATCCACTGCCTAAAATGCAGTGGTAGCAGCATGGGGTTTAAACACTGTTATCTACTGAACCTACTATAGGCTGAGCCTATGCTGCCAGTTACGAGAGAGTGGGAAGTAGTACTACAGACTTACTCCTTTCCCCAGTTTATTTTAAACAGCCTTTACTAATCACTTACTATTGGTCAGAGATGGGTAGCAAGCTAGGTGGACTTTTGCCTAAACTCATCAGGATTTGTACAGGTTGCCCAGATGGATCACTTCCGATTATAAGAAATAAGTCACTAGAAAATGTGTAATACCAGTATTGCTCAAAGGTCCAGTAAGGCTCAAAGGGTCTTATCCAAGAGATTCCAAAAGGAATAACTGTCACCTGGTAGTGTCACACTGTTCTTGAGAAATATTGTTTTATATTGCCTTTACATTCTGTGGTAGCTCTTACAATAGGATCCCCGGCATAACAGCTATTGACTTTGTGGCAGAGTTCACTTCAGATAATCATACCAAAAATTTCTCTGAGATCAATTTAACAGCATATGATGGGCACCAATTATCACTTTAATACAGTCGTAAGAGCTGCATCTAACCGGTTGAATTTTGGGGTTTATATATTTTTTTTTAATTTTAACTTGCCTTTGATAGCCAGTTGCTGTACAAGATAGGTCTGCTCATAGCCTTTTCTTTGTCAATGTTGGGGAAGTGTTTCAGAGCAACCATGTCAATGTTCTCATCAGTCCAGCGTCTCTCCTCATCTTCTACAAGTCTGGATAAAGAAGCAAGTTAGTGAGTAGACTCCTCTGTAATGGGAGGGTAAAATTACACCACATGGCAGCACTATGACTGAACTGTATTTCCACTTTATACCGATATAACTCCCAAGAGAGTCAAGCTGGAGTGAAAGGAAATATTCTCACTGGTATTCCAGCCACTTAACATAAAGCACACTTTAATTTGATGTTCTAATGAAGTTGGCAAGGAGTAGGCAAACTTTTTATGGTTTTGTTTCCCCAGCTCATGAATTTTTTACCTGTCCTGGAAGAGACGTAAGGCTTCGTGGGCCCAAATCCTGATAAGGCCTTCAACTGGCAAGGTTTCTAGTGGTCTTAATGCTTCAAATATACCTCTCACCCACCGAGTCATTTCACGAGGTGAGTAGATGTAGTGCGGCTGTGTGTCTTGAGTGAATCTCTCCTAAAATTTAAAATTAATTAGTTACTTTACGTCAAAGTTGCACCATATTTTTTTACAGGCCAAGGAACTGCAAGATATTACTCTGACAGCATAATTCAGTCATTTTTGCCAGAACTCATGTAATTAGTTGAGTTCTTGTACGCGTATTACCCATGTGAAAGGCTAACAAGGTATGTTAAATCAATCAGCATAGAAGAAAGCCTTCTAACTGGAGTTTGGAGTTGCAGTTAACAGGTTACCTGAGACATTGTGTAGAATTCAACCATAGCAGCAGTGAGAGGTTCTGCATATGTGCGAAGCGATGGGATCAGCCTCAGCATTGCACGATTGAAAGTTCCATATATCTGAGTAAGTGAAGCTGGTCCAGGATAGTCCACATAAACCACAGGAACATGTCGTAAAAATCTGAAAGATTAGCATATTACACAGTACAGAAAGTCAAATTACTATCTGTATTCTCTTCATTATATTTTGCCAAAATTAAGTAACTGTTTGATTCAAAATCATCATCAGCAGTTGTAGTTGGTTTGACTGCTCCCATTCTCAAGTGTTTTAGACAGGTGATTCAATAGTCTAACACTGAGTCCACTGCCAGGCTGTCACAGTAAGAACCAAGCAGCAGATAGTGCAAAAGCAAGGAACACAGTTTCAGCACAGTTGTTAAACAACCATACTAAGAACAGATCACATAATCAATGCTTCAGTTTTGACCCCTATTCCATTGTTACCCAGAATTTACTAGACACATTACCTGTGTGACAGAGGTTTTCTTCCAGGATCAGTAGGTGGATTACATGCACCAACAAACTGAATTCTCTCCAGTTTCACCCATGTCTGGTCAGATGTACGGTAGAATCCTCCGTGTTCCACCATCTGGAACAAAAACATAAAAATAAAATCCAATCAGTGGAACCTTTTATTTCCCTATAAGTAACTGTTGTAATACAGCTGATTACGAAGAAAAACAAACCTGTCTAATGAAAGATATGACTCTCTGTGTGCCATACTTATCCATATCTGGCAAGTTGATTTCATCACAGAACAGCACCAGCCACTTTCCTAACTGCACAGGAGCCAGCACCACTCCATTAGGGGTTCGCCTGTATTCACAGTAGTGATCAAAAGTTTTCAACAGCAGTTCTGGAGTGGTAGCACTTGAAAAGTTGAGTCCAACCACCTTAAAAAGAGAATAGTGAAAAAAAAATAAAATACACTAAGGACTGAAAGCAAGTGTATTTTCTGGAGTCCTGAAAACAGGTATGTTCAGCTGTTCACAATGCAAGTACATATACCACCCACACTACAGGTATATTAGCACATATATACAGCCATAGACAGCCTAGATACTATTTGCTTCCCACTGCAGATTCTCCATTTACCATGCAGCAATGATTCTTGCCCAACCCTGTATTTTGAACATCACAGCCTCATGTAACTGTCACTCTACCTAAATAGACCGAAGGATGAGAGCTACTCTAAAACATATGCAGAGGTTTTTAAATATGAATGCAAGAATGCTCCTCTGTTACTGAACTGGCAAAGGAAGAAAGCAGCTTTAGGCCAAGAAATTGAAAAATGAATTTGTATTCTCCTCAACATTATTTTTATCCTTTGCTATGTATACACATGACTGGCTGAGTTGAAGCTATCTCTGTGTTCTGGCTAGGAATTAAATTCCATGCTATCTTTAACCTTAAGAAGATTAAAGACTTGCTACTACTCTGTAATTCACACACCCATGTGCACGTGCACACACAAGTCTTTTGTGTACCTCCATGTCAGGCAGAGCTCTGAGAGCACTGAAGAGGGTCATGGTCTTTCCAGAACCTGGTGGGCCACAGAGCACCAGAGGTTTATGTTCTGCCAGCCAAGTGTACAGCAATGCTTCATGGCGAACTGTATCTAGGGTTGGTACTACAACATCAGGAGCTGCAACTTTGTGTGTTTCAACTTCAATTTGAGGAACTTTGGATTGCCATGGCACCCATTCACCTGTAATGGACACCTGGAAGCAGAAAAACATGATTAGACAATTTAGAACACGAATCCAACTCAACCTTAGTTAAATTTACTTTTCAAGTGACATCAAATTTGATGTGTTTATTTAAACAAGCAGCTTGTTTGCTCAAGTGTGAAACTGACACTTCAGAAACGGTAACACTTCTAGCAGTTTATTCTCCAGGTCTGCCTCCAAAATCTATAGCAAGCTTTCAAGAAAATCAAAGAGCAACATCTCTAGCACAAGAAAGGTTTACCTCATAGTCAATTATAGGTATGTTGGGTGCAGTTGGCAGTGGCACAGTGGTGATTCTCCTGATGTACTCTCCCAGCTCTGCCCTCATTTTCAAACGACTGTCTCCAGAAAGAGACCACAGTATCGCATAGACAAGGTACCTCTGTAAGAAGCAACAACAGCAGTTACTGGTTTCACAGTAATGGAATGAAGCTCAGTGAGTAACTCAAATCCAGGCAAACGCAGGAGTCACTTAACAGCAGATTGCATTACCTGGATGTAACGCTCCAGCTGGTCTATCTGCATGGGGAAGTCGGGATGGTTGGCGTTGTACTGGGCCACGTTGCGGCAGGCTTGGTGCAGCATGGAGAACAGAGAGCCGAGGCAGCGCAGGCGGGTCAGGTCCATAATGTGCTCCAGCTTGAAAGCGTGTTCAAGCGCCTTGGTCACCAGGCCGTTGGATGTGAAATATGGCTGCATTATTGTTGCAGCATCTCTCTGAATCTGTTGGGGGAGACAAACGCGGCTCTAAGTGTTTGCTTCTCATTCGACTACCAAGCAGAAAGAAAAGATTTTGTTTAAGGTTTGAANAAAAAAAAAAAAAAAGATGATGTAAAGAGGAAGTAAAGAAAGTCAGCTTTTCTGTGCTAGGCTGTCATGAATTCTACATACGGTGTACCCGTGAAACAAGCATTTTTACTACTTTATCCCATAATGTACTAAGTTATACCTGCAACATTGGAGATGCTGCTTCTTCTCCTTCATCTTCTTTGCCCTTTCGCCTGCGCTGAGCTTCCTCCTCACCTTCATCCAGAGGAATGCTTCTTAGTCTGGCCAGGAAGTTATTGAATATCATGTCTGTACTGAGAACATCCTCACTGAACCAGACCATACCACACCTTGACACGGTAGCCAAAGTGGCATATTTCAGGTCCTGTACTTCAAACATGATACGCACCTGGAAAACAGAAATTTAAACAACACTTAGGAGTAAAAACAACCAACCAAGATCAAAACAATGCAAAAACCCTTTCCTTGAAAATACAGAGACCTTTTAAAATATGCACATTTGCATATAGACTCTGAACAATCAACATCAGCATTATACTGTCCTAAGGTAAGTTCATCATTATTGACATTTACCATAAGACTTATATAATTCACATTTTGTCTAACAAGGTCAGAGTAAGTATAACACGAAATGTTTCCACAATCTGAACTCAGTATTACTTTGCTTGTGATGAGAAAGAGGCACAACACTAGCACATATTAAATTAAACCAACAAGCTTATACACAGCACATAAACACAATGTTAAAAAAAAGTTACATTACATTTGGGGGGAGGCTGAGACGTTCTCCATTTGGCAGAGTCAGAAGTTTGTTGTCATCCAGAACAGAGTTCAAATTCTCAACCCATTCAGGGTCTACATCACCATCAAAGATAATCCACTGACGTTTCTGCAGTTCACCTCTCACATTGTCTATGATTCTATATTAAAGAAAATATTAATTGAAGTAGAGAATTAAGAGTCAGTAAGGTGAGATTATCCTAGACACAAATGCACCAGCCATTTTGCATTTGTGCTATTGAAGACTTACTTTCTCAGGACATGTGTAAACAAGCCATCTGTCCACTCCCTGGTATTTGGATCCAAAGTACCATAGAGGTGATCTTTGCTGATTGCTTTTGGATCTATAATGTGAGCAACACCTTCCACACCCTCCAGCCGCTCAAGGGCCTTCAGAAGTACTCTCCAGGCCATACTCTTTCCACTTCCAGAGGGACCAACCATCATCAAACCATGATTTATCTGTGTAATCTGATACAGCTGAAGAACCTGTGACACAAGAAATATTGTACAAATTAACTTCTGCAGTTAATCTAAGCTTTTAGGTATTGCTTGTTTAAGGCAAGAAAAATTTAAAAGCTTTTGACTTTTCATAATATAAAAGGAAATTCAGTCTTGTACATAAACTTCAAGTCCACATCTTCAGTTTTATATTTTACCTTCTCAACCCACATGCCACCAACTTCTTCTCCATCACCATAGGTAAGGTACATTTCCTGACACACTTTCTTGAGCTCCTCTCTCAAGGCTGTCATCTCTCCACGGTGATACTGTACTCCAGGGAATACATCAGAAAGGAGACTGAACAGCAGTGGAATGTCTTCTGCAACCAGTTTTGGTACCATAGTTTCACATACACTTTGGATCAGGATCTGCAGAGAGAGAGTCACATTTCATTTAAGATTTTTTTGTTAAGTTCACTTTACCAAATGTGTTTGACAAGGATTACTTCACTAAATACTTTACTGATTAAGTACAGACCAGGGTAGTCTTAGTCAAAACAACCCTTGATGTGGTTTCAATTTAGGGACTACCCACTGATTTCCTATTGATTTTCAGTTCATAGAAGTCCTTCTTATGTCTCCTCATTATGATTTCGGCATTAATTGCTGAAATGCTGAGCAGCAATAAGTGTCATGGATGCACCACCTCATATGAATGAGTTTTTCATTATGATTCAGAGACTTAGCAGTGATGTTTAACTCAGTGCTTTTAAGCTATCAAATTACCTTTGGTAAGTAACATCATTTCGTTTGCATGGCTTAAGACTAAATGTTAAACACTGAAGGGTTACTTTGTTTGGTGTGCATCCTCTATAACAGAAGTAAAGAATTTTGCACACACGTTACCTCTTGCTCTGGCAAGTTCTCAGCGATTTCTCCCTCATCAACAACTTCACCACGCTCTTCCTTCTCCCGCTTTATCTTCTGAATCCTCTCCCTCTTCACATTACCTGCACTAACCAGCACACTCTTCAGTGCTCTCAGGCCAAAATCATAGTGACTTTGGGAGGACAGCTGCTCATCACAAAGCCTAAGAAGCAAAAGAAACAAAATACAATTTGATTCTCAGTATGAACCAACTTAACACTCAGTAAATGTCATTCTTTATTTGAAACTATTGCTTGAAATGATTGCTGCACAATGTGCTTAGTGAGTTGTAAAGAATATTCCAGCTTTGAACAATAAATTCTATTGCTACTGACTGGGGCCAAACTTGTTACTCACTTGAAGAATGGTACTATCTTATTGGCAAGAACTTCAGCAGTACGGAAACCTTGGGAGTACAGCATGACCTGGGCAATCAACTGACGGTCTGGTTTTGTCATTGCCAAGCTACGGAACAACTTCTTCAAATTGTCAGGCAGGTTAGATCTGCCTGCATAGCCAGGATTCATGGTGATGAAGATAGCCATGTCAGGGCTCACTTTGACTTGTTTGTTCAGCAGCTCACAGGTAATGGGTGTTGCAGCTGAAAGGAGAGCACATGAGTCAGTGATCCATCACTCTGAGAACTGAAGTAATACATTATTCTATTTTAGTTTCCTACAGTAATGGACAGCAGGTTCTCCAGTACTGCAACTTAAGTTCTGACATAAGTAGCTTCATCCTTGCATTATTTGCAAGAAATGTAGCTGAGCAACAAAACAGCATGAAGGATGTTAGAGAAGAATTACATACTCTTGTCATAGTTGGGGTTGGAGTGCTCTCGCAGGGCTTCCTGGATGCACTGAACTTGCTGTGAAACTGCAGAGAGCATTCGCTCCTCCAGTCTGTTGAATTCATCAAAGCAGCCCCATGCACCCACTTGGCAAAGTCCCACAAAGATGCGTCCCATTGCCTGCAGAGAGAGGGGAAAATTGTCTCAACTGCACTGGCAAAGGGAGCAGAGAAGAGCACTTTATACAATGCATCCAAGGCAGGAAGAAGCTGTGTTTATTTGTAGGTTACCATATTTGTAGTATTGTAAGAGTTAAGAAAGGGCTCTGAAGTTCAGCTTTCACTGCTTCACAGAACCACAGGAGACGATCATAGCTCCCTATTACTCCACCGTACTGTACTGCAGCGTAGTTTGCCGAAACAGGCAAACTAAGTCCTCTGCATAATGTTGTTTGCTGATACCATTAACATCAGGTGCAGTTCTAGTCCCTTACTGCAAAGAGTGAACAAGAGTTACAAAACTTTTCAGAAGAGGAGACTGGATGGCCAGAATATTATAACCTTTCTACATAAAGAACAACCTTTAAGGTAAGATTCTGTAGAAGGCAACATGAGGGAACATGATGGAGGTCTAGAAGTTTCAGATGAATAGGAATCAATTACTCATTGTCTATTCTACTACAAGAACTTAGGAATCATTAAAAAAAGACAAAAGGAAGATGCCTGTTCATGAAGTGCGTAGTAACAGTGCACAGTGGAACAATTTGGTAAAGATGTTACAGAACCCAGCGTGCAAGTGGATTTAAGGGGAGAAATGGTCCATGAAGAAAGGTTCACTGGAGCATGAACAGAGTAACACACTTCTGCTGGGACATCCTGATCATCTTAATTGCCAAAGGAAAGAAGGGAGCTGGGGCAAGAAGGATTACATTATCTGTGATATTAATACTATATCAGCATTTTCTTACAGTCACCCCTACAAGCCAAATGCTGGCTAAATGGAATCCTGATCTGGTCAAAATGCAACTGTACAGAAAAAAACCCACACATGGGCAACCTGGCAGAGTCTGTGAAGTTTAGTGATTCCTTGTCCATGTTTTATATTGGTTTTTTATCTGTACACTTGACCAAGGTTTTAATTTGAAGGTAATTTGCTGTGCTACAGTTTACAGAGACATTTCATCTGGTTCTCAGTTTGAAGATGTCATTAATCTCCAAATATCTGGATAAATTTTCTTAGTTTTGAAGAATTCTTCACATGCCCATATAAACTGCACAGCTGTGTTGTAAAGGATAACTTGGTAATAGTACAGCTACTTCAGTAATCTCACACTCTCATCTGTTCCCCATTAAACCAGTACTATCAATGCAAACTATATAGTTTAAGACACTTTCCTAAATCCAGTCTTCAACTCCTGCCCCTGCACTTCCTCTTCCTTTCCTTCATTTGCTGTTACAGAACTACCTGTTCAAAAACCCAGAACCTCTGCTCTAGCAATGCTCCATCCCACTTCTGCATTTTTTGTTACAGAGGTTCTATACAACCCACAGATACCAGCTCAGTTAGGACTTATACAGAATCATCTTGAAAATAAACACTGCTGGCTGTTTCAGGGCTCTGAAGAGATTCCTACTGCTTATTAACAAAGACTACATGGTTTTAATCAAACAGCTTACCTGGAAGTCAAATGTTTCATCGCAGTTGAAAACCAACACAAAGCGGCCAAGTTGATGTCCAAGAGCTTTAACAGATTCTGTTTTACCAGTACCAGCAGGACCTGTTTTGAAATGGGATGGATATGCTTTAGAGTTTATCATCTGAGTAGCGCCGCCAACTCGTGCAATCTGCCAGCATGTGGGTTCTGAAGGTGCCTGTTCAAGAGGGTTGAAACAAACCTAAAACTGTTTGACTTCCCCCAAAAGACCATTTTATTCTTCAGTATCTTAGTTGCAAGTGTTCACACGTTCACATTGTGGGGGTGCACATCCTTTCCCCAGTGCACCCCCTAAAGCCTATCCCAGGCAACACTATGGTCCCAGGAATGCTTGTTAGGCCTTGGCTTACACTAACAGCACCACTTAGCTCCCCTTGAGCTTATCAGAAACCCTGTCTGCTCTCACAGCTTCTGCTGTCTAATGTGCTCCTGTTTTCCACTTAACAGCTTTGAGACTTGTATCTTCTCTGTGTGAACAATGCAGCAAGTAGAATAATATTTTTGTTGTTTGACTCTTCAAGGAAAGTTCCAGTAACCGCCAAGTCGGATTGTGGCTGGGATGGAAATTTACTGATGACTAAAATCAGTAAATTTGTAACTCTATAAACAGCAGTCCTAAGTGAGACCCTTTGAGATGTCCTGGACTCAGCAAGCTGTGACCAGGATCTCCCTCCCAGTGGGATGCCTCTTGGAGCTTGTGATCTCTCCAGTTTGCAATGGAGAATTGCCATTGAAAGCTGACAATTGAACCTGGACTGATACCCCCCACTCCTTGAAACCCAACTTTTCATTTCTGGAGAGATGCAAAAGCAAATCTGATATATTTAACTAAATTCAAGGGGAATTTTTCATAGGTATACCTTTGCACACACTTCATGTGTGTGTGCTTTATGAGTGTTGCTAATTTAGGTCTATAATTAAGCTAAACTTTTTGTCAAGTTATTGCTGTGCTTATAGAAAATCCTACTGAATCATTTTGATTCAAGGTATTGTTATTATTGTTATTATTGTATTGATTAGGTAATTAAGTGTTGTTAAATCCTTTAACAACAATCCTTAAACTTGATCCAGTCTGAAGCTAAGTTCGGCAAGGGAGTCCACTCTGACCCTTGTGACCCAACAACAGTCTCCCTTACCGTTTATCCCTGCTTTTCCATCCGTGTCCCCAGTCTCCACAGAAACCATTTTAGATTTTTTTAATCAGATTCTTCCTTGTGTGCTTTATCTATATAGCAAGCAATAGAATGAACCTTGCCATAGAATTTGTTGTGCTTTTAAAAATTCGCATTAAACCTGCCTTTGCTGATATCTCACCGGTGATTCTTTAAGTGACTTAAACCACTCATTCTCATGATTATTAGAGAAGATAAGAATTTTATACACTTGTCTCACAAACTTACCAAATGGTGATCCTCCAAGTCTTGCCTCCAGGGCTTGTGTCATTGTCAGGTAGCAGCGGTCAGTGAGAGGAGTCTGTACCAGCTTATCCTGAACCCCAAGGTACTCAAAACCATAGTTGAATTTGGCATTTGCCATCTGAATGGAGAGCTGCTGCAACACATCTGTCTGCTTTGGGTCAAAGTAGAAGCGCATTTGGCTGAGCCACTCAAAGGATTTGGAGTTGTCGATCTTGCTTTTGATCAGTGATCTTGTAACATCCCTCTGGTGCACCAACTCAGTGATCTGGAGAATGGAGTAACTCCTTTAGGCCACAACAATACAAGCCAATAAAGACAGGCTAAGAAAGACAGGAATCCTACAGCTCCTCAGATTAGCACAGTGAATTGCCATCCCTTAGAAATCATGACCTGAAATTCTCTGGTTTAAAATATGTTGCTACAAAGCCAAAACTAACAATGTTGCCTACTATTCTTAATGACTTTCCTAGTTTACAGCAAAGCACTTTGGCCCAGTTAGCCTGGCCCAGTTAATCCATGAGACTACTCAACTTGGTATTTTAACTTGCCAGAAGTCAGGTATTTCCCTCACAAATAACCCAGGATGATTTTAATTCTCCCCCCACCTCCAATGCCTATCTACAAACAAAAGCACATTATGATTACAATAACAACCAACTTAATGAGATATTTCACAATTGAATGAAAAAAATCAGTAACTTCCATACCTGGAAGATCCAGTTTGAAGATCAATTCACTGAGACAGCCTATAATATGGTATCCTGCACTTAGCTGACTAGAGTAAAAAACTACCACGACCTATATTAAATATCAGGCCTTAATGTAATTGCTTAAATCATACAAAATCTTTTCCTGGAGGAATAGGAAGTCTTAGACTGATCAATTTTTTTCATTGAATTTAAAAACGCTCACCTGTAAACCCTGAAGAGGAAAGGTTTTTACTTACCAAGTGCTCCAGTTTCCTTCTGCGAAGGGGTGGCTGCTCCATCAGCACAGAGTCTGCCAGGACATTGAGTGTGACCTCAACATTGGCCAGCACAGACTGGAGAGGACTGTTGTCTCCACCTCCACCATTGAGGGCTGACTCCACATTCTCAGACCAAGCAATCTGGGCTGACAGCACAACAAGCTGAGCCTGTGTGAAAAAACTCTCATCAGATAGTTTTCCTTGCTGAAGTAACCAAGCTGCAGTATACTTACATGTTCCACATTAATACCTGGTATTTGTCAATCCAAGAGATGTAGACTGCTGGATCAATTGAAGTTGCTTTTCCAAAGATTTCTACTTCAGTAACAGACTCTGCAAGCAATTTAGCAAGGGTCACTCTCATTTCTTTTTCAACAAGAGTGAGCCACTCATTGATCTTGGGATGTTCTGTGATGGAGACAGGTGTTTTGAACAGCACCTGCAAGAATTAAAGGTTTAAGCCCACATTCACTTATTTTCAGAATTTTATTCAGAAAGAAATACTGCAGCTATACCTCCTCTCCTTCACGTGAGGATATCCCAAGAACCACAGAATTGTCTTCATTGAGAATAATGCTAGAAACTCCAGCAAACATTTTCTTGAAGTGTTTCTGCAACTTAGCAACATTTTTGCTGTTTCCAATGATTTCAAGCAAGTCTTCATCTCCAACAAAGTAGAATCTATTAATCACATAAAATTAGATCTACATCAGAACTCCAACTATCACTTTTAATTTACAACTTATGCTTCATCCATGGCCACTACATGGAAGTAACTGACAACCATTTCCTCAACACTGCAAGAGTGCATGAACCATAAATTTGCTAGTAATTATACCTCAGTGCTACCATTAAGTTCATGTGGTCTGTACCATACAGAAGTGTATACATGCTCCATGTGGATAATATTTTTTACTTATCCATCTCTGAAATACCCACCATAGAATTTGGCATTGAATTGCCTATCAGCCCAGAAGAACTCCCAGTAAGTACCTCCCTCCCTCCCTCCCTCTTATTTTCTCATGCTAAGTGACAAACTAATTGAGGAGTACAAGCTAAGTCAAAATCAATGACCTAAATACTGGACTGTGACCATTCAGACACTGTCCTTCAATCAAGTGGCAAAAAACCCTCTTCAATTTACAGAAATCGATGCTCCTTAGGCAAAACCCAAATCCTCCAACCAGCCACAGATGAGCAAGTAAGTGAAGTTTCAGCCCCACTTCTGGAGAAGTAGCTGTAACTGAATTCTGTACATAGACAATACATATTTAAATGGTTATAACATCTCATAGACATGCACCACAGAAGAACTGTTAGAGGCTTTACAGAGCAGTACACCAATTCCTGCACAGAGACATCAGATTACTTCAGGAGTCAACTGCTTACCGAGGGAAAGAGGACCTCTCCCTTTCCAAGTATTCTCCCAGTGCTTTCTGTATCTTCCCAAGTAAATCTGCAAGTCTCTCTAATGATCTCTGCACACCTTGAATGTTCAGAACATCCATCACAAGTGGAGATTTGGACACCTTTTTCATGAGTGCCAAAAATTCGGTGCTGATGCTACAAGCAAAATAACACAACACATTAGTGCAAACTCAGTAACCACAGGCCTACAGAACACCAAAGTCATCTGTCTCTAAATGACCACTCCACCTCTAATGGCTGCAGTGGCTCTGGGGAACACAAGCCTAGATTCCCCAAATTCCTCTTTATCTACCTCAAGCCCACAACAACAAAATCTAACTTCTTTGCAATGTTCCATCTATCAAGTCCAGAGCAGGTCTACTTATCTTTACCTTCTGAATAGACTGATAAATCTGATTCTTTGATCTGACTGGAAGTGTGTGGAATGAGTAAGTATGATCAGATCAATTTAAAAGAGAGAAAGTAAATAATGTTTAAAGAGTGAGATCAAAGGCTGCTGCAACAGAAATCAACCTGTTTGTTGCAACTACAATGCCATAAAAATCCTTCACATAACTGACAGGAACTAGCAAGGAAAACCACCTGATTCCAAATAATCTTCTGAAAAATGAACATCAGTCTGTTCACTAGAACCATTTTCGGCCATGGTTGCACCGCTTTGCTTGATGAACTTGTACCTACAGCAGCTGTAATCCAGCTGGACCAGGTAAGAATTTCAACTCAAGAGAGTGCCACAGTGAGTCATGATCTTTCAGGCTGCCCACATGATGCCCCAGGGGAGGCAAGGAAAGAAAAAAAAATTAAGAAGTTACCTCTGGAACCGCTGGGTCTCCACAGGGAGCAAGTGCTTGATGTCTGCACTGCCAGTAAAGATACCCTCCAGGTAGACCCACCGCCTCTGGACATCTATCCAGACATCAAAGAGTGCCATAATACGGTTTAGCTTATCTTCCCAGCTAAGGGCATCTTCCTCAAACACCTGAAATTTAAACACTGCATTAATATTCACTTAAATATTATCAAGTGTTTGATCACTAATAATTATTAGAAGAAACAGTTTTTTTGAGAGTTAAAAAGTATGCATATGCAATTAACAGTCTATCAGCTTTAAACAGTGAATATAGTCCCTGCTGACTATATAAATTAAACAGAAGGGGAAGGCAGAAATAAACAAAAGTTCTTTATTTTTGTTTTCTGTTTTACCTTGTAGTATGGTGACAGCTTCATAGCAGACACGCTGTTAATGTGCTCCTTGACTTTGTTGAAAAGGTCATCCCACCCACGAATCAAACGACACTTGTTCTGGTAATTGACCAAGTCCAGTTCATAGGTGTTCCACACTTCTCTTATCTGAAGAAAAAGATGCTTTAGATATGACATCAATCATTTCTGCTACAATATAGTTACAAAGTAGAATTGTATTACAGTAATTGGATACAAATCTTTCACCCAAAGATTCTGGCTTTACACTCGAGCTTTTGTTAAAACTATTGAGAATATGATGCAGTTCAAGGTGAGATCCTTGCAGTCACTACCAAGAACTGCTTTTTACAAATAATGCAAGTTTCATCAGATGAAGTTTACATAGCTTTAAACTATTCCCCAAAACAGAGCAAACCATGGAGGTCTTGGCACTTGTTTCAAAAGCTTAGAGTGCCAAGTTTACTACACAAGCAGCCACCTAACAACAACCCTCATTTTGCTATTACATGCAAATATACAAGAGCTGATACTAGCCTGTTTCAAGAACTCTTCCAAAGCCATCTCTCCTTGAGCCACAAGCAGAACATCTTTTACAATTGCTTCATTTCTCTGTAAATCGACATCCCAGATCTGGCCCAGGGTCAATTCTGAGACAACCCAGTTAACATGAAGCCTCTTCATCAGCTGTTTCCAGTGCCGGTCTTTAAGTGCCTCAGATTTCAGTTCGATAACCAACATGTTTATCTACAGAAGAAGAAAAAGCAAGTTACATCTTTGAACTTGAATATAAAATATACACATTTTAGAAATGTGTGCAACTTACCTTCATGTAGCCCTTCAGAAGTCTCTGAACATACTCATAGGAGGCATACTGTCGCAAACGGGCTGGGAAGTTTTTCAATTGGTTCAGCAGACCATCCAAATTTTGTCGAAGCTGTCAGTAACATAAAAGCAATGAAATCTTTCTCTACAAGCCCTGTGCACATAACCATACGAGTTGCCTATACATTTGTTACAGAAAACTCTCTCTAATGAGTCATCAGCAACAGGACAGCTCTTTTAAGTGTTACCCGTATTTGCCTAAGATGTGGTTACTCTGCAGTTGAGAATGTAATTTTACTGGTCTGATTGAGATTTAGGATGCAGTCTTGTCACAGGCAGTTAATTTATAGATCAGTGTTCCTTCTGCTCTTTCCCTCCTGAGCACTGAACTAAAATCAATGCTGTTTACCCAACTGTATAATGAAGTTTCTCTAATGAGGTCCAACAGCCTATTTAAAAACATCAGTTTCTTCTCTGTAGATGCAGTCCAATCTCAAGCTATGGAAACTGCACAAATTCACTGCAAGATTACTTAAATTATGACAATCCTGTAAATACTTTTTAGCTTAGCTTCAGGAAAAACATGCCCATGAGATACTGAAAAAGGTACCTAAACACTGAAAATGACCCAGGACTGACAACAGAGCATGTCTGTCTCAAGAGGTCTAATTTCTAATTTGCATATAATTATGGCAGCTATATTGTTCATCTACAAAAAGTGAAGTACCTTGCGAGGCTGTACTGAGACCCATGGTTGTTCTTTCATTTGATCGATCTGTTCCCAGACCTTAGAGAGTTCAGACCAGACACCTTTGAGATCCTGCAGCTCTTCAAGGGCTACCTGTAAAAAAAAAAGTATCAAACATCAGCAGTTATTCCTAATTTCTTCAAAACCAACAGCATGAGAGAATTAAACAAAATACTTTTAAGCCATCAAAAACCTTTGGATAGTTTGTCAGTTCAACAGAACTGCAACAGAAAGTGACCAAGATGAAATTTTCCATATCGGCTCACATAATAGTTTCAAAAGAGTAACACAAAAGAGATCACAGACAAGCTCTGAAGACTAGAACTGAGTCAATGTGGAGACTGTGCCCTGATATTAGTACAGCACACACTACGAGTCACTCTCCTGAGGGAGCACATGATGGAACTGAAACATTTTTTATCCCAAACTAGTAAGAAGGTGTGTGAGCAGGCTGTACCTGGACACGCTCTTCACTGCCACTGAGCAGGCCAGTGTCTGTAAGTTCCAGAGCTTCCTTGGCCTTTGCACACTTCTCACGGTCATCCTTCAGCCTGCCGAATTTTCCTTCGTAAATGGTAAGGGCTTGAAGAGCCTCTTCTGGACGCAGATTTCCCTAAAGTTTGCATGAGATACATTAATTCAATAATCCTACAGTTATGATGAAGGCAAGTTAAAAGTAGGGACTAAATATAAATGTTCGTTTGTCTCATTTTTTTACATTTCCATTTTGCTGACAAAAAGGCAACACAATAGTCCACAATAAGTCTCACTTCATTCTTACGTGCAGTTTTTGGCTTTACTAAAAAGCACTTCAGGAAAATAAAAAAGAAAGCAAAAAACAGCTTGCTTCTGAATCCTCCTACATACATACCTCTGACATATACTTGTTTCAGACAAATCTCTCTTAATCAATGAAGTTATTTACTTTTCTGCATCTAACAGAGACCTATGCTTTAAGGGCAAACTTCCCTCTGCAACTATTGCCATAAATCAACACACTGACAGGTTATTATGGAACCCTTAAAAAGACTTTTATTATCACCTAAAAGGAAAAATTGCAAAAAAAGGATACAACCAAACTCCCTACTTCTTACTGAATGCAGAAAATCTGAACTGAACACTGAACATCAGTTATCACTACTTACTGTTACAGGCTTTGTTTTCTCCCAGTCTGTCAGCAAGTCAGTTGTTCGGCTCTCCACGGCACGATCCTCTTGAACTATTTTCATCTGCAGATTTGCTACTTGTTGTTGAATGGCAGAATCCTTCCTACGCATAATGTCATTAAAGGCACCCCACTCTCCCTCGATGTTGTCAATGTACAGCCAAGAGGAAGGAAACTGGAACCTTTGTTTCTCAAGCAAGCGTTGACCATTGCGATAAAGCTACAAGACACAGTGGTTTTAAGTTAAAAAGGCAAAACTTAAGGTGCAAGGCTAAATAAATATACTTTAATAAATGCTCACTATAGAGGTCACAGGACTTTTCAGATTATGAAGTTTGAGTCTGTTTTTAAGACAATTTGAATATCATTTTATGATTATGACAAAGCTGCATTTTATGAACTAAGCCTGACATTTCCACAAGTCAGAATCGTGAGCAAAAGACAACAAACATACCTCAACTTGCTTTTCAAACTGTTTGATTTTACGTTTCAAGGACTGCACATATGTGATGAATGTCACAGCATCTGATGTGCTAGCAGTGTCCACAGAATGCTGCTCCAGCTCTTGACGGGACTGTTAAAGGCACAAATCAGTGATTTAGCATTCTACAACAGCTGATCTGAAAGTGAAAAACTGGAATTAAGACTTTTCTTACCTTAGAAATTTGTGAATGAAACTCTGTCATATTCTGACCAAGCATTTGGCCAAATTTGCTGAGCACTTCCTTGTGCCAGGAGTCATATTTCAAGTTCACCTTTGATTGTACCTACAAGTGAATAATGTTACATAATAGTAATTTGTCACCCTTGCTATTTTCTGTTATACACCTATTCTGAAATTCAGTGCATTTATCACAACAAATAATTACAATTTCTCACCTTGCCATAGTCTATGACAACAGGTCCAAACTCTTTTCTGGTTTCTGCATTGTCAAATGTTCCTCTTGCTTTTCTGATCTGAACCAAAAGGGCCTGCCACTTATTCAGGTCTTCTCCAAGACGGTTGTATATATTTTCAGCCTGCATATCCCACAGACACTGGTACTGCAGCCAAACCTAATGGAGATATTTCACAATGTTCAGAACTTCTCCAGTGCATTCCAAAAGATGGGTTTCCCTACAGCCCCCAGGAAAACTGAAAGTCCATGCTTATTTTTGCTGTTCCGTTATATCCTGTCAGCCTCCTACCTTGACATACTGCTCCACTTCAGTCACAATTCCCATGACAGCTGAGTATGACTCTTCCAGAGCTGCAGGGCCATCAGGCATCCTTGTCAAGGCATTACGATAGAACTTCTCTTCCTCAGACAGCTCATAATGCACTCCAACCTGAGAACCACAGTTATACTTGTGATATACATGAATTTCCAGGGCACTCAGTGAGGACAGTTAATTACTAAGTGAAAGCAATTGCTCAGACCTAAATACAGCTTCATTACACTTACCTGGTATCTCTGACTTTGAATTCTTGGCAGCGACAGGATAACCATTTTCCAAGAAAACATTTCTTGGTAAAGTTTGTATCTACAGTCTTCAATTGGTGGATTCAAGTATATCACCTGGTTGGTTATTCTTAGTTCATGTACAATGTTCTGCAGAGACAGTAAAAACACCCAGTCTTACTGGCAGATACTGCTACATATAGACAAGAATTTCGGACATCAAGAAGCACTTTTCAAAAATCAACTTGCACTTAAATGGAAAGAGAAAAATGTTTTTCCAAAAACAGATGCAGAAGAAATATTTATCTCCCATATAAGCCTCAGAAATAATTTCTGCATTAGTTCATTAACAGCAAGGAAAAAATCAACCAACCAGAAAAAATCTAATGCAAGAAAAAAAGCCACAGGACAACTTACTTTGATCTTGGGTTCACCACCAGGTTTATGGCTCACTTGAGGAGCATCTGTGTCCATGTCAACTTCTGCTTTGTCATCTGCCTGTCCCAGAAGAACCTGGGTCCAAGCCCTCAGTCCAGCTTGCAAACGAACACCCAGGATTCTTTCAATCTAAAGAAAATGAGGCACACTAGAGGAAAAACCTGCATATTCACTGCATGAAGATCCCACTATCGATATAATCTGACAGGCACACTACAGCACCTCAAAGAATGAAGTGCTCCCCTACTAAGCCATTCCAACACCAGAGGGAGCTTACAAAAATTAGAAGGACTGTTTACTAGGGCTTGTAGCAATACAACAGGGAATAATGGCTTTAAATTGAATGAAAGGAGGTTTAGATTAGGTATTAGGGTGGTGAAGCACTGGAACAGGATGCACAAAGAAATTATGGATGCCCTATCCCTGGAAGTGTCCCAGGCTAAACTGGATGGGGCTTTGAGCTATTGAATCAGTAGCATCACTGCCCAAGGCATGAGGGCTGGAAACAGATGATCTTTAAGGTCTCAACCAATCCAAACCATTCCATGATTAAAAAGGTTTAGGAGTTTTAGTAATTTTTCACTGAATATAATTCAAAGCTTCTCCTGGTCCTCATGGACTTTAATGTAATGAAGCAATTTTAAGCGTAATGAAGTTGGCCTAGTGACCAAAAACCTAAAATTTAACAGACAGATGCAAAAAATATGATGGCAACAAGTCTTTGCTCCCAGAATAACAAATTTCCATCACCCTTTATCTACCTCGCTCACCAGCACCCTCTAGGCCATCAAACTGTATCACACTTTTTTCTTCAAAAGACAGAACTCCCCTTGAATTAACTGACCCCAAAAGTCAACAGCAAAAGAAAACCCAACACAGGTCTTGCATATTCTGCACGTCAAAAATGCACTGAAATTTTCAGGGAATGAGAATTTAGTCTCTGGTGTGACTATAAAGAAAAGTCACCCTGGGTGACAAAAAAGACAATAATCAAAATGTGTTTAGAACCTGATTAAAATGTTGCCTCTAAACATACACTACTCCTCAATCTCAAACCTACCTCCATATCCAACTTATTGACCCAGATCGGCAAATTTGAGTATGAATGAAGATTTAAATCATCCACAGCTTTCTGAACTCTGTTCAAGATTTCCGAGAAAGTCTTGTGATCATACATGCATGTTTCCAGTGATCTCACTTCCAGGTCTATCTTCTCTTCAATAATGAGCAGATCATCCACCTAAGATAGTTTAGGAAAAAGGGGATATTTAGTTTGGCAGGTTAGATCAAGAAAACAATAATTATTCAGTAATGGCTAATAACGTATCTTTATTTGGATGCAGTAATCCATCGATTTCACCAATATCAAATGAAAATAGTACTCCTATCAGCAATTTTAGCACTACTACAAGATCCATCCAGTTGGCCAATTTGTGCTGACTCAATCAGCTACTTAACCCAAGAGCTGCAGAACTAGTTCTCAGCTACTCAATGACGCTTTTGGATAACCACACATTACTGAATTATAAATGTAAAAGCTGTGCACATTTTGATAGATAACACAAACCTTTTCCTGGAAACTGAAGACAGTCTCAGCCAAGCGCTGTACGTATGGATCAAGTTTGTATGATTCCCACACAAGTGCAATTCCTTCAGCAATCAAAGCCTGCACCTCTTTCTTCAAGCCAGCGACCAGAAGTGAGATAGTGTTACGCTCTTCGACCTTCTCACATGTTCGCTCGTATGTGCGGACACTTTCAATGAGAGAAATAGCAAATGGATAGAGCTGGTTTGCTTGGTGAGCTTTGTTGACAATTGCTAGTGGGACACGGAAACCAAGCCACTTCAGGTTTCGGACTTCTTTTGAAAGTGTAATTATTTCTGGGAGAAAGTTGACTTTCAGTTTCAGGACATTTCCAGTTCGACCTCGAACCCGAGTGCTTTCGATGGTGAAAATGCGACCAGACACACCAAGGTTGCGCTGCTGAACTTTTCTGGCCCAGTCATCAAAGATCTCCTGAGTGTTGAGCTTCATGCGAAAGCTGTCTCCATCCTGCTTTAGCTTCTGACCTTCCACATGGTTCTCCCAGCCTTTGCCAAGGACATCTTCCACACGCTTCATGTAAGCGGTGAGCTGCCTGTCAATCTGTTTGGCCCAAATTATAGAGCCAGACACGGGAGGCAAGTCACGAACGTGACTCATTTTACATGCCTGACTCTGTGGGTATTGTACTTTAAATTTGTCATGAAGAGACTCGATGTCATCCTTCACCCGCTGGATCAGCTGTGTTTGGTACTCACGAATGGCACCGCGAATGTGAGGCCTGACAAACAAGGCGTTGAACCGGGAGAAGATTCGGAACATTTCGTTGGCATTCTTTGCTGTACCGAGCTGGTCTCTCAAACGGGCTGTTATTCTTGTTTCAACTCTATCAATTCTTTCATCATAGCGCTTCATTGCTGCCTCCCAGGCTTCTGTTCCTTCTTTGGAAACATCTAATCCATCTACTTCCTTAACATTCTCATAAGCAAGGTTGACTTCTTCAATGGCATTAGCATCTGCAGCATCAAAAAGGACTTCTGCTACTTTCATATCCTGTGGTTCAGGTACCTCTCCTTGATTTTGCTGGGCAACAGCTGTCACCTACATTAGAATCACAGTTTAGTGAGCTGGATGCTTCAAAATTTTCCTGGAAGTAGCAAAATGCATTCAGTTTTGAAGAACATTGCAAGAACCCCCTAACAATCAGTGATAAATTCTTAACAAACTTTCAGTCATGCTTCAAATTAACTTCCAATAGGAACGGGGCAACACAGTTACCTTACAAACTTGCACTACTGTGCAGCATAATCTTATTTTCCACTGTAGTTTAGCCAAGTTCAAGGATTTCAACACTTACTAATCTCCTCTGTGTCATGTCTAGACTTGCTGAGTTTATTAATGTGAGCAAGTATTATGCAACGCAAGACAGAATTAAAGCTAAGCCTATTAGCAAGGGTTCAAAACACAACACTAAACATGGAAACTGAATGTTACATTACAGTTGTGTTGGTAACTTCAGGTAATACTAACAGTTTTGAAGAAGCCACACAGATTTTCTGTTTGGTAAGAACCAAGATTACCTGAGGTCGCAAGACTCTCACAATGACTGCTCTCAGCTGCTCATGCTGACGCCTGAATTTCCTCATTTGATCAAGACGACTCTGGAGCTTCCTGTGAGCAGGATTGATGCGCCACACCATCTTGAGGTTCTCTTCCCTTTTCCTTTTCACAATATCTCTCAGCAGAACTTGCAGCTTCTCATATTCATCATCCCAGGTTTGGAATACTTCAAAGCACGCAACCATTACCTGAAAAATATTTCACGACAGGAACTTTAGCTCCCAAATTAAATGCTCCCTGAAAGTCACTGTCCAATGCAAAAATACAGCAACCAGTATTACAAAACCATGAACACACCTTTTCAAATTCTTCATAGGCCACATGCATCAGTTTTCTGGTTCCCAACACTTTAAGCAGCTGAGAGCTCAGATCTCTTGAAATAGCCTCCACTAAACGCAATGCCCTTTGGATTGGGTATTTTGTGTTCCTGATTTTTCTCAAATGGGTAAATATTGCAACAAGGGCCTGCCTGATTTTGTCCAGCTCAGTAGCAGACAGCAAGTCATTCAGTGGAAAGTCTTTCATCAGTGGATTGTAGTCATTCACAGTTTCCAGCGCCTGTTTCAGACCTAAATGGAAAAGATTTTGAATATAACTTTTCATTTCATGGACCAAAATCTCTACCTGTAAATAGTCCAAGGTTCTTCTAATCACTGTTCTTTGTACCACAGTGGTCAAGTTGTGTAACAGTTTAAGTTTTGTAGGACATTTGAGAAAAATGTTATTGAACAGATATTTTACCTGTGTCTGTATCAAAGCTGACAGTTGCATGAAAACGTTTGCCATGTTTTAGAATGTCCAGAGTCAGCAGAACTTCTGGGCTTTCACGTTTTTCCTGAATGCGGTACAAAGCCCTTTCCAAATTTAACCAGAAGCTTATCTCCTGTAATGCAGTGCCTGATGCAGGATCTCGATCTAATTTGGTCACCTTCAAAGTAATGGAGAGAAAGAGAAGAGAGAGAGAAAAACATTTAATTTATACACTTCAACTATAAAAGCTTGCGGTTACTAAATATAATTGAAACATGCAACAACTGCTAGGTTTTAATAATCCAACCTCAGACAATTTTGGCACACATTCTTTGAAAAGTGCAGGAACTGCATGCAACATATCACAAGTGTAATTCCAGAGATCCTAAAGGTTGGTCGTAGGACCCTCATGTAATAATCTTTAGTAGAACCTAAAAATGTCACCTGCCTGCTTTCCTGAACAGTGTCTGTATTCTGGTTAATGGCAGATGAGCCAGGCAAGGTAACAAATGTTTTAAACTCTCAAATAAGAAAAGACAACACTGTTCCATGAGCAATTGGTGCTCACTGTGCACACAGGCAAAAAAGCCAGACTAGTATCTGAGATGCTGTTTTTGAGTAACACCAGCAGAACAGAAGTTCTTCTGAGAAGCAGAAGTATGAGGCAGAAGTATGAGATTAAAAGACAGGGCTGGAGCAACTGCGTGAAGTGGTTACGGATACACCAGGGGCAAATAACAAAACAGATGTGCTCCTCTCAATCTGCTGTAAAGATCTGAAGAATAGTTACAAAATTCACAGGGTTACTGCCAGTTACTTGAGTCTGTTACAATATGCACAAAATAGTCACACTCTTTGTAGACTAAAAATAGTCTACATACTTGTTCATACATATACTGTACATACTCTACGTAGACATAAATTTGTAGTACAATTTAGACTAGATCCCAAATTTAGACTAGACTTAGCCTAATTTAGACCAGTGTCTCTGGAGACTCAAAAACCTGTTCTCAGATCTTCAGAGTATCCTGCACCAAGCAGTGTTTTACCAGTTATATTGTGAAGAAGATACACAGTACTACACAGAAGTTCTTATTACTTAGTTGCCTTTTTTTCCCCGTTTTTTTATTTGGTTACCTTTTGTATTTCTCTAATCCAGCGGTTGACTCCAGACTGTAACTGATTAAGGAACAATGGATCCTCAGCCTTCTCACCAAAATCTGTAACCTTCGGTTTTTCTCCACGTTCGTAACACTGCTTGGCAACATTGGTAATGGTTGCATGAATTGGCAGACTGATCTCTGGAATTTCAATATTCTGTTGCAAGTGCAAGAGGCCCATTTCAAGCTCTGCAATCTTTTTCTCAACTGAAGGAGCCATCTTATCTCCATCCCTGAAAAAGCACAGACGTTTCCATATAAGAAGACAAACCAAAACCCATACATGACACATTCAGACCTGAACTGCTTCCCCACAGTCAGCAACAGCATCATATCCAACTGTGTGCCTCAACAATTCACATAATTCACCTTGAAGAGTCACTGTTATTTTTGTTTTAATCATTAGACACTTTAGTTCATTAGCAAAGAAATGCAGTATTTCTACTGAATTACCTGTCTGCTTTGCCAGATTCTCGGATATAGGACTTGAAAAAGGGAGCCACAGCATTGCTAATGAAAGAGTGCAATGTTTCATAGGGAGAATCTTCACTGAGAGTGAGCACTCTGAGCTGGGAAGACACTGGTTTGTCAGCATCGATGACTGCTGTACGTTTAATGAACGCCAGGCTGTGCAACAGAGAAGAGAGTTACTAACCAATTATTTGTAATATAAGTGACAAAATAACTTTAATCTGACTGCAAGTTTAGGAGTAAAATGGTGATCTGTATCATCATACTTCACAATCTTTCTTCTAAGAGACTTGAATACAAGTCTTACAAATAAAAATATCTCTACAGTTCAGCAATAAGCAAGCTGAGCTATCAATAAGAACTCTGAAGTAGCAACACACTAAAGAAAAAAATTTACGTTTTTACATTTTACATTTTTTACATTTTACAAAGCTTCACAGTCAAATATGCTCAAGATAAGTGACAAATATGTAAGAGCCAGACCTAACCTGAGAATACTGAACCTAAGTTGTGTACGTTACAGCTGTATGTATGCCAAACTTAATAAAACTTTGTTTCTTCAACCCCAGAGCTAGAAGTCCTAAGTCCACTCCTTTCAGCCTCATGACACACCCTTTTTTTTATGAGAGCCTCTGCCTTGAGAAGCCATTGTCTCACGAGAATAAAAACATTGCCTGAAAGCACTAGGCAAACCAGGGGTAAATCTGTAGGTAAAGTAGGTAAATCTGCTTGTGCAGGTTTTACATATATAGACTAGAAATGTTAAGATTTATTTTATTAATTCACCTGTTTGACTTTATTCCATAATGAATGTCAGTGCTGATACTGTAGGAGATGAACTCTTTTTCCTCTTCTCCTTCATCTCCCACATCCTCTGCAAAAAAATCCAGCATGTAAGAAATACATAATTTCTAAGACATCTGCCATTCCTTCTCAACCACCTTCTGCTATTGCCAGACTATTTTCTAACCTTGAAACTCCACACCAACTTAATAAACTAAATTCGGTCAAATGTAGCTTTGCAATGTCTCTCAGATACAGAATGTATTTATTATCTTTAAACAAAAGTTTAAGATTTAGGTTGCTATAAAATAATAAAACATTACAGAAAGTGAATTATATCTCACATTCTAAGAGAGAAATCTGTAATACAGAATATGCATTTATTTGCAGAGCTATGTTGCCAGGACAACTATGCTTCAGTGAGAACATTAAATAGCTGCTTTTTACTTTCAAAGGTGGCTTTGTATTTTCAGACACCTACTTAGAAAATTATTTGGAAATTATGTCTCTGAACAAAAAAAATCCCTTGACAGAATAAAAAGCCAAGCCACGGGAAGTACTCAGGCATTAGCACAGCCAGTGCATCAGAGATGATGTAATTGCTGGGGATTCAGGCAGTCGTGCTGCAATGCAGTGACTTCAGTGCAGAAGGTTACTGCCTGTTGGAGGACACACTCTTGACTGGACACATTACAGCAGACTCCGTCCTGCTCTGATTTCCTCCAGCCCTTAGGAGATACAGCCTCAGGCTGTCACATGTGTGGCCCAAGCACCAGAAACCTGGTCCCAGAACAACACAGCACTCGAGACCACAGGAACATGTATGACAGCAGCTGGCAGGCTGGGGATACGAGAGAGCAGCTTTCATTATACAGAAATAAGGCTTCTGTTTTATTGTACTTGTAATCAATAATCTACTTCATGCTATGTCGTCCATGGAAAAGCTTCAATAATAACAACATCATTTTTAACAGTGTCAGAGCTCTCCATATGCTGCTGGAGGTTTCAGATCTGTTAAATCTGAACACCTGGCTGTCATTCATAAGATCCACTCTGCCCAAGTAACTGCTATTAAACCAGAAGACATGGACAGAAATGGCCTCTGTGCATCATAAATTAGTATTTGGCTTTTGAAAAGTGTAATGAGTCTCTCAATTTCTTTTTTATGCATACATATATAACAATATCTACACCATGAGCCTGGAGAGAACTGATTACCACTATCTTTATTACTTTCAACCTGAACCAGGGATAATCATTCTCATGATCTAGGTACAGTAAAAACAGAGGAATCATCTGCATTAATATTGAATAGTTTTCTTTAAATCTTATTAAAAACATTGCATCATGAATTGATAAAGACAGCTGTTCTTTTGTTCTCTTTTAGAAAATTAACCATACTGAAAAAGAAGTCTCCAACTTTGGAAGGGGAAAGAGGAGGATAATCTGGAAATAGGCAAAAAATAAACAATAATGGGGTATTTTTAAGCAACATCTGAAGTTTATACTGAATAGACAGTGAATGGAAGAACCTTCTTGATGTTTTCCTCTGTGTGCAGCAACTACAGGGCATATATCAGGATGTTAAACTGTTTCTGTTGACATGTTAAATAATGCAATATGAAATATGACTTTATTAGGATTTGATATATACAGCAACAGAACCACCAGCACACCAGGAGTAGTGATCTAGAAGCTTAATAGTCGAATTTTGCAAGCTCACGCTGGCAAGCAGGTAGCCATTTACAAACAGTAGGGGCTTGTTCAATAGCAAAAGCCTGACTTATTCATGAAACCTAGCTGTATTTTGTCACCGTTCATTAGGCTGCATTCTGTGACAGTAAGAGCCTTTTTAGCAACAGATTTGTTGACAAGTAATTTTCTAAATAAACAGTCAGTTACAGCAGCATGTAAGTAACAAAGACGCTCAAGTCAGCGTCTCAGTTTAGCTGCAGTATTTCATGCAGCATTTGATGCGGTCCCGAGATGAAGCAGCACAGCCACCACGGCTTTGATAACGAAACGAAGGCACGGCAAGGTTCACATCTTCGTCTGCAACTACAGGAACTCCCTAATTAACCATGAAATGACTCTTTTTACAGGTCGATTCAGGCTAGCGGTATTTTTCCCCCCTTTATCCGGGGTTATGGCGCTCTTGTTCTATTTCAGAGCGGCTATTTGCCTCGCTCGGGAGGTCACTTCCCGAGTAGCCTGGCGTCCAAAGGAGCAGCGCCACGGCCGACTGACGAAGCACTTTCGGTGCCTTTCCAAGCAGGACCGGCCCGGATTTGCGCCCACAGCCAGCTCGCAGCCCCGCCGCGCATCCGCCCGGGCCCCGGACGGCGGAACAAAGGCGGCGGCGATGGCCACCGGGACCCGCCCGCCGTCCAGGCTGTGCCGCCGCCACCCGAGGCGGACAGCGAACCCCTGGTCCCGGCCCGGTGATTATCGGCCGGGCCCGCGCTGGGGCGGAACGGGCTCGCAGTGCCCGGCCCGGCGATTCCCGGCCGGGGCCGCGCTGAGGCGGAGTGCGGAGCGGCGCCGCGGCCGCAGCGGAGGCGCGCCCCTCCCACCCGCGGCAGGGC
>VXBU01017637.1:0-13859 GCA_013400315.1 Bombycilla garrulus | reverse complement strand
ATGGTGAACTGGGGAAGAAGACCCATGAGTGGACAAGACACTTCACATATTTTTTAAAAACACAAGAGCTTTAATCACTATGAAGGCTCTGAATAACAAACAAAAATGTATAAAATATAGTCAGATACTAGCACTAACAAGCTTTTCTTATGAAAAATCAAAACCATTACATAGAGAAGAAACTATAAGGTGATGTCATAGATTTTAGCTACAGCTCTCAGTATCCTTAAAGCATAATCATTGTCCTCATAATGACACAAACAGCTATTCCTAAGTGAAAAAAAACCATGAAATTTCTGAGAAGAAACCTTAAAAGAGACTACATAGCAGATTCACAGGCATTAGAAACACATCACTATTGCTGGCTGCTACACTATTACTTGATAGTAGCAGCCCTGAAGAAATGTATTACTATAGAACAAATGATTACAGGGCTGAAAATACAAGCCAAGTTTATGATTAACAGCCACTAAAAGAAATTAACTGGTAAACTGGAGTACTTTGCTATCTTCTCAAAGCTTTACCTGACAAGCCTCTTCTTTCACTGTCTTCTTCAGCGTCTGCAAATCTTCAATTAAAGGCCCATCTGTTTCCATTGCAACAGGACTGTTCAGCAAACTCATGTCACTGTATGTTGGGTACTAATAAAATGCAAAATGTTGAAATAATAATTTTTAGTCATAATAACTAATTACTAGGAGTGTATTTGAGCATTTGAATGATATGACTAGTTATCTGTGATTAACTTCAACTTTTTACACTTCTAGGGATTAAGTAACAGATTTTAGAATGGAACTCCAATACCTTCACACTTGGAAGAAATATTCTGCTGAAAAATACAGTCAGCATTAAAGAAAAGATGGTTTGATTATCTGAGACTCAATTTTAAAATACTCAGATTTTGTCAGTATTGCATGTCTACTTTGGCAATCAGTTATCTGAAACCTTATTAATACATTGTCAAGTGCTCTGCGAACAATGTAGTAATTTAAACACAATAATTTTATTTGCTGATGCAATTTTGTGTTGGAAGAAAAAATACACTGGTAAAAGACCAAATATACCTAATATACATTTAATATAATTTCAAACAAAAATATTAAACTTTTCTGTCTTTGGATAATAAAACAATTATAAAAGTCTTTCAGGAATTAAAAAACCACAAAATCTTTGTTGTCTAATAATCTCAATACATCAGATTTTATTTTAATTCAGATGATGCATATATAGTTTTAAATTCAGAACTTATTTGCATGCATACATAAACTTTTTCATCAGTTTTCCTTGTAAATATTTTGGTATCTGATGCCAAGGCAGATGAGAAAAAAATTAAAAAAAAACCTAAGAGCAAGGATTTAACAAATATAATTATAATGATTTAAAACCTTAAACTGTATTTTTGTGTCATGCAGAATCAGGAACAGATCTGAACAACAAGAATCATCAGTCATTAGACAAACAAAAAAGTTAACAGACATTGGAGGAAAAAGAAACTCCTAAAAATCCATTATCTAGAGCACTAAAAGCATTTATATCCTTATGTCAATTCAGTAGAGCATTCAGTTAATGTTTATTTTAAACTTCTTCCAAATATTAGCTGTCTTCAAGCAGACTGTGCAGAAGATACTGTATACAGGTTTTGTTAACTGGTTATCAGAAAACGTATTTACAATAAGTTCCTTGGAAAGAAAAGGAAATCGATACTGTAGGACTCGGAACTTTTCTACATCTCAATCCACTTATTTAGCCAAACATGTAATAGCTCATCATTTGTGATAGCAAATGACCATGTATATGAAGTACTCTTCAATGTCATTAGAGAAATGTTTTGTCACTCTAAATCAATTATAGCATTCATATGAATAGTTCTTTTGGATTCATTTAATTGATCTGTTGTCAACTGAGATTTTATTAATTTTAACAGATTCCTCTTAAGCAGTTTAGTAATTGCTCCCTGACAAATGACCCAAGAGGAAAAAAACATTTATGAATTTCCTCCTAGAAAAAAGAGATTATCTCATACTTTCTGTTTTTAAATAGCACTGAGATCAAAAAGTGTCCCACTTCTGTTTACAGAGTACCATTTCTCCCTCTTCCACCACTTTAAACTCAGCTAGATGGTGTTGGAAATATACAGTACATTAAGATTCTTGCTACAGTATAATAGAATTCTGGCTGCAAAGTAATTTAAATGTTTGGAGGTTTTTTGTTCATAGCAGACAACTGTATGATTGAGACAAAACTGGCAGCAATCTCTGAGCAAATGGAGAGGGTGAGGAACCCAAGCTAAACCATTTCCTTCTCCCATAATTTCAAAATACAACTAATACTTTCGAGGATCTTTGTTTCCTTATCATAATTGGAGTCATATCAGGTAATGCTGGACAGGATGTTTCTCTTTAGGCAAGGCCTGAGGAGCAGGTTCACCAGCAGACCGGCTCAGTGCAAGCATGAGAACAAATGCACCAGACAAGAACATACAATATTACTTTAATCCATTCGACACAAAGGAAAACTGACCAGTCAAAACTCACAGTTGGCAGAAAGATCTCTTTTGTAATATATTGCTTGCAAACAGCTTTTCAAGAGAAACCAATTATGGCCTCTCTACATTTTTTCCATAATTTGCACAATAACTTTTCAAACCACAATATGGTAAAGGCCTATTATAAGGAAAGGAAAAAGTACTTCATATCATACTTTTCAGAAACCTTTTTTTAAAAAAAAAATAATTACTTACACAAGAGAAAGGTTACAAATTTGAAAAGTACTTTTATTGTGTATCTTTCATAATACAGTTGGTGAAATTCGCTTATTTCCATGATCAGTCAGACCTGTTTTCCCCACTGATATTTAACAAAATTAGAGTATTTAAGCATGATCATGTTAATCTTTTCTAAATACCTGGGGATTTGATTTGGCTAGATTTTCTATTTTAACCCATGCTTCTTCCCGTTCCTTCAATTTTAGCTTCTCTCTGAAAAAAAAATCATATAGAAATGAAAGAATTCAACAAAATAAATTATTTAGCTATGCCTGTTTGAGTCTACTGCCCAAAATACCACTGTTGACAGGATTATTCGTATCATATCAATACCCCATGATCTCAAGTCAACATTAAAATGGAAAACCTCAAGTTTTTCTCATGAAAGCAACCAACTGGCTGATAACAGTTTATCTGTAGTACACGTACATTGTTAAAAGTAAAAATCAAAACAGAAAGAAGTTTTTTTCTAGGCTGAAAGCAAGTTGTATTTTATTTATAATAAGAAGTAAGTAGGAAGTCAACAACTGACTGTGAAAACAGCAGAGATTTTTACTTGTCAGCCCAATGGCTTCAGGTAACAGGTTAAAGGAAAAGGCACCAAACATATTTTGAATAGAATTCTAACAGAGAAGTACCCAAAAAAACCATGCTCATTCTAGGGAGTAGCAAGCCCAGAGGGATGACAAATGCCTTTTTTTTTTCCTGTTTTCTTTTTTTTTAATAAAGTAGAAAACGTTTGGTTTCTTATGCCTAATGCAATTTGAAAATGTAAAATCTAGGGTTTGTCTTCCTTTCTTTCTAACAAAGAAAAATCGTCTTGCAGAGACTAGAATGATAACCTGTCTTTAAAAGCTGGTAGAATTTAAAAGAATTTTGAACTAAGAGTGCTCTCAGTGCACAGAGCAGAGGATTCAAATGTCAAGAAGAAAGAAGGAAGAGCATTTCTATCCAAGTACATATACAATTTGCCTCCAGCTCTCAATTAAGTTAATTCAAGATGGGAGGTAGGAACCCTTTAACCATCCCCCTTTTCAGCTCTTACGCGGTGGGAGATTTTTTATTTTGGTCTTGTGTTGCTAGCTCATCACTCGGCACTCTGCTTTAGTTCACACTCAGAACATCACCCAAAAAACTTCTAAAAATCAGAGAAGAAAAGATTTGATTTCTCATTTAGAAGGAATTCCACCTACTTGCAATCAGGAAAAAGATAATTCTTTTAAAGAGCCAAAGCTCATATTTTGTCATCTATGAACACATACACCTTAAGAACTTGTTACAGTACAAGATCATTTCCTCTTGAATTCTAATACAGAGCTTCAAGACTTGGACAAAACAAGCTACAAAACAATTGAGAATCTGTACTACATCCAGTATTATCAGTTTAAAACAGGTGTCTAATCTGAACCACTACTTGAAAGAATCCCTGTTTACTTTTAAATTTAAAATAAAATTCAAATCCAGGTATTTTCAGTACCAACTGCTTCCAGCCCCTAAAATGAGACCCAAACCACTGATACTTCTGACTTCTCTATATCTCATTTTAGTAAGATTCTTCCATCAAATAAAATCCATACTAGAAACCTGCACTACAGTAGAATAACAACTTGATTTCAGGTAACTATTATAACTTATATGAAGATATGCTAACACAGAATGCAGTGCTGAATAATACTGGGAAATATTTTGGGACAAACCAAGTGACAACATGAAAGGAAGTAACACTGGGTAAATAAAGCAGGCAAAAATAAACACAGGATGTGAACTAAACTGTTTAACAGATCCTCTACACCGGGCTCCACCATTAGCAGCGGCCCTCTCAAAAACTTAATTTTTAGGAAGATGTTGTCCCCAGAAGTATGAAGTCTAAGCCTACATGAGGTGCCTTATTTTTAAGAAGATTTACAGTTCACATATAACAAGAAGTTTCAGCAAGTCAACTTTGAGACTGCTGTACTGGAATCAAATGGGCAACTTCCCACTAACAGCATAGTGGTTTTTCAGAGCTAAAGCACTCTGAACAAATTACTCAAGAACAGACAGACACACTGACATGAAAACTTACTTCAGTTTTTCTGCTTTAAATTGCTGTGTGCAGTCATCGAACAGTTTTTGGTTCATCTCCATGAAGAGTTTCAGAGCATTGTATATCAAGCCATGTATTGTCCTATAAGTAAAACTTCTGGTTGAAACTCAGAGTACTTTAAACTTTGAAATCTACTTTTTCTGGTCAACAGTAGCCAATAGCCTACATAACTGGAAAATTACATCATTTCAGAATAAGTGGAAACAAAATTAATCAGTGGAAGTTTCAATTTACCCACAAGAGGCCTAACACAAGTACTAAAATTACCAGTTTTCTTACTCTGTAGTACTACTCATCACTTACACTTCAGACGTTTGAACTTCACTCTTAATACTATGTGTATCAGGGATAGTTGTGAAATTCAGTAGGTGACACTATTCCCATAAGGGTTATTAGACAAAATGCAGAATGACATTAAAGATCTTGATGTAAGTAACTTACTGGCAACTGATAAATTTAAGAAAAAAAGAGTTAGTGATTAAAAGGAGTGTAAAAAAGACCCAATTCCTTTTGAAAACTGCCACACAGCAACAGTAGTCACTTCAACACAATTATGCCAGAACTTTTTAGAAATGTGTTAGAAAAGTAAAGTTGAAAAACATCACAAAAATTACGCAAAACCAATCTGCTTTATGATGCACTTTTACAGATTAATTTACAGTTCCAGGCTATAATGTACTGCTGCTCAAAAAGCAATCCATTAAATTATTACTTTGTATTGTATATGGAGTTACAAGTAAGAGTGCAGCTGTACTGGGTAGCATGACTTTTATTCAGAATAAAATGAATGCATGACCTTGAAAGTCAGAAAAAAACAACCAACAGCATCCCACATTTACTATGTACAATTGCATCACTGAATCAGAATTTTATTAATGAGTACATTATTTGTTACTGCTTGAACCAAGCGCCAGTAAGCAACCACTTTAACATCGCTTTATTTTCCATTTCTTTCCCAGTGTTTAATTGCAGACTGATTACTCATTCTTGGCCAGCCCATCAGCAGTCCTCAATTCACAACTAGAGCCAGACTGGGGTACTGTCACCATCCCAGCAGTTGCACAATACCTCAAACAAAGAGGCACTTTACAATGGAACAGCTGCAGAAGGGAGCTGACCAGGACTGTTTTCATGCGTAAGTACTACGTTATCATGGGGAAAAAAGTGAAAATAATCAATGGAGAAAGAAGAAAAAAGCAATAAACAAAAACCCAAAAAAAAAAAAAAAAAAAAAAAAAAAAAAAAAAAAAAAAAAAAAAAAAAAAAAAAAAAAAAAAAAAAAAAAAAAAAAAAAAAAACAAAAAAAAAAAAAAAACACCCCATCAAGAATGGAAAAATTGATCTGATCTACAAGATATTTCACTAGAATGCAAAAGAAATGCAAATTAGCAAAAAGGTTAGTGATCAGAAATTGAAGTTAGTCTTTAGAAGTATCTGAACTACAGATGAATGCCAAATTTGCTCCATATTTATAGAAGAATGTCATGGATTAGATGCACTAAAACACTCTTTCTTGCTTAAATAAAAAAGGAAAAACTATCTTCCACAGTTCTTAATACTTCCTAAAAATTGACAATAGTCTCTTTATCCAGCAACTTCAATGTCATAGAATAAACAGCTCAACACATTGTTAAACTAGCACCTCACAGATCCAAACTCTTAAACCTACAACTACACATAAGTGAAGTAGCAGAAGTTTGTACAAGTGTTTCTTACTTATTCCAATGCGTCTTTGAATTCCGGTACAAGGATGGAAACATGATGGGTAAAATCTTTGCTGCATTATCACTAATTAAACTCATAATATATTCATTATTCCAGTAGTATAATGCTCGTTCTGCAACCTATGACGACATGAGAAAAGGAACACTTCTTCAATCTCTTACAGAGCAAATAATTATAACATTTGGCAAATATAAGGGAAAAGTAAGAGAAGTTTCAACTCAGACATGGATTTTTTAGTGCTAATGAGAGTCATGGAGCTGATGGAAAGAGCGACTGAAAAACTGCTTTTTTCCTTGCTGGGGCCATAATTCAATCTATAACCCATAAACTCCAAAATTCAAGCAAAGAAATACTTTCCAAAAGTATCTGTGGTACTCATATTACAAGTAATGAAATACAAACACTGTACTGAAAGGGTTCAGGTACTTCTGAAAACACTGAGTTTTTCAGCTTTTTTATGTTAAGCATAAAACTGAAGTGAATCACCCAACATAAATGCATATATTGCACTCTTGAAAAGAAACAGTAAAACTGATGTTTGGATCCCTGTAACTTGACATAGAATTGAAGACTTTGCAACAAATAAAATTCATTATGGTGAATAATACATTACAAGTCTGCTTTACAAAAATTTTGATATCATTGTACATACAGTAAATACGGACCTGAAAATGTGGACTGGACACACATTTGGCTAGCTGTCTGAAGAGAGGTTCCATAACTTTAACAAATTCAGATGGTTCAATAACATCTAAAATTTCTTCTAGTTCATTTAAAAACATGACTTCTTTTGGACTGTGAGTCTTTGGCCAGTATTTCAGCAGTGCCATTACCACCTGTAGAGATAAAATAATTTCATGATAATTTCACTTTACCTTGAACTCAGTTATAATGCATTAATAAGTCTGGTATTTTAAGCAGAACACAAAACTCTTGATTTCTTGTCCCATGTAACAGTACTGATCAGACATGGGTCAGTGTCACAGAAATAACTGTTAATAGGTCTAAACCCACTTCTCGAGGAAACAAAGTTATATGCCTAAAAGACAGATTCAAAATAATAATCAAAATACTAGAGAGAAAACCTAACATTTAACTTAATATGATCAAAGTGCAAATTCTCTACTATATTATCAGGAAAATTACCTGCCACTTAAGTGAGAGCAGCTTTAAATCTCTACTTTCTTGGGGATGTAATCCAAAACTCAAGCAATTAGGTTATATCAATATATTATAACAAAGTATTTACTATAAACGCCTGAATTGACAGGTGACCAACTACTCTAGGCATGTTGCTCTTAAACTTTGATTTGATCCTAGTCTTAACTTTCTTCATGATTAATAAATTATTTATCCAGCTTGCTTACCTAGTAAACCATGAACACTTAAATACCAGTCAATGATTTTATGATTTTTAAATATAAAAGCTATAAGCAATATTTAATAATTATCACTGACAAGACAACTCTGGGAAATAAGTGTCTCTTTCATGTATATATTATTTAATCATGAAAGCAGACATTATGTCCTCAATGAAGCTTTGGTTAATATACACAGATTTTAAAAAATAAGATGTCAAAAAGTCTCATGTGACAACTATAAGGGGAAGCAAAGCATTTAAATTTGCAAGGACCAGGATCTTTTGAAGAGGAACTTAGGACTTCGCTGATGCAAGTGCTAAGTTTTTTAAGAAAGTTGTAGTCACATACTAATTTGGGATCAAAAAAGGAAACAAACATGGTTGCATATTTGTTCAGATTTCTACTAGGAAATATGCAACATCCTATCTGGAAGAAAGCTAAGAAAAAAAGATCTCATACAGTACAAATCACAGAACGTCTGACATTTGCTATCTTATTAAAAATTAAAAGCTCCAGCTAGAAGAGAACTCTTGCTCAGGTGCATATTTCCATTTGTTTCAAGAAAGCATGTTCATATTTTACAAAGGAAATGGTCATAATCTAATAATATGCACTTCTGTTAGCAGCAATTGTTTTATTGATCTACTGATTAAACAGATTAGTTCTTACCTACTTGATATTGGGTGTAATGAAGCAAACTACTAGATATTATAGAGGACAGTAAAAATTATTCATCTATGCAATTATGTGCAGCCAGAACCAAAGTCTGGCTTTGTCCAAGGTTGGACAAAACCTTGAACCAGAACAGGACCTGATTCAAAAGCCTTGCACCAGTAGGTAGCTGTGTGTCAGAAATCTGGGTTCCATCATAACATCCACCTCTCAACAGAGCACAGTTCAGGCAAGCTTATTTCTGACTAAACTGCTTCTGAATCAACCATCTCCTGTCTGCTCAGCCAGAACATAAGCAGAATAAAATCTGGTCTCTCCGTCAGACCTATACTATTAATGTTGTTTTAATTAGTTTTGGATACTCTGAACAACTCTCGGAAAAAACTGAATTTGATAGATCAAAATGGTTAAATATTTGACTCAAATATAAACAATTACAAATAAATACTTTGTTCCCCAAACCTCCTTAAACATTCTATAGATGTCAGGTATATTAATACTAATAGTTCAAAATATGTAATAATAGCAAGATAAACTTACCGGTTCTGTAAGTGTGCTGTCCTTTTCTAAAAACTGAACTACACAGTATGCCAGCTACAGTAAAAGAAAAAGAGTTTTATTAATTCTCACTGTGAAACTGAACACATTTTGAAGTCACTAGTGTAAGTCAAAAATAATTTTGAATGCTTCAAATAAAATACAAACTTCTTCTGTAATTTAAAAAATTTGAAATTTAAAAACGTATTTGGCAGATAACTTAAACAGAAGGATAAATAGGCTTTAGCAATTCTTTCCAGCATTTGCAAGTCTGTCCTCACCTTTTTTTGTGTTATAATATAGACACAAGACTTGATGTTTTCTTTTTAGACCTAGTACTTTGCGTTTCATCACCCTTCATCTCTTCAAATACAGGATTTAAAAATCACAATCTTGTCCTCTGGAGTGCTTTCCACTCACTAACATTTTGGTGTCCTGTGCTGATTTAGTAAGTATTTTCTACTTCAAAACCTAAGTTAGATAAAAGTGCATGGAACAGCTGTAAAACTTGGGATTTTTTATATATCACAACTAATGATAACTATGCCAATCAATGTAAGCTGATGCAACCTGAGGCTGAATTACAGAATTTACCAACTGAAATGCTGAGAATGAGACTGTCCACTTGTGCCTTAATTGTGAATTATTCCATCCCTTTCACTCCATAGGCCAACAATGCCAAGGTAAGTGGGGAGATCACTGCTCATCTCACATGCTGTTTACCCATCTTCCTAAAGTCTCTCCATTTATTGAAGTTCAGCTCATGATCCAATTATTTTCATTTTTTTGTTGATTCCTACCAGGAATGCCCCATGATAATTTTAAGAATGGGCTGAGATTACCACAACTGCTGTTCTTCCCTAAAGTAAATTTGATTTAACACAAAAATTAACTTTCTGCATGTATGTTAGCAGCAAATCATTTTATCTGCCACTGTTTCAATGTGACTTTTTATGCATCGACTCCGGTGTTTCACACACTAAACTCACTTTTCCATTTCATTCAGTAGGACATATAAGGGAGGCATCCCTATTTCACTACCCTGTTTTTACTGATGCTGACCAGCAATGCAAGTTAGTTTTTGATTTAAGGGGAATAGATAAAAAGCAGTATGTCTCAGGTCAGTAGAAAAGCTGGTGATCACAGATACCTGTTCTAGCTGAGATAAAAAAGGTCTTGCTGTTCACACCCCAACAGGTTTTGTTCATGGCATTAGAAAATAAAACATGAATTTTGAAATGGGAGGCATTTTATTCTATTACTTCAACAGCAACTGATGGAAGCCAATGAAGACAAGATGCAAAGCACATACTTACAAGCATCTCTCATTGCTAAAGAATTGTAATTATGGAATAGGTATTCTCATAAATACAAGTCATTAGTAATTTTATTCAAATAAATGCTACTTAGAACCTGCGAGTACTCAAACTACATAATAAATATTGAACTTTCAAATTAAAAACCAAGAAGTTTTGTTACAATATCTCATGGAAAATTTCAGCATATCACAACAATACTCTCACACTATGATTTCTCACTCCTCTAGAAATTCTGAATGGAACTAAATTTAGCGCAGAAAAGATACGGATGGTTTAAAAGCACAATTCAACTCAGAATCCCCCTTTCTTCTGTGTACTTCTAGAAGGATCTATTGAATTAAACAATGATGTCATAGTAAATTCCTAATTCCTTTCAAAATACCAACAAACTGAATTTGCTTCATGTAATTTAGAATAAATTGTTTCTAGATGACATTCATTAAGACCATACTGTTTTGCAATTTTTTTATATCTAAACATTACAGACAAGAAGATAAAAAATCCTCTGTGGATAAATACTAAGAACTCTCACATTAACCAACTACTACATGTGTTTCATCTATAAACACTACAGTGCTTTTAAATAAAGTATTATTGTGTACACACGTTTTCTTTTTAATTTTTCTACCAACAAGTAGGCACTGCTGGCATTATAGGCATATATGTTAAGTAATTTCCTCCAGGCTGGTTATCAGGGAAGTTTTGGAGCTTAGAACTGAAATCACAGCAGACTTACTCAAGTTCCCCAACCTCTTCAAGCAAGCTTAGTTAAACACTAGAATGAAAAACACCACACAAAACTCACCTGTGGATGGTAGACACTGAGTGATTTCACTTTGTGCAATGGTAACAAAACCTTCAATAGGAATATTTTGTGCTCTTCTTTTAATGGTAAGGCAAATCCATTAATTATGCTGCCAGGGAAAAATTTATAAATAAACATCAGTAATTATATAAAAGTCTGCACTAATGCACAGGATATACAAAATTCTTGAGCTTGTTTTCTAATATTTACAAATGATAGAATAGTCATATCAATCTCAGTCCATACCTTAACCAAGTTTTTCAGAAGTCTCAAATTCTTTTTCCAAGCTGCACACAACTGTACCTATAGTTCAGACTTCACCCTTCACTATGAACTACTCACTGTTTCAAAGATTTCTATACACAGCTTTCCTGGCTTCCTCATGGTATTAACAAGTGAAACAGAGACTGGATGTAGAAGAAGTAATCCAGGACAGCAGACACGTCAAAACACAACTTCTACTTAACTATTAGTATTTCTGCAAGGCCCTAGAGTATGACCAAACAGCATCCCAACACAAGACATCCCAGTTTCAGCTGAGTGCAGATGTAGCTCAGTGCTGGGTCAATGGCACCTTTACCTAAACCCACAGCACTAGAACAAGAAGCTCTGTGTCAATAATATACTCAGTGAAACTTCTTAATGGACTGGATGAATAACCAATACAGAACAGTTACAGCACAGAAGCCTCACTGAGCTACTAGAAATTTTGATTTGGAAGCCTGAGGGAGTAAAAAATCCCCAAACCAAACTGACAACGCCACTTTTAAATTTGCAATACCTAACAAGAATGAAACAAGCTGGTGACTCAATAAAAGTCTGGAAGATTTAGCTCCATATTCTAGTACTTAAACTTCATAGTTTTCAAGATGAGTTTTGATGAGCATTACTTGAGTAATGTGTGTTAAAGTGATGATGTACATGTAACTTTAATCACTGAACATTTAATTGGAAATTAAAGAACTATTCTTGGCTAGCTCTAGGAAATTTTAAAACATCTTTCCAATTACAACCGTCTTCTGGGCTGCACTAGAAACAGCATTGCCAGTAGGTTGAGGTGAGTAAGTGATCCTTCACTTCTGCTCAGCCCTGGTGAAACATGTGGTGTTTGTGTCCAGGACAAGAAGGATACAGATGTACCAGAGGGACTCCAGTAAAGTGCAATGCAGAGGCTGCAGCTCCTGACATATGCAGAGAGGATGAAAAAGCTGTTTAGTTTGAAGCAGAGAAGGCTCAGGGGGATCTCACCCACACGTACAAATACATGAAAGGATGGTGTGAAGACTCTTAGTGACGTGCATTGAAAAGGCAAGAGATAATTTGAAAGATGGGATATTTAATTCAAAGACAAGAAAAAAATCCCTTTTATTGTGAGTGTGGTCAAACATGAGAACCCATTACCCAGAAAGGTTGTGGGGGTCTTCATCCTTGGAGATATAAAAAGCCTGATCAGACACAACTCTGAACAACCTGCTCCTGCTGATCTGTTACTTTCATGTGCAAAGACATGGAAATGTCATAAAGTAATGCTAACCAAGCTTTTGCAGTGTGTTAATGTATAAAAACACGTCAAAAGCTTGCCCATGGATTACAGAAATCAGTTAACTAAAAATTCACTAGTTTCAATAAGACTATCAGTTTTAAATTGTAAAACTAGTGTCAAAAGCTTACAGATACATCACTAAAGTCTGAGAAATTATGGGGTTACCAAAATGAGGTTTCTGAAGTTTCATAACCTGTGCTTCCCTTGTTTACCCACTATGTATTCAGTGAAAAATTTTTAATAAATTTCAACTCACTAAGTTTTACTGGTAGTTGCTTTACAACTAAAGTTAATTACAAGTATCCTAAGCAGAAAATAAGGCCTAAAAACCAGGAAAACAAAAATTGTCATATCCCAAAACATTGCCACAAGGTTCAAGATTTTTCTGTTTCTACAGTCTTACACAAAAGACCCTTGATTTTTGAAGTCTACTCTTAAAAACAAGTGAGTTTAAATAAACAAAACCTACAACTTACCTTCCCAGTATTTCCAGTAATTCTGCTATGCCATTGTGATGTTCTGTTTCATAAATAAACCTAAACAAATGAAACATCTTGGGTTACTGCTGAAGAGAGATACAAATCTAATACCAAGATTCCCATCTAACATTACAGGTAGCCTTGACCCTGAATATTTAAGTCACTCAGTAAAAGGAAAGCAGAGAGATATAGTGGAAAAGACATTGTGGACACAAAAATCACTAGCACACCTAGCTGCTTTCACCCTTCACTACTGCTTGCTCTTTTCTCCCACATTTAACAAAGCAGCCTACACTCAAGCTTTTCCCAACACTCATATTCTGTGCCATTTTAATAATGAAAAATTGAACACAGCAAATAACACTTTAAATATTAAAATAACACAAGAGTATCTGGCATAATTAAATGCCACAACTCAACCTTCTATAGCAAATGCAAGCACAAATTGTTCAAACAGTTACTACCTCTGGATGTAAAAAGCTTTTTGGCATCACAGATCTCTGTGCATACAAAAGGCTTGCAATAAATAAAGGAAGCCACATTTTCCTGAATGTTTTTATGACAGAAC
>VXBU01017634.1:148512-171381 GCA_013400315.1 Bombycilla garrulus | reverse complement strand
ACTTTCTTTCCAACATCAGAAATTTCTTAAATATCTCACATGTTTTTTTGTTTTTTTGTTCGTTTGTTTTTTTTTATTTTTTTATTTTTGCTTTTTTTCCTTTGCCACAAAGGACTTCTAATACCACTGCAGTAAAAAGTTCTTCTTTTATGATTTGTCTTTCAAAGCTTTGTCTTCTCTAGTGCCCTAGGTGTGTGTTTCATTACACCTTTTTGTACCAAAATCAAGAAATGATGGGTCACAGAAAGTTAATAAAATGCTATATTCTCTGGTTTTTACAAGGTGTGATGAGCGGCGTATCCAGGAGCAACACAAGCATTAAATGTCAGCATTGACTATTGTAAGAAATAGGTTTCAATAGTGGTGTAGATTTTTTTTTCAGAGGAGGATTGTTTTTTCCTCCTTTCCATACCAGTTCATGGCACTGTTTTCTTTACAATGATGAACATTTTGACTGTCTTCAGGAACTGGGAGCAGTTCACATTTGAAGCATTTTAATTAGTGAGTGTTGAACCAATGCAGCTAAAATAACAAGGAGTGCCTAGGTACCTAATTTCCCACCTTTTGTGTTTCATTATGTTTCATTTCTGAAATGCTGGTGCACATACAAGGTCAGACTGCTGGCATTATTAAAAGAAAAAAAACTATACATGCAGCCCCTAAACTAACATTATTTCTAGTGCTATTTTCCGATTGCTGTGGAAAGGCAAAAATTTCACAGCCAGGCTTGTTCCTGAAACATACCCAGCTCAATACTGGATATCCATGTTTGTCGCTCCCCAGTGTCTTATAAACATCCTTGCTGTTGACATATCTTTATAAAAATACCACTTCTTAGTAAACACAAAGATATTCTAGGGTGTAGAGACAGCAGGAAAAAGAAAACTTAGTAAATTAATATTAGTAAACAATAGTACTGGTTAAAAGTGTAAAAATGAATTATGCACATTGCTAGCAACCATACCATAAAACATTCCTATAAGTGTCATCAAAAGTTCAATCAGGTCATAGCTACGGGCATGAAAAAGCATCCATTGAGCAATATAGTTAAAAACCCAAGATGTATAATTTCAAAATGCGATATGAAAAGACCTCTTTGTCTGATGTTTCATGAATGTCCCTATACAGTATAGTATAGCAATTCTTGCACTATCTCCAAATGAATGGACTAGTTGACTTGCATACAATTAACAGATTTTATTTCCCCAGACTTGAGCTATAAGGATGAGAATATTTTCTTCACATTAGGAATTATACAGAAAAGAATTTATGCACAGCCTTTAACTGCAAATCATTAAGTTTCTCTTTTGAGGTTCTTTGTTGCTGAAAAACTTGATCACGTCTCTTCAAGAGCACACGTTGGCAAGCATACAGATACATCCTAAGAGGATCCCTTTGCAGTTGTTCCCAATCTTAAATCATAAGGGAAAGCTACGAGCAAGGAGAAACTAATGAAATGTATTTCTCCACTTTCTTTCTGAGCTCTTGAATCTCTTCAGATTAGGTTAGAGTCCACTGGAGGAGGACAGTTGTGTCAGATCAGTCTGTACTTCAGAGAGAAGCAATTAGCACCTCATCACAGCATAAAACTCACAGCCTAAAAGGGCCTTTGTGCCTTATCTGGGGCGCTGCCAGCCTGTACTTCCTCATCAGAAACCCTGCTCTGGAAGTGTCAAGACATTCTCTTACAAGATACGGCTTTATGTCTGAAGTGTAATATCCGTTAGTCCTAACTCATTCTGTCTACAGGAGGAAAAAAAACAGTTTTATGTTTGCAAGCAATCTGGATCTGCAACCCAAAGTTATAGTTAGTTATAGTTACCTTTCCTTACTCCACACAGATCTGCTTGCATCAATGGAGTATATTTCCATGCTTCTGTACATATGCCTCAGTACTTTGAGTTCCCAGATGAATGATTCTAAGGCTAAGGTTACAGAGAGAAATACCTCAGCTGTTATTCAAATTTTGGTCACAATCTGAGAGCTGTGGAAGGGATCTAAGGAAGTAAAATCTTTTTCTGTTAAGCTATGCCAGAAGCAAATAAATATTTCAACTAGAAATGTGTTGTTCACTGGTTCTCAACAAACACATGGATCCAGGAATTATATGTCTTAGGTTTCAGGGGCAACGAGCTGCAGTGAACTAACCTGATATCACACACTGCTGTAGTGAAAGGAGTAGTGATAGACCCCCAAAGAGGTTATGATTATAGGGAAAAGAAAAGAAAAAGAGGGAAGAGGAAGAAGAGGAAGAAGAGGAAGAAGAGGAGGAGGGGGAGGAGGAGGAAGAAGAGGAAGAGGAAGAGNGAGGAAGAGGAAGAGGAAGAGGAAGAGGAAGAGGAAGAGGAAGAGGAAGAGGAAGAGGAAGAGGAAGAGGAAGAGGAAGAGGAAGAGGAAGAGGAAGAGGAAGAGGAAGAGGAAGAGGAAGAGGAAGAGGAAGAGGAAGAGGAAGAGGAAGAGGAAGAGGAAGAGGAAGAGGAAGAGGAAGAGGAAGAGGAAGAGGAAGAGGAAGAGGAAGAGGAAGAGGAAGAGGAAGAGGAAGAGGAAGAGGAAGAGGAAGAGGAAGAGGAAGAGGAAGAGGAAGAGGAAGAGGAAGAGGAAGAGGAAGAGGAAGAGGAAGAGGAAGAGGAAGAGGAAGAGGAAGAGGAAGAGGAAGAGGAAGAGGAAGAGGAAGAGGAAGAGGAAGAGGAAGAGGAAGAGGAAGAGGAAGAGGAAGAGGAAGAGGAAGAGGAAGAGGAAGAGGAAGAGGAAGAGGAAGAGGAAGAGGAAGAGGAAGAGGAAGAGGAAGAGGAAGAGGAAGAGGAAGAGGAAGAGGAAGAGGAAGAGACCTGAAAGACATGAATATCCTGACTCATAGAAGTTTACATTGCTTGTGAAAATTACTTCATTATAAACATTTAATTTCTCAATGATTGTATCTTTTCAAGACGTATTTGTATATCTTTTTAGAAAAAAATCTTCACTATTTTTACTTCTGTTACAATGAAATATTTATACTTCAGAATCTTGGAGAACTACACCACAGCAATATATTACGTACTGTCTTTGACCTGGAAGTCAGGTCTGACCTAAAAGTAAAAGATTCAGGAAACTGTCAGCATCTTTACTAATCTTTGCCTTGAAATTTCTGTATATGTAAATGCATAGCTTTACAGTACTGTCATTGATGAAAAAAAGAATCAAAATGTTATGAATTTTTTTCTTCCAAGAACTGAAATATTTTCATTCTCAATTCTATATAACTCTCTCAGTTAAACAATTTTCAAATTTGCTTTTCTTTCCAAAAAGGGAAATAATTATATAAGAGAGTTGGTAATTGTCTTTAAAAACAATATTCTAGCTGTACAGTATCATGATAGAGAGAAGAGTTCATTATATGTCATTTCTTAGAAACAGGGAAAATCTGGTTCTGTAGCATAAAGAAGCATTTCTAACTGCTAAAAGGGGAAAAAATGTATCACTTTTGCTGTCACAGAACTATCATGAGTTCATCTGATTCCAAAACATTTTGAAATATTTCTTTTGAAAAATTAAACATTAACCAGGCAAAAATAAATAGTAGTTGGTTTCCAAAGAAGAGCAGCCTAGAGTTTCCTAAAAAAACCAAACTCAAATATCAAATAACTCTTAACCACATATTTGAAGTAAGAGTTGTAGTTCACCCACTAAGTAATAACTATCATTATGATTTTATTCTAGCCTTCTGGAAAGATAAATATTACAAAAGCAGTGTGACACCAAGACAGAAGCAGAACCATACAACAGTCCACAGCAAGTGGTGGTGAATGATGCCATATCCAGTTGATGGCTGGCCACTAATAGAGTTCCCCAGGGCTCAGTACTGTGGGGCTGGTCCTGTTCAATATCTTTATTGATGATCTGGATCAGGGGTTTGAGTGCACCCTCAGTTAAATTTGTGGATAATACTCAGTTGAGTAGGAGTGCTGTTCTGCTGGAGGGTAGAAAGAGATCTGGACATGCTGGATCAATGGGCCAATTATACTTGTATGAGGTTCAATAAGATCAGGTGTCTAGTCTTGCCCTTGGGTCATAACAACCCCATGTAGCTCAATGAACAGGAGACAGAGTGGCTGGAAAGAGGCCCAGCAGAAAAGAACCTGGGAGTGCTGGTCAACAGTGGCTGAGTGTGAGCAAGAGTGTGTCCATTCAGTGTCCGTCTTGGTTGTATCAGGAATTGTGTGGACAGCAGGATCAGGAAAGTGTTTGTCTCCGTTACTCAATGCTGGTAAAGTCACACCTCAAATCCTGTGTCCAGTTCTGTGCCCCTCACTGCAAGAAAGACATTGAGGTGCTGGAGTGTACCCAGAGAAGGGCAATGGTGGTGATGTAAGGTCTGGAGAGTAGCATATGATACTGAGGGATCTGGAGTTGTTTAGCCTGGAAAGAAGGAAGCTTAGGGGTAATCTTATCGCTCTCTCCAACTACCTGATAGGAGGCTGCAGTCAGGTGGGGGGCAGCCTCTCCCCCCAGGTAGCTAATGACAGGAAAAGAAAATATAGCCTCAAGCTGTGGCAATTGAGGTAAATGTTGGACATCAGGAAGAATTTCTTAAACGAAAGAGTTGCCAAGTATTGGAATGGGTTGTCCAGGGAAGTATCGGAGTCGCCATCCCTGGAAGTATTCAAGAAACAACTGGACTTGGCACATAATGCTATGGTTAATTGAAAAGGTAGTGAGCAGTCAAAGGCCGGACTTGATGATCTCCAAGGACTTTTCCAGTCTAAACGATTCTGTGATTCTGTAATTTCTTTTTTCATGTCAAAAGAAAAGTTAAACATTGCTATTTCTTTTATTACACAGAATAAAATGACTAATAAACTCAAATCAATCAATACTGCTACTTCATTTGACTGTAGAAGATCATGAAATCTAATTTACCGTGATATATTTGTAGAAATTAAAATGAAAGAAGCTACCAACTTTGAACTGTTATAGTTGCTTGAAAAACTTAGATTATGGTTGGTACCATGAATATTAAAAACAGTTATTCCACAGATTAGAAGTTCCTTGCCTGAATCTTTCCCCCACTTCGTCTCTTACCTTTTCTTGCCTCCTCGCATACTCCCAAAAACCTGCGTATTTTTCACCTCTAAATTTTCCTGACTCCCACTGAGTACAAGAAAAATGAAAAAAATACATTTTTCCTTTTAAACTCTCCCTTTCCTAATTTTCCTTTACAGGGGGAACACTTTTAGCTCTTAGTTTTGCAAAAGATGATGCAAAAGTACTTTTCATTAAAATAAATTACTCTGTTTTACTGAAAGTTTTGTTCCCATGAAATCACATTGTTTCTTTGGCTTAAAAATATTCAAGAATGAGCAGCAATAAACTGCAAATCATTAAAACCCTGTTAAGACTAAGCCTTTTTTTTTTTTTCATATTTAATTCAAACTAGCTGATGATATGAACAAGTTTTGACATCTTCGTTTTCTTCTGGTGGAACAACTGGGATTTATATGAAACAAGGTTCCAAACTGCAGATATCTATAAATCAAGTAACTTCTGGTGTTTTAAACTTGGTTTGTGACTTTCTCTTAGTTTTTACACTTGCCTCTTATTAGACAATTGTTTCCTGACTCATATATTCTCTTATATATGGCAGGTTTTTATAAGTAATCTCTGCAGTGATCTACATTTGCTAAAAAACTCTAGAGTGATAAGCAGACTCCTCTTATTAAACACAGAGCATGTTCAAAGTGTGAAACACAAGCCCAAGTGCAAGTTTTTAAAACCATGCCTGTGATACCAACTCCTTCTGTGGGTAATTTACTCTACCATGACTCCTTAGTGACAGCCATCTCACTACTGATCACCACAGCCAAATCCAGACCTAGGGGTAAATGACACAACTGTTCTTTGTGCAGTGCCTGTAGCCATGGTTAAGAATAATCCACATCACCTTTTGGAATATCCCAGATAACATAACCTAGGCAAAATGACAGAATATCCCAGGCCATGTACAAGAATTTGCTAATACCACCATTCCAATACTTCTGCTATAGGACTTTTATTCTGTAATACATGCATTTCCATTAATTTTTTACACTTTTTTCCTACTCTTATTTGTGAATGATAAAAACAGATATGTCCTGAGTGCCCGGAAGTAACTAAATTGGAAAAAAATATAAATACCTGCCTACTGTTTCAAATAAAATATTGTCAAATGTAAGACAATTTGATGTGTTTGCAGCACACACATCCTTAACTCCCCTACCTTTTTATTTTTAATTTCAGAATTTTTTTTCTCTCAAGAAAATCACTGTTAGCCAGGAAAGCAAATTCAACTCGGCTACCATCAAAGAATGCTGCATAATTTCACTCAGAAATCCACAGTCTCCTTTTTTTTCCCTCACTAAAGTCTTCTGAGATTCCAGATGAACAGCTTTTCCTTCAAGCTCCCACAAAGAAATGGATAACTGAAATAAAATGTTCATTCAGCCAGAAACAGAAATACTTCTGTTAGGAAATGAAAATCTGTGCAGTCTGCCTTTGTGTGTTTCTTTTAGTTTTGTTAAACATAACTCTGGAAAACACTTTCAGCAGTCATAAACTATGGAATATAATAAATCAAGAGTATAACAGTGGTCTCATAGCTTAAACATGAAAAATTGTCATCCAGATAATGTAAATAGATTGAAAATAGCACCAGACACAAGGAAGATTGCTGTGGAATAGTAGTTATAATTTTGAAGGGCAGAGATGTATCGTTTCTGCTACAGGCAAGAACCTGAAAGTGATCTATCAATACCAAAGAACTCCTATGAAAGATTTTTATTTCTTCCCTCCATCAAAAAGCTAGTTGAAACAATTGTCAGTGAACTGGTAATGACTTGCCCTGCAGAAACATGTCACAGTGAGGTTTGGTTTTCATAACTGCTCCAAAATATATCAGATTTTAATTGCTGATGAGAAAATTTCTATGGGTAAAATGGAAGAGGCCTTTGCTACATTTTCCTACTTTCTTACTCAATCTTTCATACTCAATCTTTCATACTCATACAGGAGTATGTAGCATCTAAAACTATACTCAAACTCTTTTAATTCCACTAAACTAGCGTTTTAATAGTACCAAAATGAAACTTTTTTTCTGGTGTTTTACTGTTAAAATCACTCAAGTTATTATATTCCCATCAGTTCCTCTGGCACACACACACACGGAAAACTTCAAGCATCTCTTTGATTGAGCACCTATTCAGAAGAATAAGGTTTCCTCAGAATGAATGAGACTATTTGCATTTATGAAATAATTTAGAATTTTCCAATTGCTAATCTAGCATAGGTAAGAGAAATTGGTTGATTTAAAATCATATCTTTTATAAGGAATGTACATATTGTCATGGTTTAACCCCAGCCAGCAACTAAATACCCACAGCCACTCTTTCATCAGTGGAACTGGGGAGCGAATCAGAAGAGTAAAAGCCAGAAAACCCATGGGCTGAGATAAAGATGTTTTAAAAGAGAAATTAGAAGCCATGCGTACAAGCAAAGCAAAGAAACAGGGAATTAAATCTTTCCCAAGGACAAGCAGGTGTTCAGCCTTCTCCAGGAGAGCACAGTCCCATCAGGTGTAACAGTTACTTGGGGAGACAAACACCATCATTCCAAGCATTCCCACTCCTTTGTTTTCCCTGTCTTTATACAGTGAGCATGATGTCATATGGTCTGAAAAATCCCTTTGTTCCTGGCTGTGTCTCCTCCCAATCTCCCATGCATTCCCAGCCCTCCCACCAGTGTAGAAGTACAAAAAGCAGAAAAGGCCTCTGCTCTGTGTAAGCCTTGCTCAGCAAGAACAAAAATGTCTCTAGATTATCAACCCTGTGTTCAGCACAAATACTAATTGAGTTTCTTCAAAAATGAAAGTGAGGTCTGCACTATAATTAGAAAACATAAGTATAGTTGAAAATGGGAAATTAAAGAAAGAATAGTATAAGTGGACATCTCTGTCTGTGTGGTCACAATAGGACATTAGGTTTCCTCTGCGCATGAAAGGATGTTTCTTTTAAGACAAATAATAATTGTATACTATGCTCAGTCAGAGAAGTTTTGAGTCTCTTGCTGCCACATAGGTCTGGGTATCCCAGATAATTTAGAACATTCTTTCAAAGGATGTTAAATTTATCTTCTTAAGGTGATATGACATGTGGTTGGTCATTCCAGCATCAATGGAGAGAATCACACATTTAAAAGATTTCTTGCATGGACATCTCCTTTACAATCAAAAACTACATTTGGATGCATTGAATTTAAGTCCATGTAGTTCTGTTAACATATTCTGCTCCTCCATTAAAAAATAGATACATAGAAAAAAAAAGGAAGATGACTATTTTGGTCTGGACAGGTGTTTTTTTATTACAGGTGTTTTGGAAGCACAATTTGTACCTAATAGAGCAAAAACTTCTAAAAAAACCATAAATGCAAGTAGCAAGCTACAGCTCTCAGCAAAAGAACGTGGGAGCAGAAGAGTCTGAATAAAAGAAGGAACAAAAAGCTGATGACTTGCAGCAAAGTCCTCTGCTCTGGCCTCTAGTTTTTCAGCCAGTATTAAGAAATATTGAAAATACTGTCTTTTTCCATGTAGTTATCAGATACCTGCCCTAATGTCCACTGGTTTTTTCCTCCATTAATTCTGACCATCGTCTACGATGTGAACCAACTGTCCAAAAACAGTTTTTTTGTCATGGATAAGCAGCAAAACATTTGCAAAATCTTTTTGAAAACAATAAATAATGCTTCAAAAATGGCGAAGCTTAAAAGACTCAGGAAAGGTAACAAACAAAAAATGCAGATAATGCAGCTAATATTTCTTTGAGCAGCTGCAGTGCTCACCCTAGCATACCTAGCATTGAAACTATTTAACTCCTAAATTATATTCATTTTTAAAAACACGTTTGGGTGTATTTATATATACATATTAATAAAATATAAAAACTCAGTGTATTAAAACTGCAGTGTGATTTATGATAAAATATTCATAAATTAATTAAGCATAATTATCATGAAAATATAGACCTGATTTAGATGTTTGTTAATTTTGTTTCCCTTATCTTACAAGCGCATATGGGGCATGTCTTGCAGCAAAAGTTGTTATACCAAAATGTCCTCTGGAATGCAATATATTTAAAACAACACAGAGATGCTCAGAAATGCTTTCTAAATACATTTGTCATACTAAGAGCTCCAAAAGCATGCAATTGTCATTATATTTGAAAAAATGATGTGTATAAAAAAACAAAAAACATGAACCTCTGACTTCAAGTGATCAAAGGAAACTTATCTATTAACCTGTCTATTCAGTCCCCAGATATCAGTTACCCAGCTGCACCCTGGCAATGCTTTCATCTTAAATCTTTTTCAAAAACTGTTTCTATTGCTGCTCTTTGTGCTGTCAGTCGCAATGGAATAATGCTCACTAGAAACTCAGGTGTCCTGAAGTGTTTACAGATTCCCCATAAAGAAACTTGAAATAAACAACATGTCTCAGACTGGAGTTTAGGAAGACATTTCAAAATCTGTAAATTTCAGAATCTGAGATCTGTAAATAAAGCAAATAATTTTGAAACTTCTTAGCTTCTCAGCTTCTCAAAATTTAATTTAAAATAATAAACTAAGGGCAACAATATTTTCAATCACAGGCACTTTGGTTCTGCAAAAAAGCCAACTACTATATACTTTTGTGAAGATATCTACTGGTCTTAAACTTCCTGAAAGTATTTGGATCATATTCTGACAGTTCTCAATTCAAATTACCAGTTAATAGATGAAAATAGTATTCCAGATTTATACATCCAGGAGAGATGGACAGAAAATAGATAATGTTTCCATTTCGTTTGCTCTGAACTGTAAGGTACCTGAAGAAAGGAAGGTTTAGAGTAAGTTTAACAGGTAAAAAATCCGTTATTTGTAGGTAAATTTTATTTATGCATTTTTCTCTAAGAGTCATGAGGACTTTAACTGTTCCTTGATGACATACTTAGTTTAGATAAGATTCTTATTATGAGAAATTAACTTTTTTTTATGTCAATGGATCCACTAATACTCTTATGGCTCTTTATGTGCTCAAACAATTTATTTCCATAAGAATAAGAAGCATTTCTTTCATGGACATTTTTAATTCAAAATCCAACCAAAATTATGCAGAGGAGAAAACAGGTAAATAAAATAACCTTTAAAAGTAGCATAATCCAAGTATTTTTATACAAGTTGTAAGGAGCGGGCTATCCACCAGGAGCAGATTAACAGCAAGTGCAGAATGTATCAGTGTCCATAAAAATAATTAAACTTCAGGGATGGGAAACTCATGGATGTATCCAGTAGCACTGAAATGCATTTTATATTCATGCACATTCAAAACATGAAATATGGTCAGAGGAAATTTTTCTTTTTAACCTCGAGGTCTGGAAAATGATAATTCAACTTGATAACCATTCTGCTGCACACCGTGTTAGGCTACAAGCCAGATATTTTATAATAAATGAGGCCCTATTTGCATAAGGTTGTCAGGATTGAGTTCTTTTTCAGAAAGGGGATTGGAAGAACATGTTCTTAGGAAATATTGTGTAGGCAGAAGGAAAGAAATATACTCAACATTTTTGAAATTTATTTAAGTTTACAATATGTAAAGTACCCCAAAAAACGTCTTTTTCAACTTCAGTTCTTACTTAAAATATTTGAAAGTACATTTTTTTGTGACCATTCTGGCTGAACAAAAAAAATCAGTGTTAAATGACACTCCTTTATTTCCTGCTGTTCCGTAATGATTTTTTCTTATCAATCAGTGTTTCCAAAAAATTGCAGTTTGGTAGCAAGGAGAACTCAGAAAGTCATTTTAGATAAACTACCACAGACAGAGAGCTATAAAGTGCCACAGAATGAGCAAAACGTTTGAACACAAAAGTGGCCTTTCTGATATAATTTATTACAGAGCACTTAGGAAAGTGAACATGAGAGAACATAAAAATTACTGCAATTGAACAAACTAGTGAACCAGTAAATATAGCATTTTCTCCCTGACAGTAACAAGAAACAAAGACTTCGAACTATATATTTTCTATTTTGTTCTCCTTCTTTTTCTCCTTCCTCTTCCCTTCCCCATCCCCTCTCTTTTCACTAGGGAAAGTATAAAAACAACTCAAGGGGACTTAAATAGTTTATTTACAAAATAAAAATACTTAGGAAACTTGTTTACACAGATTATGAGTAGCTAAAATTGAAAAAAAAAACTCTATATTTAAAATTACTGAGTTTAACTGATCAGAAATATATTTAATATTTTGTTCATTATTTGAAAAAAATTATGAAGTATCAGGAAAAAAAATTTTGGAATCTCCAAATACTTGAGAAAAATGGAAGAATGGGTCCCTTTTAAAGTATTGCTTAAATTCAAACTGAATAATTAAAATTATTAAGAATTTGCAACCTAATTTATATTCATTATATATTTCTTGACTATGTGAAAATCTAACAATTTTTAGCACAATTATCAATTAATAGCAAATATGTATTTAATAAGATGTATCATTAAAATAATAAATTGCTTGATGTACTGACATTGTTACATCATGAAAGATGGGGATGAACTAATTCTAAAATGCAAATTTGAAAATTACAAGTGAAAGGAGAAAAGTCCAGACAACTTAGGGCTACAGAAAACAGTTTGAACATTTTTTTTTCTTTTATAGAAAATTATGAAAATTAAGTAAGCCAGAATGAACTTTTTTCAAATACTACTCTTGACTCTTTTGACTGAGCTTCAATCTTAAAATCTGTCTTGGGTTGAAGACAGGTATCTGCTAGGGAAGGCAGAACCCTCCCTCAAGACCCCCCACCTCTTTCCTCCGAATTACTGAAATTAAGCGGCCTTCAGGCAAGATATGGGGAGGGATAACAGTCCTTTACTAATGAGTATAACAAGATACAAATTAACAATAACTATGGTACTAACAACAACACCTACTACAGATAAAAAGAAACAGAAAAAAAAGGTCAGGGACACCCCCACCCCGCGGCAGAGCCGGCAAGAGGGATGGGGAAGGCCTTGCTTCACAAACCCCGTAGGCAGTCTGTAGTTGTAGATAGCTCCAGACGGGCTGCTCTGAGGAGAACGGAAGAAACTCCAAGGTGGAACGCAGGAGTCCTGGTGCAGGGATGGATCAGATGGGTCCCAGCGGGGCAAGCAGAAGCAGCAGCAGCAGGCAAAAGAACCCGGCCTGTCCTCTTCCAAGCAAAACCCAGCACTGAACTTCCTTCCCGGCCCGGCAAGCCTTTGTCTTGCAAATACACTTAAGCATCGGCCATCAGGTTCCCCCGCAACAAATGGGACAAAAAATTCCATAACTAAAGAGGACGAAAAAAGAAAAAACTAACATCCCAACCCCCCCACAATATCTCTTAATCTGAGATCTAAAAAGAGAACCGTGTTCCTGGTTCACCTGCTTTCTTCATTTAAATCTATCTTTCCTGTAAATTTACATAGTGTGACACCTGGATTGCTGTCAAAATATATTATCCTTTCTCTTCCTCTGTACTCTGAATACTCTGATGATTTTTTTTTTTCCTGGGGGGGGAACTAAACTATTCAGTACCTATATTTTGAATATTATTGCTTTCTTCTTGAGCAGAATGTAGTATCAGACCCCTAACAAATTATCCTGCATTTCTGATACATAAAAATGTATTTTAAAGTTCTGTCTTCATGATTCTCTATCTGCTCTGTTCTGTGAAAACCTTCTCTTTTGATTTTGAAGTGTTAGTGGCTTCCAACAACAGTAGGTGGTTTTGTGCTCTTTGTCTACCCAACTTGGTACAATTCTATTTCTTTTAGAGATAAAACTTTCAGTTTCTCTTTGCTTATGACCAGCTTTAAAGACTTTGCATGTCTTTTACTACTTTAGGAAGTAGTATTTGTCTCAGGAAAATTTACAGATAAGGTTAAAAAAAAGGTAAGGTTTCAGCCCTCTGGAAGACACTCAACATGAACTAAGAATGGGCTAAAAGCAGGTAACAGGACAACTTAAATCAAAACAGATATACCACTTTAAAATTTACCTCTGGTCACTGTGTACAGCTGACTGTCCTGTTTGCCCAACTTGTCTTATTGCAACTTATCCACAAATGTATTTAGTTACATCTTTATTGCTTCTAAATCTTATTGCTTTTCTTTAAGTTGAATCAATTAATATGCTGCTCTTCTCTTCGGCCAAAAGCAAATGCCAATTTAGACATTCTTCACTTTGCCCTTTCATTGCTGTTTTGCACCTATTTGCGAAAAAAATTATTGCCATGACTTGCGAGAGTCACTTTAGAAAATAGCATTTCATGTATTGCCAAATGATCCTATAAAATAATGAATAGTAAGGAAGAAATAAAGGGAAACTGCCATTTCTCTGGGGTTTCCCAGAAGCCCAGAAAAATATTTAAATCAATAGGCTGCAATGAAAATATTTATGCCTTCCATGGTAGAATTATGATCTTACAGCAAGTAACAGTACTATTACAATGGATAAACACAGAGATTAATAAATTTCCCAAGTTTTTAATTCTTCCTGCTGTGGAAAAAATTGGCATAGCACTATCAATGATTAAAGCCAAAAAGACTAAAGCCTTAATTTCTGAACATGTGATGCAGGAGCTCTGAAAATTACCTATTTTTCACAACGTGAGACAGTCACTTCCTCAACATCACTTCCAAGAGTGCCCAGCAATTACCACACCCCAAAGATAACTCGAAGGAGGAATTCTCAGGCTTTACTGTGAGAGAGCTAAGCACACAACAGAACACACACCAAGCTCTTCACAACAACCAGTACAACCACCATATTAAATTCTGTCAAAACCAAAAGGATGCAGGAGGTTCCCTGTGCCTAGGGTCTTGTTCCCTCATGAACACACACATCACTTCTTATGAGACTGCAAAGTTAGAAATGACTGATCAAAAAAGGACATATGATTGAAATATTAATATTGTTATCTGAGAAAAGAATTTTAATTTTGGACTCCTAGGTTTGGCACTCTGAGTGAAAGAAAATGTACCATATACAGAACAAAGACTGCACAATCAGTACCTACACAGACACGAATGAAGCTACTCATGAGATTCCTACTGATTAGCCTAGGCTGGGATATCTCAAAACCAGGGTAATATCTTTTGAATTCACATTTCACTAGTTCATTATTTTACAGTGAAAACTAAGACTTAGTAAAGTGAGTTCCAAAGAGAAAAAATAATTACTGCTCTAATTTCCAATAAAAATAACACAGACAACATCAGAGCAAAGTCCACAGTGTGGCTAGGGTTTCATATTTACATTTAGTTCAAGAGCAATTATTTTAGAATCAACATATGGAACATCTGCAAAAAAAAAAAACTCCCCCCCTTGAAGAAATAAATACGGTACTTTAGAAACTATGTTTTAGATAAATACATGCCATAAGCTTATATTTTATGCAAGATGAAGATATGTACTTAGCACATATTACTTGATTTTACAGCAATTTAAACTGCATATGAGTACAGGCTTGTGTTGTAAATTTGTACCCAATTTGTGAAAGATTTGTTTAACAGATAATGGTAGGAGGACAAACATTACATTATAAAAGATGAGTCTGTAAAATAATGCTATCTTACAGAAACTCTGCCTAGCAGAATACCCAAATCCTATAATTTCCTCTTTATTTATTCATAGAAACACAAGAATTAGAAAAGCTTAACAGAAAGTGCTGAAACGAAATGCGTTAAATATATTATCTTGCTTTAACTCTGGAAAAACAAACCCTGCAGGGCAACACAGGCTTTCTCATGGTTGGACACAGTTGAAGTCACTGACTACAACATGCCAAATGAAATCAGGCACAGTCTTTAGCATCTGATGCTGATTCGAGTAAGTCAAGTTGACAAAGCCACAGCTCTATTTTACTATTAGCCACAATTTCAGTATAGTCCACAGAAGAAAATTACTTCATTTATCTTTTTCTTCAGTACAGCTGTAGCAAATCTTACTGAGACTCTCTCCTAGAGCTCTCATCCTCTACCAACCAGTGCAACAGCTTCAGGGCTGGGAGCTGATCACCACCATTCCAGGTACCAATACAGAGACAGATATATAAGGAGAGTTTCAAAATCACCTAGCTGTGCTCAGTGTTGGGGTCAGTCCAGTTTAATATCTTTACTGATAATCTGGATGAGTGGATAGAGTGCATCCCAGTAAGTTAATGGACCACAAACAATAAGTTGCTGATCTGCTGGAGTGTAGGAGAGATCTGGATAGACCGGGCCAACAGGCCAAGGCCAAAGGCATGAGGTTCAACAAAGCCAGGTGCTGGTCCTACATTTCTGTAAAGACAATCCCATGCTGGGGAAAGAGTGGCTAGAAAATGGCCGTGCAGAAAGGGCTGAACATGAGTCAGTGCTCAGAAGGCCAAGAGGGCAAATGGCATCCTGGCTTGTAAAAGAAGTAGCGTGGCCAGCAGAGTCTGCAATCATGCCCCTGTACATGTTACTGGTAAGGCTGCATCTCAAATCCTGTGTTCAGCTCTGGGTCCCTCATTACAAGAAGGATATTTAGGTGAATGAGTGAGGCCAGAGAAATGGCACTGGAGCTGATGAAATATTTGGAGCCCAAATCTTATGAGAAGCAGCAGATGGAACTGCTTACTTGCTTAGCCTGGAGAAAAAGAGATTCGAGAGGACCTTATCACTGTCCACAACAACAAAAAAGGAAGTAGGGAGTTTCTTTTCCCAAGTTAAAAATGACAGGACAAAAGGAGATGGTCTCAAGTTGCACGAGGGGAAGTTCACATTCGATATTCAGAAAAATTTCTTCACTAAAAGGGTGGTTGGACATTGGAAATGTCTCTCCATTTGGTGAGACAGTGGTGGTATAACTGGAAGCATTCAAAATTTGTGTAGTTATGGCACTTACGAACAGAGTTTAGTGGTGAACAGTGAGATCCCTAGGTTAAAGTCAAGCTTAGTGAACTTGGAGGTCTTTTCCAACCTTAACAATTCTATAATTGTATGATTATGAACAGCAGTGGAACTGCCAGAAAGAAAGTCTTTTTAAAGGTGAGCCAATCATGTTGATATAGTTTGCAAGATATTTCCTATCCCATTTGGTTCAGATTGTTTTCCTTTTGCTCTCTTTTTTCTTTTTTTGTTTGTTTGAATTTACTGGACCTGCAGACACAGCAAATGTTAGGAGCCAAAAATAAAGAGCTGAAAATAAAGAACAGCCACAGATGTTAAATTTGAATTTCCCAAAATGAACCTTTGGACTTTTATGCCCCTTTAGTCAGAGAACAATGATGTACCACACGAATTCTAGGTCTAGCTAAAATTATGACTGCTTATCACAACAATGGGGGTAAAAAAAGGTTCCATTTTCTCTTAGCAATAAATAATTACTGGCAAAATTATTTGTGAGGAGTCTGCATTTATTCCTCCACAGTATGAAAAAAATGGATGCGTACCAAAAGACTGGCTGACTTAAAATAAGACTATACAGAGATAGTTATATTGACAATTGCATTATATTCGAGACATACTAAAGTAATTTAATTATTTTTATGAACTACAGAATGCTTTAGATAAAACCTTAATTGTTTATATTTTTGGTGCATTTAGCAAACACTGGAGCATTTTTGTTAAAGAACGATCTTAGGGAATTAGGATATTAATGAACAAAAGGATGTAGAATTTTTAGATCAATTACCTGCTATGAGCTGTTTGCCAAAATTAGCAAAATCCCTGAATGTCTGTGGTTTCCCAAAAGTAGTCATCAGCTGTCAACTGTGTATGTCAGGTTTTATTTTCAACCTTCAAAAGTAAAGACCACATTTTTAACAACACCTGCTGCCTACTACTAGATGTATTGCCGCATCTTCCAAATGATACACTGTATGCTGCAATTCGAGTTTAAGGGTTTCAAGACTGACACATCAATTTAGGATCTATTCTACACAGTATGCAAGACTGAAAAATTAAAGTCAAGGAACAGATTCTGAAAGATTACCCACTGAAATCCTACATATATAGTAACTCTCACTGCAACTCTGGTATCACCTGAACTGAAATTAACACTGTATGAAACTAAGGGGAAAAAAAAATCTCCTCACTTAAGATATCTTTCTTAGTTTTCAACATCTAAACTATTACTTATAATCTATTATAAATATAGCATTTTTCAACCTTTCTGTGATTCATGGCTCTGAAGGAATTTTTAAATGTAAGAGAGGTAGGTTTTGAAAGTTCATCTTATGCAGACTGCTATGTAGTGCACATTAAATTACTCCTCTCAATCAACTTTGCAAGTCATTTAAAAGAATGGGTAACTCCCTGGAGTCTGTGTATCACAGGCTGAAATCCACTGAGCTGTAGGACAGTTGTCAATGATCAGTGAGGTTTTCAAGGTCACTTGCCATCATGTCTCCTATTCAGATGGTTTGAGAGTGTGTGCTTCTACTTCTGCTAGCTGTGCACTAGTACAATTATCAGCCTGATTTTCCTTTAAGGACTAGGGAAAGAGGTCTTTTTGTTTAATCGGTCAGACAGCCAAATACCACACAGCAATTTGGTCACTCTAACTCAGTGGGATGGGGAGGAGAACAGGCATGAAAAGCAAAATTTCTGGATTGAGATAAAGACATTTTAACAGAATAGAAAAGGAAGAGAAAATAAAGATAAAAATATGTATAAAACAAATAATGCACCATGCAGTTGCTTCCTGGTCGCTGACTGATTCCCAGCTGGCCCCCAAGCAGTGGGTCACCACTCCTCACCCCCTACCTCATTTCGTTTATTCAGCATGATATTATATTTTATGGAATATCCCTTTGGTCAATTTGTTTCAGCCATCCTGGTTTCTTGTACACTCACAGCCTTCTCACTGGCAGGGCAGCATGGGAAGGTCCTTGACTTACTGCTACTCCACAATAGCTAAAAAAAAAAATCAGTTTGTTATCAACATTCTCATATTAAAGCAAAGCACATCACTCAGCCAGGTACTAGAAAGAAATTTACCTCTATTTCAAATGAAAGTAGGACAATGGGATCAATTCTAAATTAGGAGATTTAGTTGTTTGTTGGTTCTGTGAATCTCAGTGGAAGAAGTTACCTCCTTATACAAGGGACTTGGCAGACCATTAGTAATTGGGGATAGGGGGTGAGAAGGTGGGAAAAAGTCAGAGAAAGAAAACATTGAATTTTTTGTGTTGGGGAGAGAACTGTAGAATTCTCAAGTTTCAAACTGAAGATCAGCCTTCAAAATCCCAGTCTGCATATATTTTGCATGGAGTTATTCAAATTAACAGGAAACATTATTAAAATGATGGTGCACATTGTAGTGGACAAAATTAATCTATCATTATTTTAAAGTAATAATAAAATAGATGACTGATGAACAGAACATTGGAGTGTATTTCACACCAGGTCAAAATCAATCTAATTTTTCTTCACTGAAAAATACTAAGAAATCCATGTCATGCAAATAATTTTCATTACAGTTCATTCAAAATTCACAGAGATCCCTGTTCAGCAATGCAGATAAGACTCCAGTAAGTTCCAATGAGAATGGAAGAACTACATTTCTCTGTTATCTATTATAGAAGAAGAGGATGTGCTATCAGATCTGATGGCACCAGCAAAACTGCAGGAAAATTCCAGAAAATATACCGTTGATCTAATTACCTTTGAAACATTTCTATTCACTTCAATAGAAACTGGATCAGATAATTTTTGAAGAGCGTTATACAGATTAAGGCAGCAGTCTTTTCCTCCCGCATGGCATTTCACCAGACTGACAATTATTGTGCAAGGCAGGGATCAGAAAGAGAACTAGTTCTTTAGAACAGCCCAGAGTTCAGCCTGTGTTCACAAACCCAAATGTCATTTCACTTAACATAATATCTGTGAACACAGACTACAGCAAAAAGTGCAGCAAGTGCTACCCCTCACTCAGCTGCTGCTTCTTCTAAATTTTTGGAAACTAGGAGAGAAAAGACAAAACAAATATATAAAATTACATTTCAATACTCTCCTTACAATGGATACAAAAATCATGCAAACAATAATTTAGAAATGAAAATCCTGAGCTGTATATAAGGACATAATATTTTTCTTCTTGTTCCTTTTTTCTTCCTGTGAGCAATGGGTAAAGACAAACTGATTTGCAACAATACAATAGTCATCTGCATTTTCATGAAATACAGTGCTTAAACACTATAATCGTTCTTTCCACTGCCACAATGGATGAATGTAAAATATAATTAAATGCCTCCTTCAAAGCCATTTCCTTAAGAAGAAGGACAATTGCAACTATAATACACAAACACCTCATCCTTACTATGACAAATATATTTATCTACAATACATTGCCCATGAGTGTCTTTCATTGTCCTCTTAGTTTCTTATATGCCGGTGCTGTGTTTGAAGTCATTCAGCTTTATTTAAGTGCTAAAATTTTAAAGCACAGGGTCAAGGAGAGGTTTTACAAGTTCCCTTTCTGCTGTATGAGGTCCTGTACCCCTTCACACCAGTCCTCACCATAAGCATCATATGGCAATTCTAAAATTTTGAGATAAAAAATACTTTTCTTCTTGGAAGTGCAAGGTGAATATCAGTCAGAATCAACTGAAAAAATGTGAGGTTACTTCAGCAAATTGTTTGAATTCTGAACACTTAATTATTGCTGTTCCAGATATTACTGTGACATGTAATAATGTAACACAATACTACTGTGAGGTAATATGCAATATAAAGTTACCATGATGTTACCATGAAAATAATATCTGGTCTTTTGCGCTGAAAAATAAATGCTGAGGAGGAAATGAGAATAAATGAGAGCACTAAGTAGTGTATGCCTGTCTCTTACTGCAGCTAATCAGTCAGACCAGATTTCCAATGTGTCTATAGTCCATCACAACCTTTCAGGGTGCTCAAGATTATACTATCTATAGCCAAATAGGCAGACATCTCTACTGATAAATTACTTGAGTTTTGTTCTCTTCCTCCTGTAATTTCCACCCATCCTAGGCTCCTCTCCTCCAGCCCTAAAAGCTGATTCCATTAGCATCAAACTGGGCAGTGTGACTACTGTTCCCCTCCCTGCTTGGGCAGTCTGAGTACATTCTCTTTTCCTCCACTGGTGAAGCAACCCTTCAAACACAACAACCACCACTGAAGCAGTGAAATTAGACTGGCAGGAAGGTGAAGAAATACTGTTCACAACCTAAGGCTCTTCTAGGTTGTGAAGAATCTCATTTGTTTTTGCTTAGCAATTGGTAGCAAAACTGAAAATTTAAATGGTCTCTTAGTAGTACGGTAGAGTTGAGATCAAATGCATGGCTCAGGGTGACCACCACCCTGTGGTTAATGCTGAATAGACAGAACATAAATATACTGATAGGTGGCAACAAGAAGAAAAGGTTTTTTTCTGTTATTATCAACTCTTACATTCTCAAAAGCATCCTTCATTACTAATACCAAGGCAAAGTGTGCCTGGTGCCATATTCACTGTTGCCACCAGGTAGCCAGATTTGTGCCCCAGAATGTTAACCAGACAGAGCTACAGAGTCACATTTCTTCATAACTGCATATGGAATTTTGTTAAACAATAGGGGATACGACTGCCTGTAAAAATAGCCTATCTCAATTCCTCGTTTTGATGAATTACACTGTGTGCCTTCCTGAAATAATATACCTATATTTTTTTTCATCCCTGAATCCAAAGATAGACACTTTAAATATGCCAAAATAATCTGTAGGGGTTCTATTGGCTGGGAAGATACCTTAATGGGAATACCTTTAAAAAACACAACCAGGATTTTTGATAAAATATGCCACCCACTTCTCCTCTAGTGGATTTTTGTCCTTTCAAGGATTCACTGTACTTTTCAACTGGCAGAAACTGTTGCAGGTGATGAGGAGTAGCCAGTTTGGATATTTTGCAGTGGCAACAATCATCACCAATAACATAGTCAATACTTTCCTCTTGGCACTTAAGCAACATTTCCCTAGGCATTTTCTGAGAGCTGATGCTGAACTTTGTTATTCTGCCATGTAGTCACAGAGAAAAAAAAACCAACAGAGCATTAGTCAGGGTAATTTGTATGATTAGTTTGGTTTCTCTGTGCTCGCAGATGTGAATAGTAGGGAGCCAGAAGACTGTTGTGTTTCCTCTGCATACATGCTCCAAGAAAAATTTCTGGTAACTTTACACAGGAATCCATACTAACCCTCTGTGATCCAAATAAATAATTACATGTTTTGGATCCTTCCTTCTTCTCCATCAGCAATTCTATATCTATCCATTTTAATTGGCACTGTATTTGCTTGTTACACCTAAAACTGACTTTAGAATCAGGGAGGATGAATTTAGGATGATTATTTAGAAAATTCATCTTTAACTTAAATTAATTCTGTAATGACCCCACTTGTGCTTCTTAGGGACACCCACCATATCACCTCATTGATATTTATTTTTCTTACATTATTCAGTGCTCTTTCCTTACTTATTCTGCACTTGATCAAAACGAAACAAACCCTCCGTGTGACTGGCAGAGCTATCGTATTTTCTCTAAAGCTCCCAAAATTTAGGGTGATATAAGTATATGCAGCTGCAGCATCTTCATGTGGGTCTGTCAGTCACTGGATTAGACTGAACATGGATCCTGGAGAGGCATCTGAGCAACACTGACATCAGAAAATATTTACCAAAAAATGGCAGAAGAGGCAGCATTCTTTACCTAAAAATAAAAGAGAGAAGTCCCAGGTTGGGAACAAAGTGCAAATAAGGTGGGTAAAATGTCAGAGATGCTTGGATACATGAGTTATTTACTGGTTCACAACAGGAATAATGAAAGATCAAAAAATAAGTTGCAAAATAAAATGCTGTGGAGTAATAAATAAAATTACTAAAACACACAGGGAGTTCTAGGCCATTTTCTTCTGAATTTGTTTGCTTTTTCAATGTCTTTACATTTCAGTGACAATTCTTACATCTGCCCATTGGGACAGGTGCTTTATTAGTATCTATATGTCAGTTTATCTTTCAAATATATTCATATTACAACTGGCAGTATTCTAGGAATTTATTTCATACATTTATGGATGACCGTGCATCAGCTTTTACTTCCAAACTGCCTCTTGATCTCTCAGTTTTATTATGAAGCTGCTATAAAAGTCTACTTGGTTGAGACACAAAACAGCATAACTATTTCTTAACAAGACACCAAAATCATCTTCATCTAGATCTATTCCATTCAAAGAAATAAAAATAAAAAGAATCCACCACTGAGAATACAAGTAAGCAATATGGAGCCACCCTAAAATTGTTATAATTAATATAACAAATGATGGTGGCAAAAGGTATTTTTAACAGCAGGTAAAAAGATTTATGAGATTAAATTGAATTAACCTGGAAAATATTGTTGGTATCTAACCAGCTGGCAACACAAAGCCCACCAATACTGTTAAGTGAATCCAGGTTAGCTGGATCTAGCCAGCTGCTTGGAAGCCTGATCAGTGTCAAACATTGATTACTCAGCTCAAAAAACACTTCTCAGAAATCTCATAAAAATTCTCTGAGTGTCTTCGAAAATGATGATTTAGGATAGAAATTCTGATATATCAAAAGGAGATTTCTGAACAAAAGGCTTCATACGAAGTAGAAAAATTAAATTAAATTTGATGATTATGCAACTGTCTTGGTTTTGAAAGACAGGTTCCTGCCAAGGAAGGCAGGAGCTTCTCTTGGAATAGAAAATGTAAACCCCCTCCCTCCAAATTATTATAATTTCTAAAATTAAAAGGGGCTCTCAGGCAAAGATATGAGGATAGGAATAACAGTTCTTTAATAT
>VXBU01017634.1:110673-148337 GCA_013400315.1 Bombycilla garrulus | reverse complement strand
TTGATGGCCCATTAACAGGAGATAGTCCAGGGGAGGAGGCAAGGAAAACACTGCCCCTCCTGGTTTCAACAGTTCATGGAGATGGAGATAGAATACAGACCTTCGGGAATATTTTTACATTGTAACTTAGGACAGCAACGTTAAGAAATATTTTTCTTCAAAAAATAGGGATTTTTTCCCTTTAGTTTCGGTTTTATTTGATTTCTTATTAGTTTAAAAGAAACTACTTTGAACTGGAAAAAAGCTTTTTAATAGTTAAAATAGTATATGTGGGAATGTTTTTCTATCCCTAAGGAATCTCCACCATATTTTATAAAGTAGTTCCATTTTCATCAACTTATATGGTCCACAATATGAGGGCATTTAATTCCCTTATACTATGTCTTAAGCATAGTTACAAACAAGTCCATCTGATTGTGTATTTTGCCTTTCTTGGCATCCTGCAAACATTGCATTTGCCAGTTAATTCATTACCAAAGTATTTTAAAAGATTTTTTTAAATTTTCTAGCCATGGAATACAGTCAGGAAGAAAAACAGGTACATAGTAAAGTGGTTCAAAATGTAGACAAAGACAGTGGGAGAACAATTAATGATGCTAAGTTTGTGTTTTCAGAGATCTGTACAAGTTTCCCAGAATGTTTGTCCAATCATCTTGGATGCTGAACTTCAGATGAGTATGAATCTGACATTTTTACCTGTATACACAAGACATGTACTTAATTTGTAGCTCCAAAATTCAGTGCGAGGAAATCACCCACTAGATATTTACAGCAGAAACTGAAGCTGAATCATGATTTAGGGTGCTGAATCAAGAGGGACAGTGAATGGGGAAAAATCTGCAGAAGCATGGCAAAATAGAGACATGGAGAAAAAGAATGAATATGAATATGTGGTTGAAGTTACAAAGCATATCACCGACCTGAAAGTTTGTGTTATATTTGCTGTGAGTTCCATTTAAAAAGACAATCTTTAGAATAGAGAAAATAAGCAAACAGTAAATCCAAGAGATGTATCTGATGGAATTTGTCTTGGCCTACATGTTCTTGCTAACTTCAAGAAAACAGAAAAGCAAAAAAAATTAGTGATACTGGGGTATCCTTTTCCTCATACACATATTTCAAATGCAGTAGGAATATAACACGCAGTCAGTAGATTTTCTATGGATAAGGAAATACACTTTCTTTTACTGGGTACCTCCAATAGCCCATATCCATTTCTGGAAGTAATGGATTGTGCTGTCTTTACCATTTTCTTGATGCTGCTTGCAAATTTTATGCTGCTTGCCTGTCCTCACTTTAGGATCTGTGCAAAGTGCTTGTGCGGCAAGCTTCAGTATGTTAAAATGATCCAGTCCCCCATCTCAGTAAACAAAAATAGCCTTAGAAATACTAATAGCTTGACTTGAATGTATTTTAATTGCATTCAAAATTCTAGTATTTTTAGTGAATACATTTCTGGTCACTGTTGGAAGTCCCACTGTTCCTGGAATTTCAACTTTGTTATCAGCAAAAAAAACAAAACAACAAACCAGCCTATGAGATTGCATATATTGTTTAATTATAGATTCCTGATGTACCACTGAATGGAATGAATAGCTGGAAAACAAAATTATTACAGCGACAAGAAATTTCATATGACTTTAAGAAACTATCTAGAAAGCTCCTAAGAGCAACAATAATCTTAATATATTTAAAATATAATTTATTTTGTTAAAAAAACCAAACTTTTTATCAACGTTTTTTCTGCAAATTTTAAAACCAGTTACCATGATTTCCTTGAGATGCTTCAACTACCACAGAAAAAAACAGACTTTGAGCTCGTTAATTGTTGATCAAGATTTAGCAAATCTACATTACTGTTTCAAAAACATAGAAAAGTATTCGATGGCCCATCATTGAAGAGGTTAAAATGTGAAGACAGAAGAAAACTGACTTAGAATTGCATAGTGCAGTTGGTCCTTTGAAAAGTTTGACCGGATTTATGATGCTCTCTAATCAAGTTTCCATAAGATAGCTGAGGAAACCATTCAAAATTATAAGCATTTGACTGCAGGATATTTAGATTTATTCATTTTACTTAAAACAATAGTAAGGAAGATAGACCCTGCATTCTCAAAAGTACTTAAAGCTTTAACGCTCCCATTCTGCCTAATCCTTCAATCACCAGGATATGAAAATGAGTCTTGCCTTGATTAATATTCTATTAATCCATGACAAAGTACCCATATCAGTCACACACTTAGTTTCTCAGCAAGTTCCTGTGATACGCCTCATTAACCAGATTACTCATTTGATCTGATCGCTGTCACAGCATTCTGTTGACAGCCAGGGTGCCTCATTCTGGACTGTGCAGTGAAGTGTCTTCATTAGAGCCAGCCCCTTCCTGTAACGTCTCTCTGAAACCTCTCCTCTGATATAAGAAGAGTTGCCCAAGGTCAAAATACTTGTGATTAAATGTAAATGTAAATGTTGGATATTTGCCTGAGTTATCATAAAAAGTAATTTGACTAACCTTTGATAGATCTTTGAGATAAAAGAAATATGAAAAAGTCTATGCTGAATCTTTTTTTTTTCCTTCAGTAAAAAAAAATATTTTCATCTCTGTTGATATTTTTTCCTTATAACTTCTGAAAGAACTTAGGGCTGCTTAAGGGTAGCATTCTAACAGCCCTGAGATGAAAATTCTCAGCTAGTTAAAGATCAGAAAAACCATGGTCAACAGCTGCCCCCTCTTTTTCTCATTGAGAACAGCTCTTCCAAATGGAATCGTATTTCTCACTGTCTGGGGCTGCCTGCTCTTTTTTCATCTTACCAAGAACTCAGTCAACTTTAAGAGTACGATGAGTTTTTTAACTTGTCTATATGGCAAGGGGATCAAGACCTGGAACAAAAGCCTTTTCTTTATTTTTTTATCCTTCTGATTCTCCTTTAAACTTTAATTGCTTAATGAGATGTTGATCTTTGTATACACAGAGCTGTATTTTTAAAGCAAGTCTGACTCGAGAAGAGGGTTAGAAATCAGTTTTTTTTCTTTTATCTAAAATGGAAGAAAAACATTCATTATTGAGACAGTTCCTCCCCCCACCATCTGGATATTACAGTTGTTCCTGGGTGGAGTTCTAAATGCTGATATTTTCAGAGCGAGGATAGTTTAGATTCAGTCCTGCCGAGCTGATTCTGTCAGGCTGAAAATCTGTCTAGTCTTTCCTCAAAGATCAGCCTTAGTAGTGGACTCAAGCAGTCTATTCTGTTTTAGTATCATAAGAAAATGCTTTTTAATATTTAATCTGAATACTTCTCACAGAATTTAAGTCCATTAAAACTAGTCTTGATTACTGTGAGTATGGAGAAGAGATTGCATCCTTCCTCTTTTCTGCGGTTTCTGTATTATATGTTTTAACCCCGCTTTAAGTTGTCTTTGGGAAAAAAAGGGGAAATATAATTGATATTTAAAATATTATAATTCTGCTTAGTTTAGATGGAGTATTTTAAGCTACAGGTAAATATCAACTTATTGATATTTTATAAGTAGTGGCATATTGATTGAGAAAAAACTCATGTCCAAGCATAGTAGTCCCAGCTTCAATTAAGATAGTGTGCAAAAATCAGTCTCATTAATTCTGAGTCTATTTGCTTATAGCTGTCTCTCATTCAACATATGAAACATAAAACTCTCTACTGTTCGTATCCATAATTCTCTTTACTTTTACTTTCAGAAAAATAAGAAGAATTATTTCTTTGACTAGTTGGGATAATACTGATGGTACCGATTTCCTGACTCAAGCTCTTTGAACTTTTCAGAATCATCCCATGTAAAACATGTGAGATGGTGGCTGTAAGCAAATCTCAGCTTTAATGTTGCATTGTGTAAGCAATGAGAGCCTGACAATGCATCTACCTCTTCTATCATCCATTCACTGCTATTGGACCAAATTTTAAGCAAATAAAGAACCTAATTATCCCTAAAAGAAAGGTCAATTTTTTGTTCCATACTTCAAAGCAATGATTGAAAAGCTCTAGCTGAATAAAATCTCTGTAATGAAGTGAAACCACAGTGAAACTGCTCTGATAGTATATAAAAAACTGCTAGTCAGCAGCTTGAAAACAACCTTCACTGAATAATATGCAATGCAATTTTTATATGACAAAGTTATGACAGCTTCCTAAAAAGCAGAATAAATATAATCTTTTATACAATCAAAATTAACTGAGTGATTCAAGGTAACAGAAACTACTATGTGAGACCAGGACCAAGAGACTAATCTTGGCTGAATTGAGGACAACAGTAAAAGTCTTAATGTCTTGACTAAGCCAAATTGTCTTGATGTGGTTAAATATTCTGATTCAAGGTGAAATCTAATGGATCAGTAAAGCATGAACTATGTGAAATGCATATGAACAGAGACAGATGGTCAGTCACCAGCTTGACTTTGATCCTAATGAAGTGTTGTTGACAGCATAAGAGGATTTGTTCTTCATTAATAACCAGCTGGATAGAGAGAAATTTTCTTATTTATACCACATATCATACAGGTTAATCAGTCCTGGAATACATATAGACACTTTCCTCTGCCAGAAAGAAAATTGTCTTGGCCAGAGACTACAACCAAAAGATCAGAAATTAATTGAACTTCCTTATAGTATCTAAGGTAACATTGCTGATTTTGTATTTATAGAAATCTTGATATGCAAGCTCACTAGATTTTATTACTAATATGTTGTAAATCAAAATCCTGAGCAATTTTTTGTATTGAAAAAGATTGAATCCAGCAGAACAAAAGTGAATGCACGAAGAACAAAAATGCTTCAATTTCAGTAGGTCAGGTAAGATTTGTCCATATCGTTGCAGCACAAAAAAAAAGGGGAATACACGTAGGATGATTTAATAGATGGTTCTAGAGAAAAGTCATGGAAAGTAAACTTTCCAAAGTAAAATCTACTATTGTCTGTGAGACTGATAAAACATCCATAAAAAAACTTTATGAAGAAGTTTTTATAATCAATTATAGGGAAAGTCTAAATGTGGTTGAGCTTATGTGGTATCTTATATCTCAACCATGACAACATTTATATGCTATATATTAGGTATTGAACAGATGATAAATGTGAGAAAGAAAGCAAAAGAAGATCCAAAATTTTATTTGCTGTTGAATCAAGTGGTTTATGTTCCCAGCCTAGCAAGTCCACTGTGCAGGTTTACTTAATTCCCAGATAGATCAGGATCTAACATGATCCTCTAGCTTGTTTTTAATGGGATAGTTATTATTTTTTTAAAAATATCAAGGCATTAAATTTTATAATCCAGAGTGACTGTTGTTTAAGAAAAAAAAAATATGTTGAAAGACAATTTTTGTGATATGAATAGTTTAGTGAAAACATTTTATTTGTAGCATATTTTCCTAATCATGCAGTGGCAAGTAATGTGCTTTACTATGAATAAACTAAAACCAGTTTGAATACTTATTATTTGCTTGAGTTTATACTTATGAAAAGAAATCCTCTTCTTCTGCTTGAACAAGTCATTAAATATTAGAGACAAATTTAATAACAATATGTATACTTGTATTCTTTCTACTCCTAAGTCTCTTAGGCTGAAGGACAACCCATTAGCTACTTCTTCCATCATTGATGTTCTAACCTCCACATGGTAATTGCATCTGTGACACCTCAAAATTGTTGTTGGGAGGACAGAAGTTGCATGTAGAGCTTGCCTATTCAGTGTTCAAATTTGTAGATTTTTTTAAAAAACATTGCAATGCTAAAGATATGCATTGGTTAGCAACATTCTGGAAAGCATCTTGTCTACCTCATTAGTCTGGATCCAGTCAAGGCTATCCAGATGTGTTCATGATCACTTCTGAAGGAGAGTAAGTCAAGTGTGGTATAACTAAAACCAATTTTGAACAGATAATGCCCATGTAATGTTCAATAAAAAGACATTTTCTTAAACTTCTCTTTCTCTTGAATAAGAATTAAACATAGCCCTAAATATAAATATTTGTAAAGTATCAAGCCAAGTGAAACCAACCTGAATTTCCACCCAAAAGCTAAAGGAAAATGCCAAAGAGCCCTGATCCAGAACACAAGCAAAGACTGTGAAGCAAGGGATCATTGGGCATTACAGATTTATGTTCTATTTATGAACAGAAAGGGCTTTACAGTCTCAAAGCTTTCTCCATAAATTTGTGTGTACTCACCATAAAGACTGGCACTGTGAAGACACCACATTTTAGTAACTATAGAGACATAACTGAACTGTACCACATGGATGTTATGCTGTGAGGATTCCAGGAGATTCTTTGCAGTTGAACAGCATTTTGTTTAGGCACCACTGTTTCCAAAGAAAATGCAGTATTTTTGTGCCAGAATCAGGTTCTAATAGAAAAATAATGAAGAGTCATTCTAAAATTTCCAGCCTGGATAATTCTGTCAAGCTGTTTAAACTGGGGAGTAAGCCATCTCACCTCAAGCAACCTGGCCTGAATTAATCTACTCTCTGTACTTCTGAAAATAATTTCTCCTTGCTAGAAACATCCTCAGAAGTTTACACTTACTACTGTAACAAAAGCAGTTAAAAATAAATTTAAGAGACAGATTTTTTTTTCTGGTGCTTTCTGTTTTGTAGTTGAAGGAAGCTTTATAAATTCTATAGCTCCTTTCTTGCTTATTGGATTTCAGGAATGAAAGGGTTTTTCTGATTTATGTTTAAAAAACATGTGATTAAACTTTACAAATCACTCATTTTATATAAGCTCTCTGAGATGGTTAAAATTAATTCTTCAATTCCTAAATGATTATTTTAATAATCTGAATACTACTGTAGGGTTAATTTCTATTCCTTTCTTCTCTTTTCTATTTATAGTTTGCTACAACTTCTATCATTAAAATGTGAATAATAAAATAAATTAATTTTTTTTTTGGTCTAAATATATGCATTTAAAATACATAAACTTTGCATCCTCATAACGAAGTTAATTTAATAAATTAATTTCAGTTCAATAACACTGATGTTTCTAGGTCTGTTTGCAGGCAGACAATATTGAGTAATGGTCATAAACCATCTTGTATCACATTAGTCTCCTGTTTTCTTGCAATAGCATCTTCTTTATCTTTGCATTCTTCTTCATTATTAGAAGCCGTGGGCATCTGAGTGGTGGCTGATATTTCTGAAGTGTAGGCACTGACAATTCTTTTTTTATTTTGCAGAATTATCTCTGCTAAATCTCCTTTCCCTACTGAAAATGCCCATACATGTCCTGTGTTCACTTATCTGAAATTCCCACCTAGTCTGGACCACAATCTTTTGCAGTATCATGTTTCTGAGTCAAAACTAATTTGTCTAAAATATCTACCTCTGTAAGAAGATTTTTTTGGCAACTTATATATACACTTCTAAAATAACTGCTACGGAATTTTTCAACTTTTGGGTTGGCTGAAATTTATTCCTGTGGTTTCTCCAAGTTTTGACAACATTTCAGAAAGGTTATTCATCAATAGTTACAAACAAAACTTTTTGTCCAGTTTTCTGTTGATTTCTCAAAACAGAAAAAATATGCATTTTCTTTAAATTTAAATACTTCCAAACCATCAAATATTAATTATGCAATGCTTTGAATGGTATAGCCTCTATATAATATTATTATATCATCACACCCATCCCCTTAAACCTTCTGCTTAAACCAAAGGCTATTTTTACATTTCAGATGCCACCTTTTAGATGGCAGACATTTAGTATAGGTGTTACCAGATGGCTCCTTTCCAGACATGGAATAATGTGTAACAAGGGAACTGCAGCTCCATCATGGATGATTGTTCACACCCTGAAGATGCTCTACTAAATAAAATAAAAATTAGTACCTTCTCATATATGGGAATATCTCTTCCAAGGCACACAGTTATTGAAGGCAGAGCATGATTTCAAATTGTGTGTGGAAATGGACTACTGTCTTGAAGAATCAGTTATCTGCTTTTGGAAGAATAGATCTATATTTATCATTCTGGCAGCTTTCAGAGGCTTACTTAGTAAAGGGCTTTCTGACATTCTACTATCCATTTTAAAGAGCTTATTTCTCCTATTTTCTTTTTATACATACATGCACAAACAGATCTGCATAGACACACAAGGAATTTTGAGTGCCCACAGTAGAGCAACAAGTACCACTAACTGAGGCATTCTTCAAGTCTTTTATGCATTTTTGCAAATTGGCTTAATCCATGCGAGAGTAATATGCTCAACAATTTACACAGAGGAGCCAGGATGGATTTATGCCAATTTGTACTTAATTTCAAGACTAACAATTCAGATTAGCTACCTTCACCTCCACTGCTGTCAGGCCAGAACCGTTCTCTCTGGGGTGCCAAGCTCAGAATAAGTTTGCTTTCATGTCTCAGTTTGTGTAAGCTAGTTATTGTGCACAGCCCACAGTCTTAACTTTTAATAAGGAGTTTTTTTCATTTTCTGGACCAGAAGGTTTTCTTTAAAGTAATTTTTTTTCTTTATTTACCTCTTATTACTAAATTCCTTGTACACCAGACATTTTATCCTGCAAAATAAACATTTAAAATAGAAGCCAGAACAAGTGAAACTGTTGGACCAAAGATTATAAAAAGTCTAGGGATATCTAATCAGACAATTTATCACTGTCACACATGTTTTCAGAAGCTACTCCAAAACATTCATCTGCTCTCCGAGGAATTCTTCACCACTTTCTGCTAAAGTGTCAGCAAAACAATCTATTCATAAGATTTTTGGATTCAGCTGAAACCAAGGGTGCTGGAGAAATGAGACCTGCAATGCTTAGTAGGTCCATACAATCTGTGGAATTGTTTTGAATTTTAAAAGTATCACATCCTAATTTTATATTTTCTTTTGGATATATTCAAATAATAATGCTCTCAGCAAGATGCAAAACATCTGAGAATGGATTGTCGCTCCTCTGTTTTCTATTTTATTCAAGCTTTCACTTTCCATTTCATAGGAGTAGATTTTTAAGTAAGGTATTTAATATGATTCAAGTTCCTTATTACAAAGTTTTTTGGCAAAATAGAGCCATCAGAAAAATACATGTTTTTCAAAAGATTCAAATCTTTGCAGCATCAAATTATTTGACATGTAAGATAATGGATTGTCATTCTGTTATGTATTTATTACAGTATATCCCAGCTGGCAAATAAGTACCATGGAACCACTTGCTCACTCTCTGTGCCTCCCACCCCTGGCTGGATGGGAAAAAGAGCCAGAAAATGGTAAAGTCCATGTGTTGAGCTGAGAAAAATTTAATATCTGAAATAAATGTTATTAATAATTAACTAATAACAATAAAAATAATGAAATATAAAAAATAATGGAGAATAAAAGGGACATAACAAAAAGAGAGAGGAATAAAACCCAAGAAAAAAACCAGCAATGCTCAATAAAATGCCCAGCCCGTCCCTGAGCAGCGATCAGCCACCCACAGCCAACTCCACCCAGTTTGCATTCTAAGCATTCTGTGGTACAGAATATCCTTTTGGCCAGTTTGGGTCAGCAGTCCCAAATATTTTCAGCATCACATATCCACTTGATTCAGCAAATTGGGGTGGTCTAAAACATGCCCTTGAATTTTAACAAACTGTTTCCATAAAATTATTCATTGCACATTAAGAGCATGTCATGCTTCACTGAGGAAAAGTACAGTGATCACTGCATCCACTAACTTTTCTTATACCTTGTAACATGCTGTAGCTTATTTCTTTTATTGTTCTTCTCTCATTTTTTGTAAGGATCATTAGCAAATGCATGTTTCCATGTGCACTGGGTATGCGCTGACTTTTCCCTTCAATATTGGATTATTCCACTTTAAATGCAGGTTGTGTGGTTCAGGGACCCACAAGTGTACGCATTGCTTTCCATGGGGTATATTACCCTTACAGTCATAATGGTACGGTTTGGATTTTAATTTTTGCAACCTTAGAAATTTACAGCAAAATGGGCCCAATTTTCATAACTTCTAGGCATGCAACATTGGCTTTGCAAATGATCTCTGAACTAGAATTCCCATACTGACAAGCAACCTCCCCATCAGCCTTTTTAATGTTCCAGTCTAAAAATTGCACCTCATTTCTAGCACTTATTTCTTTTCCCATTTGTTACTTTTGTGCAGAGGAAACCAAACTTGCAACATACTTGACAGCAGACAAGAGCCTAAGTGCTGATCTGTAAATAATCTGGATTTAATGTTAGTTCCCATAACCATAATCTTTTCCCAGCGGGCATAACTTTAATTTTCTTTAATAATTAATGAAGAAGCTGACTTAAGAAAAGTGAAATAAAAACTTCAAGGATTATTCAACTGAGTCAATTCCTAGGTCTACTTGCCAATAATTATAACTTCTCGATTTTTAATAAGTAGAATTTTTTTCAACTAATGGTGCTTTCTATTTTCCAGTTTATAACAGAAGATAATTTACCATGTATCTTAATTTTAATCTTAATTTGATTCTCTTCTCACAGGTATACATTTATTAAGTAGTGTCTAATATTTGCAGGAAACAGGAGAGAGAAATGACATTTTTGAAGCATTGCTTGTATCATTACAGTGTATCTTCAGGCATTATTTCATATACATGCTGAAAAAAAACAGAAATTAACACTTCATTTTGTAGCTTTCCTTTGTGCAATGTCCTAACTATAGGTATTTTTCTTTTAGGGAGTATGGGGCAAACAACTTTTGACACTGTGAGCAATGAGGACCCAACAGGGCTGTGTAACAACAACCTGATGCTCCTCAGCGCCGGCTAAGATAACAGTGGTTGGCTTTCACCCTGGGCATGTGCCAACACCAGGAGGTGACACCCACACATCTCTGCTATCAGAGCTCATTTGATAGCAACACCAAGGCATGGTTGTGGCAAGGACCGGAGTGCCTCAAGGGTCCTGGCTGAGACAGGCAGCCTGAAGATGCAGTACCTAATTAGAGAGCAAACTTGCTTAAGTCTTTCAGAGTCTGCAGGGAATATTTACAAAATAATAGTTTAAAAGTCTTAAAATGCAACTGAGTTGGGACAAACTTCAATGCCCATCGAAGGCATTTCATTAACTTATCCTTTCCACTCCCTGACTTTTTTCGAATCCCTTTTTCACAGGATGAGAGGTTGTCAAGAGATTTAGGGACCCAAAAACTTTAGATATTTTTCATGTTGGCAAGAAAATATTTTTCTTTAACCTTCCTGAGACAGTGAAACAGTAAAATTATTTTCACAGATATTCTAAAAACTATTCAGCTTGAAACAGATTTGTAGGCAGAAAAAGCATAAATATTTAAAACCTAACAGGGTATTAAGCAAACTGAAAAAAGGTTTGTATAATTGGAAGCTAGTTTTCCACACTTTCTCAGTAACTGATGTCCATCTTGTAACATTTTTCATTAGAGTATGGCCTTCTGAATTGCCGCAAAAAATTACCTATGTTTAAATACATAAATGTACGTCCAGCTGGGGAAGTCCTATGCATAGTACCCTAGAGAAGAAAATAATTCTGGCATTGCTCCAATAATAGCACTTCACCTTTCTTTAGGACATCACAGAGAAAGCCTCCAAGAGTTAAACAGTTTTAATAACTACAATCTAGGAGCAGATTTGCATGCTTGGAAAGAGAAAAGCCATATTATATATAGCAGCAGCTCACGCCATGGGGTATTGCCATTGCCAGTAATTCCACTATCCTGCAGTCAGAGTATTGACCTGGATAATGTACCCTACATATTTATCTAAACAATGGCATAGTCTCTCTGATTTTCTCAGACCAGCAGCCTGCCTACAGTGCTTTATGCTGCAACAGTAATTAGTTATGATAGCCCTAGAAAAAACATTAAGAATCTTTTCAGAACAGAATATGGCTTAAATTCTCTTTACCTTCTTTCAGCTCTAGAACAAAACCTCTCATTTTCACACCTTTAGTTTTACTTTATAGATTGGCTGAATGATTCACATACAAGTTGGAAGAAAATATCAAGAGAACAAAACAACTTCATTTGTCTCCAAACAACCACAGTATGCTCTCCAATATACAACAGGAAAAAAAACAAAAATTACCAACAAAAAGTTACTGCAAACCAGGAGGGCCTGAGCCTGCTTCCTCAAAATTAGTTTTGTGCAAATAGAATTTTGTCTTAGCACATTGAATACGCATACTGATCAGCAGCAGATAGAGTATAATCTTTTCTAAGTTTTTTCCTCCTATTTCACAACTTATTTAAAGACTCAGGACAGGCTTTTCAAGGTGTAGAAGTAACTATTCCTCCTAATGTCAAATCATCCTTAGCCTCACAACACATCTCCAAATTGTTAAACATTTTTTAAAGGATGGAAAAATAACAATATCAAATATGCAGGAAGTCTCTGTTTAGTGATAGATTCTGCATACTGTGAACTCTGAAAGATAAACAAATCATAATCAAATATATTTAAACTATGTTGCATGTTATGTCTTTTCTCCTAGCCTATGCCTTTTCTCCTAGATAAATTAGGAGGAAAAAAGACACCCAGCTTGTAATAATTATACCTGGAAGAAAATTCAATTTGTACTACAGTGAACACACTAATCTTGAAGTGCCTACACTGTTTTTCGATATTTTGGGAAAGAAAATAATTCAGGCATGAATAAAACATCTCTATAACACATGGATGCACAATATAAAGTAATGCACTGTTAAAAGCAATTGAGTCCTCTAAGATTTTTGACTGGGAAAAAAAAAAAGGAATAGAAACAAAAGCAAAGACGCAAAAAAACAAGTGAAAATAATCAGAATAATAATTTAACAGTTTGCCCACTAAAAAGACCTTTCTTTGAAGCTGACCACAGAGACTATCAAACAGGCTCCTGGAAGAAAAAATAAAATTAAAAGTAATTGTGTGACTTGACCAAATTTGTTTGTATTTCCCAAGCTATCAAGCAACTTAACGGTCAAAAACTACCTGAGAAACATATGTAATTAATATACATTTGCATTTATATGTAACACGTAATTTATATTACAAGAACACACAAATAGAGATAGAAATCTAAATTTTGAAATGTAACTGCAGATATAGTACGTGAAACAAAGCTTGTCTCCCTCAATACTAAGACATTCGCATATATTTTACTTAGTAAAAGTCTGCTTTGATTGCAATTGTAGAACTTCTACTTTCAAGTAGTTTTCTGCCAGTTTTCACATATTTGACAACTGCTGTTCTCACAGGTGTTAGCCCTTTTTTTCCCTTTCTTATCATCTTTCACAGGCCTTCCAGCTCCTGAGGTGATGTTCTCCCATTATTCTGCGGATTTGTGTACAGGAGCTATGCCCCAGCCCTTGGTAAATGAGTTGCGACACGTTGACTTGTGCTGGCAGCCACTGCTCCTGAGGAAGGTCACACGCTCAGGAGGAATGTCCTTATGATTTAATCCACCATATGCTGAGCTCTGAACACAAGTGTTCCTCACACATTTCAGTACCAGGTCCTCCTGAAGGTGGAGTGGATGTCAGACAGGGTGGCCTACCTTGGCCAATTTAGGAAAAGAATAAATTCATGCCAGGATAAAGTGCAAAAAAAGCATTGGGAAAAAAGTGCGGAATAGCTGCTAGACTTATGAGCTGTACTTTGGGTAAATGTGGATGAGGGCAGCTGTTAGTTTAGTCACAGTTAGTCTGGAAGTTAACAGGTAGGCTAGAAAACATAGTTTTGTTTCTTTTTTAGAACCTTGTGATGGCTTTTTACCTACTCAGGCAGCAAACAGGGTACTCCAAATTGAGCAGAATCCTTTTTCTGGGTGCTATCTAAAGGGCAAAGGCGGTAAACAAATTACAAATTACATTAGATGGTACACAGGTACTTATGAAATACCATAAATGTATTTTATAGGACAGTGACCTATATTTTATAGGACCTGTTCCAAAACACTGTTATGAACCAAAGGCAGAGATAACAGTCTAAAAGGTATAAAATACGATTCAGTGTTTTGCACCAGTCTCCTACATAAGTAAATTCTGAAAAGACCTTTTTTTTCATAAAATACAGATTTTTTCATTCCAGATTTTTTCCTTTGTGTTTCCATGGGGGACAGAGCCAATGTTAAACAATAAACACTCTCTTATGGCTTCTGATTTCATATAGAAACTCACATCTCATATTTTTGTTTGATACAAATACAATGGCTTTCAAGCAACTCTTTTATTTTTATAGAAGTCTGGTCATGACTTCTATGTGCATTTTCTTGGGCCAGGATTCAGTATTTGGTTTGTATACCAGAGCTGGACTCAACAACACATGACAAAGAGACATACACATGATAATCATCCTATTTAAGGTAGAGTACAACTATGTAATCAGTGAATGAGGGTCACTATTGTAAGTGCCATCTTAAATCAGTTGAGGAAACCAGTTTCTCTCTATTCAGTTAGGAACCATGGTGAGTAAATGAAGAGCTTCAGGTTCATAGGAATGTTGTGGAGTCCAATTGAGTTCATGTACCTGAAAATCAGCCAAATCAATCCAAATATAATTTTTCCTGTTCCCTCATAAATGATACCTGTCTCCCAGCTAGGCTTCCTGTGTATGTGCTTCTAAGTTAGACAACAAGCCCTGTGTTTTTATTAAAAATTTTCTGCCAAGATTATTTCTTAACGGATATTGGGTGTCAATTCACTAGGACAGGAATATTGAGATCTGTCCCTATCATAAAAATGCATTAGTAAATCACTGCAGAGCCCACCACTGGGCTCAGCTGTAACACAGTTGCTCTACTTAGTGGTCTAGTTTAGTTCTGCATGCAAGATGATTTCCACAACAGACAATCTCAATTAAACAGGAATTTAAAACCAAGGGGGCATCCTCAATTTTATCTTCATAGTAATTAGTGAAAACATTGAGTTGCATTTCAGTCAGGACGGATGCCTGAAGCATCCTACCTTGTTTACTCACGCATTCGCTCCCAATACTACTGAAATTCATTTTTTAAGAAAAGGAATTTCTGTATTATAATACTTGTTGTGCTTGGCATTTGTCTGCCGCACCTTGCAACAGCCATCAGCACATGACTGCGTTTGTGGAATCAGCTGCTGCTGCTGTTGGCACCCATTCAGCAGCACAATTGCAGTAGTCACAACAGATATGCTGGGTGTTATTGTCATGTGCCAGGGGTGTGACAGACACAGTTGTCACATGATGGGCACATGATTCATGTCTGCTGGGCACATGATTGCTGTCAGCTGGGCACAGGATGACTGTCAGGTTCTTGCCTTGTGATGGAAGCATGGCTGTCACACGCTGGGCATTTGATGGGTGTGTCAGGCATGCAATTTGTGAACCTTGGCCAGTGACCAGCTTCTGCTCTTCAGCTGCCCCTGCTTTTTGCTCTGCTCTTGTTTGAGATGACCCAGCAGATTTTCTAACAAAAATTCCTCATTATTCCAACTTCTTCTCAGAGGTTCTGCAGTTCTGTAAAAAGGAGATGCTTGAGTATGTTTTATTTTGTCTCTAAACCATAGCAGAGATCTGCCTCAGTCTTAATACCATAACAGCAACCTGCACCACAATCTGTGACTGCTTTATAGTTGACTGAAGATTTCCAAGCCAATCTGCTCCCTTTTGTCAGGCTGTTCTGTAACCTCATTTCAGAAACCATTGCTCCAGGACAAAACCATTGCCTCTTTCCTGGCACACATAGGCAAAACTATTTATTTCCAAATTTATATTGCATTTTTGCAGACTATGTCTGAAGAGAACTACTTGGAAGAATACTCCAGGCAGCATGTTCTACAAAAAGCTGGTGCAAGTGGTCTCTCATCTGAGGGAGAGGAGAGGCACCCCAGTGATTACCTTTAGCAAGAGGGCAGCAGGGGTGGGCATTTTATACACTGAAATTGTGGTCAGGTGTTATAACAGGCTGCCCAGGGAAGTGGTGGAATCACCATCACTGAAAGCATTTAAAGGATGAACAGATGGGGCACTTGAGAACGTGTTTTAAAGGTGGACTCGGCAATGCTGGGTTAATGGTTGGATTTGATGATGTTAGAAGTCTTTTCCACCCATAATTATTCTGTGTCTCTGTGACTTTGAAGCAGAGGATTTACCTTCCCATGTCTCTGCTGTGTCCTGCTTAACCCATCCCTAGTGTCACACAGGGCCTCTTGGTGACACTCTGTGGGTGACAAACACCGTGCAAAAACACAAACTCCAACAACAGGGAGGCTTCAGCAATAGTTTGTGTGCATCAGTGGTTTTGGCAATCTGTTTCTGGAATAAGCTATTACCAACTGTTTGTCTATTTAGAAATGATCAGTTTGACAAATGGTGGTTACAAAATGAAGACTCCTACATTGCTGACCTCAGGAAGCCCAAATAGTAGATAGCTTAAGTAACTATCAAGACTGCAGACACTTTAGAATAGACACAAATGATATCCACATATTATATTTCCCATCATAAAGATTATCCATCGGGAAGTGAAATAGAAATCATCTTTTTTTTCTCTTAAAAGTCAATACATAAGGAAATTTTGCAGCTTTTCTTATGGAATAAAAAGGGAAATTATTACATCATCACTAATATTTCTCTATGGATTATCTATCAAAAGACTGAAAAGCTGACAAAAAAACTCTACTGAGTTGGTACCAGATCCCAGACTAAGATTTAAGCTTTCTGTGAATTTAAAATAGACATTAAGTTTTGCATTTTACACAGCTCAGGAGAAACCACAACTACATTAATATTTATAGTAAGTTCCCAACTTACAGGTAAATTTGCTATTTTCTGTATCTCTCACATAATTTACCACAGCTGGTATGATTTTATTAAAGCATGAATTTATCAAGTTGGTGTGGTTCAACTGTTCAGCTCACAAACATAAACTGATGAGGAGCTGACTTTGCCCATCTTTCTTTATCATACCCACAAGGGATAAATTATTCCTTAGGTTTGATAAAAATACTGTGGTTCAGTTTGAGGACAATGTTTAACAGTGTCTACTCTGACATTGTGTCCCTTAAATTCCGGAGAGTTTCCAAATGTATGTTATTAGTTATGAAGATGACATTAATGGCACAGATTATATAGAATAAGATGGCAGCAAAATAAGACCTCAATGAACAGCTGAGTGATTGCACTTTGTAATTCAGATGGAGATGAAAAACTGTATAGTAATAAACATGTAAAATGACAGGGAAATGTGAAACTGTACTATTCAATTTTAAGACAAAATGTTCTGCTTCTTATTAAGGACCACAACAACTCTTTGGTTTTGCTCTTCAATAAGGAGAGATGTCAGGAAGCAATATAAAAGGCAATTATCATTTACTTCAGTCACTCTTCAGTGTACGTGCCAGGCACTCATATCCAAAACAAATTTTCAACTTCCATGACTACAGGTGACGTGAAAATTTTGTTTATCATGACAAGCTACAGATTAACACTAACCAATGTCTAATTTTGTGCTGTATTTTTTCCCCCTGTATACATTCCAACATAAAATGTTGTACAAAATGAGAATCTATTGATGGTTTATCATGTAGAACCTCAAGACTTAACAATTTATCCAGGGATTTACTAAGTACATATCCTGAAATACATGGTTTCCAACAAACCTAAACTCATTAATGAGGCATTTTTTTGTGTTTCATTGTGTTCTACTGCTGAATTCCGGATCTACTGCACACGGAAAAGTTGGGTGTCACCAGAATCAAACATGAGAAATTTTTAACATTGCAGTCCTGACTTTGCCCTCAAGAAACAGTTACGGTGATCACATCCTTCTTTTAGTGAGGGAAAACCTGAGGGGGAAAATAAAAGGTATTGCACATTAACGTAGAAATAATGTGCAAAATCCATAGGACACTCACTCAGGCATGGGTCTCTCTAAGTGCCACGTTATATGAACAAGGCCAGTCATTCATAGGGGGAGAACTGGGGATAGATCCAAACCATTTTGGCAGAAGCCAGCCTCAGACGAGGGATGACTACAATGTAATGTGACAATAACTCTACATATGACATAAAGAGGAGCCATGGGTGCTTTGGTAGAAATTATTTATTCTTGAAGACCTAAGTGAGCATAAAGCAAACATGAATTTCCAATGACTAACTCCAATTTTTCAAAGACACCAAAGGAGTAGTTGTTCCTATTTTAATGGTTGCCTCTAACTTCGCAGCAAAATATTAAGTTTTGAGCATCAAAAAAGTCAGTGCATCTGAAAGCTAGACAGTAAATTTTTATGTGTTCTGATCAGCCTAGTAACATCTCAAAAAAATCTTTCAAGGAGACGGCATGAAACTCCCCAGTCTCTGGCAGATACATAACCATTCAAGCTTTCCCATTCAAATTTTCAGAGCTTCTGGATATTGGTTGTCGTGCCTTTTCCTTGTCCCCTGTGGTCAACAATCAATAGTAATATGGTGGTGGATGCAGTTTAAGTCCTGATCTGCAAAACTTTATGTATTATGTACATAAAGTCCTTATGTACTCTGAAGAAGATCTGACTATTTTGGAGCTATTGGGAAGAAAGCATGGTTATTTCCTTGGGGGTCAATCAGTGCACTCTCTCTGCGGTCCACCCTCTAAGGAATTTTGTCGCTCACATACTACCAAAAATACACTTATTACAACTTTCCTAAACAATATTTACAATGTGGTCATTTTTGTCATCTGAAAGGAGTTGAGAGAGGCACCTGAGGTTACTCGTATTTAGACTGAGCCTTTTGGAGAGGAGTAACAAGTCCCTGAATAATTGTTGGAATAAAACTGTTCCAGAGGAGCCAGCACTGGACATACCCTGAAAAATTTTGAGAGGAAAATCAGTCTCCTGAATAACTCATGACTACTCAAAACATGGAAGCTACTGCTATTGACTTTGACCTGTGCAGTGTTTTTGCATTTTGGTTTTTAAGTCAGCTTATAGAAGGTGACCAACTCCAGAGTCATTATCCTCAAAAGACTGGGGGACACCTTGTCAGTTTCTTTCACAGACCTCTGCAGGTGTCTGATGGCTCTGCCTTTGAAAAAGCTGCAGCTGGGATACTCTTCTTAGAAGCAAAAGCCTCTGCAGAAATCAAAACAGAAGATGGAGAATGACTGATTTTTTTTCCGTTTGCTCTTGCCAGTATTATATAAAGACTGAGGGTTATTTTTTCCCCTTAACAATAATGTCTGATATTATAATAGTCACTGATTTCACTTTTAATGTTATTATATCTTTAATATAGTTTGCTGTAAGAACTGAACAACATATTATTGAATATTTTTTTAAGTCTTAAATGAGCTCAGTTTATTATGGAGCCCTGTAGATTTATCTGTATAAATTAGGAATGCTTCAAGACTCAGTCACTTTGCGTCTATGATAATTTAGCATCTGCTGTTTTCTTATAATGCTCTGGAGTGTCAGCCTATGTACCTAAAAATATGTTTGTAGTTTCATGTACTCCAGATCAAGAAAATTGCCACCGTTTTTAAGTCATATGTAGGCACAAAATATCTGTAAGTACTTCTGAATCACGTAAAATTAACAGTCTTTCAGATTAAAAAAAAATGGCAATTTCTTTTTGCTTCAAAAAGCTGAAGAAAAAAAGAGGCTGCACATCAAATTAAGTAGACAAATATCCATGTATACATTAGGATTAGTATTTTTGTTCTTAGATAAAAAAGCAATTACCAATAAAACTGAGAATTGTGAATTCCTTTTATTTTTGCTTACAGTCCAGTGAGAAGATTTAAAACAACCATTAATGCAACTTTACATGAGAGCACTATGCAAGAATCAATATGCCAGCAGAAGCCCAATGCCTTTATACAAAGCTAGCAGGACTGCCCGTGGTGGCATATTCCTCCACAACAGGGAAGAAATCTGAGCTGGGATCTGGCTGCTGTCAGTGGATATGGTTGCCTCAGCCATCTGCAGGATGGCAGGGGCTCTGCGAGCAGCTGCCACATTACATCAGTAATGTCTCAGATCTGGAAATCTCTGGGTTTGATTCCCACTGTTTTCTGGTGTCTAGACCATAGGCCAGCATAGGCATGTCTGCTTCCTGCAGCTGTTTTTCTCTATCTGAGCATGCTGGAATTCTCAAGCTGTACAGAACAGCAGGTTTTCTTGGGGAGGGATAGCTAGCTTATTAATTTACTATGAGCGGGCTAAGATTTCTGGGTAATGTAACAGAAGCATGTTCCTACCTGAAGATCTATTAAAAAAAATATGGTTAATTTTTTTTTTTTTTTACATTGAAAGAAAAGCATTTCACCATTTTAATTTAAAAAAGAAAATAAAAGAACCCTATTCACTAAGAAAATTTATTCTCAAGCTTAAAGAAAATCACAGTATTGGACATCACTGTGTGATTGTTAGTCAGTGTAATATCCAGAGATACTATAACTGTGTCACAATATGATTTACCAGCATATACCTACTGAATCATCAAGTTTGAAACTCAAGTTTCGAGTTTGAAAGCTCAAAACCTGTGCACACATAAATTATTCTAATAAGTGGCAAGTTGACAGGGAACATCTGCTCTAGCTGGTAAATCCACTAATGTGATCCACCTGTCACTGTCTGGGTCATTACATAACTGCAGTTCTGAACTGCTGTAATATTTTTGGCACATATACAAAGCTCCAAGTTGTACTCACAGATTGAACTGAGGTCCAAGATTAATATACCTTTTTTGAAAAAAACGAAACAACCACACATTTACAGTACTCATTAAGGCCACTGGGAAAATACCATGGAAATTCATTTAAGCATGATATTACAGTCTTTGTTTTTTAGTCAGAAGCATTTCAGAGGACGTTTTACTATAGTTGCCATAAATAATAAGAAAAGTGGGGGGAGATAGTTGTCATGAGGTATTGGTTCAGAGATTGTTTTATAGCACTAGTTCTCACATTGTGTCTTCCTATGTGACTTTCTGTTTACTTTCACCTTATTTCTCCATATCAGCCAGCCTAGAAACTTGCTAAAACAAAATGCTTTCATCAGTAATGTCAAGACTCAGAAGTTAATCTGAATTTTTATATGAAATACTCAGACAAACCAGAAATAACTTTATGCCTCTAAAACCAGAACAGTATGGTTTAAGTCATTTATGTCAAATGCATGTCAGAAAATTAAAGTTCTCTTGCAGAAATGGTGCTCATCATGCATTTAAAAGGTGAAAGCTCTTATAACATTTCTACATATACAGATTACTGAAGAGATGAACAACCAATCAATATAAACCGATTAACACATTCAAATTGGGTCATTAGTTTGAAAACTGGAACATCTTAGGTCCTATTTTAGTTGGATAGTGATTATTTATCATCAACCTTTAAATGATATTCAACATTCAGAAGACTTTGTTTCCCTCTTACATGTACATATAATTTAATATTTAAAAGACACCTTGCATTATCAACAGTACGGCTTCACCTGGTTTAACCATTGGATGTGGTACTTAATTCACCAAAGAAATGCATAAGCATAATCCAGAGAAAAATTATTCCAAAGGTTTTACTATACTGTGTTGTAAGTTATCCACAGGAATTATTTCAAACAACTTTCCCCTAGCTTTAAAGGGTACACATTAAATTCTTAATCTATGTAAAAGCTGAAGCAAGGCAGACACAGACACACAATAGTATCTTCTTGTTGTGTCCTTTCTATTTCAAAGACAAAACTCAGTATCTCACAAGGTTCTCCATCTTCCAAATTTCATGCTGAGCAGACGTTCCTTTTATGCACTGATAAAAAAAAGTATCTATGATCTGAATAGAGACCTAAAAAACTATCAAAGATTTTTCATCAGAGACAAGTTAAAAAACAAACTGTGATACCCTAGTTTAAGTGGAAAGGGGAATTAAGCTGTTCTTTTCTCTCATATCTCTGGATCTCAGTGGGAGCAATAGGAGGGGTTATAAAGAAAACACTACAAAAGCATGGTAAGTAGGGGAAAATTGGTGGCTCCAATAGGACTTCAAGACATTTCAGTCTAATACTTCTAAAACTCAAACTTGGAGACGGGGGTATTGGATGAATCATCTCTGACACAATCCCAGTGATAACCTCATAAAACACTGGGTTTATTCCACTGCCAGGCAAGTGCCCAAATCCCAAGATATTCTGGTGACAATTTTTTCTCTTCCTGTCCCACTCCTTTAGAACACCATAAAAATAATTCTTCAAAGGAGTTTGGGGGTTCATCTACACTGTGGGTTTTGTCTGGATTAGAAATCAATGTCCCAGCTCTCCTTTCTTGATTTACATATTAAAGTGATCTCAAGGCAACTGGACTAGATTGCTTTCATGTGAAACTAACCCCTAGAAGTTGCTCTCCGACTGCTAAGGGATGCTTATCTTATACAAAAAAAATTAAAGCTCCTGGGAAGTAAAAGTAAATCCCTAAAATACCTACAGTAAGCATGTCAGCTTCTCAGAATCCCTGCTTTGTTCTAGACCTGTATTTCTACTAGTATGATCTACTTTGTCAGTATAACCATAGCTTCAAAGTGTTAAAATTTTATCTGCAGTTTGTTCAGTACTGGATAGCATTTTGGATTATCAAAGCTTCCAAACAGATTTTCTCTTATACACATCCCTGAGATTTTTTCTCATGAAAATTTTTCTGTGTACCTTAGCAATAATCTGACAACTGATGGGTGTTTCTTATCAGTCCAATGTCTTTTATTAGTCTTCATGAAAAATCATTACCTTTTAATCCTTTTAATGACAAGCTCTTTGTTAATATTGAAATGTAAATGAGATAATGATTTTTTATTTTAATTTAAAAAGGAATTAATCACACATTTATTTTTAAAAAGGTAAAATTAAACACAAGCTAATGGTATGCTTAATTAGAAGAATATATGAATTGTCTTTTTCCTTGATGTTTTAGTATTCTTAAATTTTCTAAGTTTTCAGGACAGTAGCCAAACCAAATAAATACTGTCCAAATGATGGAAAGTTACTATACAAAAAATTTATATATAACAACTATTGGTATATTTAAGTTGGTTCTGATGTTATTTGCTTTCATAAATCAAAGAGATTCTTAATCAAGATTTGGCATACAAGTAGACAAGGTCCTGATACAAAAAATAAAAAAAACCTAAAGCTTGACATTTTTAAAGGGCCACCCTCAAATAGAAAGTCATTATTTGCATGGAACACCTACTGAATTGACAGTATAAGGGTTACTTAATATTCCCATTCAATTCAGCATATTGTTTAAGCTATTGCAGTATTATTACGTATATAATGCTACAGCCAACCTGTTAACATGACAATTCATGTGTTTGAGTTGTCTCTATAAATTGTAAAGCAACGCCCATATGCAGAACATGCTGAGCACTTTCTGCATAATCAAGGCATTCATACACAGTTCATAATTACCTTGAAGACCCAGGCAGTTGTCCCTCTGCCCTTCCTTAAATACATTTAAAATATTGCTATTATATGCAGAGGTTTTGGGGTTTTTTTTCCAAGTAACAATACATTTCTAACTACATCTTGTATTGTGCTTGTGTGGCAAGGTACTAGAGGGGCTACAGCGATGGCTTCTGTGAAAAGCTGCCAGAAGTTTCCACTATGCCCATGGTCCTCTAGAAAGAGAAATCAGTGCTGGAGCTGATTTTCTGGCAGTAATTACACCCCTGTGGAAGAGAGCCACACTGGAGTTCATGAAGAATTCCTGTCCATGGTAAGGACTCAGGTGGGAGAAGTCCATGGAGGACTTTCTCCTGTGAGAGAGACCTCACACTGGAGCACTGTGAAAGACTGTGAGGAGTCCTCCCCCTGAGGAGAAAGAACCAGCAGAGACAGTGTTATCGACTGACCACAGACACCATTTCCCACCACATCGAGCCCATGGAGGGGAGGAGGAAGAGAAAATTGGGAGTAAAGTTGAGCCCAGGAAAAGAGGATGGGTAGAAGAAAATGGTTTAAAGATTTGGTTTTATTTGTTATTATACTACTGCAATTTGATAGGCTATAAATTTAAATTGAACCCAATCAAGTCTGGGTCAAGTCTGTTTTGCTTGATGGTAACTGGTGAGTGATCTCTCCCCAGAAATGCATATCATTTATAGTCCTAATTGTAGTTTATTTATGAACTTCTACTGCAGTATGACCTACCAATAACAAAAAAATCACATCAGTAATGGCCAAAAACAAATTTCTCCAATATTTTTTCTATATTTTTATATGAGAGAGAACTTTGGAAGATCAAACCACTAGAGATATTCGCATATAATTATATGGAAATAGGTCTGGAAGGAACTTACAAACATCACATTCCCTGTGCTTAAACTTTACTATTAAATTATTCTTTGGTTCTGAATAAAATCAATTTGAACAAATAAAAGCAATTGTGCACAAGTCATTCTTCTTGAGATCTTTAGTGTGCCTGAATCACTCTTTGACAAATAGTGCTGTACAATTTTTAGCATTGATTATTTAATATAGCAGCACTTATTGATCTTTCAGTGCGTCTTTCTTGTTTTGAGCCTGTCATACTTTTTCTTAAACTTGAAATGTAGGGTCAGGGAACCCCATTTTCCTGCATTTAGAGATCAGATATCCCTCTGCATCTGAGATAGGTGCTTTGCAAAGGAAAGACGTTCCAGAATTCTAATCTAGAACCTTTTATCAGATTCAGTGGGAGGATTCTATGACCTGGCCTATGCATTTCTGCATTATACAAATAAGGTTTTTAGAGGAGAGACCCTACTCTGTGCTCTGAAGGATTGAGTTCTTTAGAATTTAAAATGAATTCTTAGTTTCCTCTTTTCCCTGAAGAATAAATACCATAACATGTGTTTTTATACGGGTGATACTGGTCCTGTATATTCTTTAGAATTTCACTGTGATTTTATAAATTTATCCTTCAACTTTTACACATTGAAATAAATATTTTTTGTCACTTGCTTGTCTGAATGAAGTCTTACGACCCCCTTACGACAGTCATTTTCTGGCAATCTTCAGTTTCCAACTGTACATTTTGGAAATATTTTATTTGACTTTCATTGGTAAATCAATGAAAAGGTTGTTTTTTTCTGACATCTCTGACCATATAAATCATCTTGAATATTCTCAGTGTGCTGCCAGGGTAGGGCCATTTTTTGCCTTCTGCCTGAAACATAAAAACAAGTAGGGGATGATTCATTATTCTGGCAAAAATGTTGTAATGTCATAGTACAGGTACTTCACAAATACGAGAATGAAGATAGTGCATGAAGATAAAGGGGATTAAGCCCTGGAAGTACTGAAAATGTACTGATGTATTAGCTGATTAATAATTTTTAATCTAAGTCCCAAAAATAATTTTGGAAATTTTTCTAGCTTCTACCGAAAGGATTAAGACATCATCTTCTCCAGACTTCAATTAGGAGTTTAAATCTGATGTCAAACAGCCTTAAGTATGTATTCAATGTATAACTTATGCTGCGATAGTGGGCAAAATTGTATAAATATTTCAACATTTAGGAGTCTGACTTCACTCACACAATTTTTTTATATAGGATTTTTGTCAATAAATGCTCTAATGCAACTTTCTCTGTTGATCCATTCTGTATAATATAATCCAACATAGTGAATCTATATAAAGCTATTAAAGGGAACATATAATTATTATAATTTTAGCCATATTTTTTTCTTCTACTCAAATTTATTCTTATATGTTTCTTTTGTTATGTGTTCCTTATACAACTCTAAGTTCTGTTTCTCATCAGAAAAAAAAAAAAAAGAAAAGAAAAATTTCCAACAGAAATCACTACTGGAGACCCACGCATATTCCCTTGCCAAGACCAGAGTTAGCAGAAATACTGTGCAAAACAGTTTAATGAATGAAGAAAAGGGAAAAAAGGAATGTGTAATAAGGCCACATATGAGAGGAAAATTTTGGAAAACATTTTTTTTTCCCTGTCACTAATGAAAAAGCACTACATTTGTCTCAGTCTTACTCAGCTTTAGTAGCATGGTGGAACCAATGTCTTCCATCTGGTAGCACAGCAGGTGTGAGCCACTTAAACTCCCTGACTTACATGATGGTAGATCAGTCTTGCTATTTAGCTGCTCCATGCAAGTTATTAGGCATGCAAACAGCCCCCACAGTAAAAAAAAACAAAACACGTGAATGCAAGCTACATTCCTAACTGACTTCAAAGAAATGCTATTTAAACAAAAATGCTGGAAAGAATGCAATTTCGTCACAAGGATGAAAAAAGTCCCTACCAGTCTGCAGTCCTGCCTGTTTTGTGTTAAATCTCCACATGACTACTAATAACTGCAACTACAACATATCATCAGTATATTTTTGAGGTAGATTTATTTTCTCTGCAGACACCCTCAATTGCACTTGTGTCTTATTTCTGATCCCCACAAATTGGAGTGAGGTCCCACTGCATATTGTGTTTCCTTTTCAGTAGTTCTTCATTAAAACCTTAATTTATTTCATTTTATTTTAATTTCAACAAAGAGAATATCTTTGACAGAAATTAACTGCCTTATTTGTATTAGCATTTTTTGCTTGACAACCTGAACACCTTAGATGTGTGCTAATTAAAACACCTAAACCATAACTGCTATCATCTAAGTTTCTCCAGCTTTGAGGTGGTTTCAGTCAAGCCTAAAAGCATTATTCAGAAGTGTACAGAGTCAGTTCTCCATAAATCTGAATCACACAGAGCTTTTTCTAAGCAAAAAAAACCATATTTCTCATCTGAAAACTGCTATTCAAAGATTTCTATTTATCAGACTTATTTTATTATAAATCTATAAGGCAATTAATGTCTAGATGTATAAAATAATTAATGCCTGTCTCCATTATGCAATTTATTTATCTTTCAATAAATCAATTATATCCATTAAATACTTAAACATCTTTAGTACATTCTGTAACATTTGCAGTACTTGCCAAAACTGTTTTCTACATACAAGGCACCTCTATGATGTCAAAATCAGTTCACAATATTATTGTGAACCAAAATCCAGCATAAATTTCTTAGTGCCATACCTGTGCTTCTGTTTAAGAAGTTTTAATTTTTCATGATGGTTGTAGATGAAGTTCTCTGACTAGTAGATTTGACTGCATGATGCAGCAGGACTGAGGACAAAAATTGACTCTGCACACTAGATATTGCAAAAGATATTTACCTGAATGGGATTTTTGGGTATCACCTTAATTGTTTTGACAGGGTAGTGATGAATGCACATTTTTAGCAACTTTCTGAAAGCATATGGTGCTGCACAGTGAGATGTGTTGTGACTGATGCACTGAAGACACTTTCCAAAGTAAAGGAAGCTTCTTTTTGCAACTAAATGTTGCAGCAAATAGAAAGAAATGTTGTAGCTAAATTGAAAATTATCAGCTAATTCCATAAGATTAAATAGATTAAATGCTTGCGATATTAAGAATCTAAAATCCATTTAAGCTGAAAAGTCTTTGCATAAATTTTTTTCTGAATAGAGCAACAAATTATTGGTTTTTATCTCCTTTATTGTTCTGAAGTGTGGTGTTTGCAGCATGCACACTTATTTCAGGCAAAGCCTGAGCATCTACTTTCAGTAAATAGCTGAATTTATTTTACAACCTACAATCTCAGACTGTGTTATAGCATAGACAATAGTTATCACTGTCAACACTAAATTCTTGGGAGAATGAGAAAGACTCAAGGGTAAAAACCTCTTTTGCAGGTAAAGAGGACTCCTGGAAAGTTTGAGGTGTCATAGAGGGTTTGGGTGCCACAATGAATAGAGTCTGAGAAGGAACACATTATCTTTCTTAATCACAAAAGATACTTTGCATGTAATTTTCCTGGTAAGTGGCCTCCTAAAGTTGAAAGGCAACACCAGTCAAAGCTTCTTTCAAGAATATTTTCTGGAATTCATTTTGGTAACTAAGCTGTTGTTTAATAATGCCCAGGAAAGACTTTTGCCATAATGTATGATATTTGTGTTCTCAGTTACACATGGAAAAACAAAGAGGATGCCAAAATAATTACTTGTGCACAACATGGTAACTACAAGGAGAAATCCCCATCTTTCATTTGTGCTAGGATAAAATGCAGATCCTCTAAGTATCTGCTATTGATTCCTTTCATGCCACAGTGATTCTGTCATTGTTTAGCAAGGATGTCTAAACCATTATGTAAGGATAGAAGGGAATAAAAATCTGCACTTCACTTTAGAATAGATGGCTGGTTCCCATGAAACAATAAATTTAGAGTAGGAGTCATACAATAGACCATTTCACAAATACTGTTTCTTCTGCAAAAGTTTGATCGTACTGTACTTCATATATAGGTGATAATATAGAAAGCTACTAAATATTGAAATTAAAAATTGAAAAAGGAAACATAGTAATACAATATATGAAAGCCATGCAGTAAATTATTTTGAATTACTTGTGTAATCACTCAACTTCAGAATGCTAAATTTTTTTCATGTGGTGCCTTTAATCTTGCAGATAAAGAGATGGTTCTTTAAAATTCTATCTTATCTAACAAAACCACCATTAAGTGAGAAATATGTAAATCACACAGAAAAGGTACTGTAAAATACCTTAAAAATATCTTAGATATTTTCCATCAAAAATATTATATAGCTGTAACTTCAAAATAAATGACAACACAAGTTCTCTGATTAGGGTGTTTCATATGATGAGTGCGCAAGACATTTGATCACATCACAAAAGAACTTTTATTTAAGTAATGATTGAAGATGTGCTTTCAGTACTATCTGAAACCACAGTTTTTAAATTTTTTTCTAAACAATGATCCTTTGATATCTCAAGAGTCTTGATAAAGGAGATAATGACTGGTAAATTGGAGATAAAGACACTGAACTTCCTATTCAAAAAGAAATTCTCAGGAAGCTGTTTTCAGTCTGATTCAAAGACATCTTAGTGAAAAATTGTATTACTAGCTCTGAATGTTAATAATGAATAGCCATGCCAGAAGCTACTTTTGTCCATTTCTCTTGTTCCTGGCTACTTTACATAATTCTGAACTTTTCACTACATCAAAGTGAATATGGAATCTTGAAATACAGTCCATAATCTCAGTGTCACTGCTTGATTTTAGTAATGGAAATACTTCAACCAGACATTTCTGTTGAACAAAGATAGCAGGAAAAGCAAAAAAAAAAAAAAACTGTATTCAGACAAACACTTAACATCATNAAAAAAAAAAAGATGTTACAGGAATAATTAAAACACTACAGGTGTGAATCATGACTCTTGACTCTTTACTAGGTTTTGCAAACTTTTATTCCATAGAAGTCATGAGTAAATAGGTCAGATTTTTTCATTATCTTCTGCATGGATTACAGCAAAAAAAACCCAAACCACGTGGTTTGAAAAATATATCCTTATGAAAAAAAAAAAGAAAAACTAAAAACTAAAAAAACTTAGCAAAACTCTCAGAAGGGGTTTACACTCTTAGGTTTCCTGAATTTGTAAATAAATGGTGAAAACAAAATCCATTAAAATTCCATTTGTTTGGGTTTTTTCTGGAACTAATGAAAATAAGAGGAAGAGAAAGAAAGAAAGAAAAAGAAAGAAAGAAAGAAAGAAAGAAAGAAAGAAAGAGAAGAAAAAAAAAAGAAAATCTTTGTGGACTCTTATGGCTGTTGGTTTCTTGATGTATAAGCTTAGCATGAATCCTAGGATACTTTTATCTGCCTACCTGACTATCTGCCTTATAGCCCTATTGCACTTTCAGGGTTTGGTTTTATGTAGGTGAAAGGCTTTGGAGATGGGGTCGGGGAGGAGCCTAAGGGATATCCTAATCAGCAATTGGATTGCTAAAGGCTTCACATGTTCTTAGAATACCCAGGCCCAAGATGCTCACCTGTCTTTAATGTCTTTGTGTTCTTTTGCAGTGCAGTTTCCAATCACATTTCAGCATCTGCTTGGTGGCAAATTCCCTTCAGTAGTATGGAAGAGACCAAGGGAAGAGCAAAGCCCTTCCTTTTCAGTTGTGTAAAACACTTGAGCTGCTGCAGCAGATTTACACAACCTACTTGCAGACAGGGTAAAATGGTCAGATACAGATTGACTGAAACAATTATCCTGAAATTATATGGGGAAGGAAGGGAAGTTNAAAGGGAAGGGAAGGGAAGGGAAGGGAAGGGAAGGGAAGGGAAGGGAAGGGAAGGGAAGGGAAGGGAACTGGCCATTTTTTAAGTGCTGAATTAAGATTTTATAACCTAGAACAGCTTTAAGCAGCACTACAGAATGTCTTTACAGAGTTGAAAATATTTTGAAGTGTTCTTAAAATGTTAAACAGGATTTTCTAGCAAAATCTGGCTGGCTGAGCTTAGAGATTGAGGACATAGACATAATTTTGAGCAAATATTTTCATCACACATTGTGGAAGTGATAGTAGTCATGATTTTAAAATGCACAGATGCCTCTTTGAATCCTGTAAAAGTATCATGGCGCATAAAAATGATCTCTCGTGTTTGCAGCAACTGTGCTTTTATGTCTGATTGAGTGTTCAGTAACTAAAAAACTAAATACATAAGTGTTGTAATTTTAATTTCCATTCAGTCTCTTTATAAACTTCTTTTAAAGTTTGGCCATGTGCATTGCTTTGTCAGGAAAAGTATCTCTACTTCAGCATTTTAATGTAATTAATGATGACATTCGCCTTGGTTGTTGCCAAGTTTATATTCCCTAAGAGATGGAACAAAACACACAATGTGTGAATTATTTATACTTCCATATGGAGACTTATTGTTAATACTTTCTCAGTAATTCTTAAGCTTTGGATCTTAATGAGGAAATGTAGATCACTGGTGCATTTAGTTCAAAATATAAAAAGCAGCATGTATCCAAAGAGATGAAAATACTCTGATACTTCAAAAATGAACAATAAAGAAGTCTTTCTTCCTGTCAAAATTGCTGTGACAGCTTTCAGAATGCATCTACACATGAACCTAGATACCCTTCGCTGCCATGTAATCTTCGTTTGAGCAATGACACACTGTCATTATTTTAACAAGTAGCTTCCATAAGTTCTAGAAGAGTAAAATCTGTTGTCCAGTGCTATCCCTCAAATTCCAGACTCCAAATCATAGATCACAATCTATAAACTACGTCAGGTTGAATGCATGATAGGATATAACTCTTTACTTTCTAATTTAAAGCCCTACCAAATAGGTCAATTTTCTTGGCATTTTTGATCCGGCCTTTTCTAATGCTGGCTGGGTCCAGGGGGTCAGGCAGACCCCCTGCTGCCACAGATGTTCCAGATAGCAAGGTCCTGGGAGGGACTGCCTTGTCCTGGAGATCTCCAGCAGAGACCCTAGCCACCAGGCTATCCTAGCACGCTCAGCCTGACGTAATCAGGCAGTTCAGCTCTTAGTGATTTCAGCTCTCAGTGATTTCAGCTCTCTTAGGATTTCAGCTCTTTGCTTGCTAGGTCTGCCGTGGCTAGCTCAGGGAGGAAGAGACGAGAAGGCCGTGTAGAGGTTCCACAGACTGGTTTAATGCAGGTTCTGTGAAGGGGTGTCCAGTGACGGCTTCTTCCACCAAACTGGGCAGAAGTAGGGGTTTTTATAGGGTTAGGTAGGATTGGGGAACAGGCCAATAGTTTTAGGGTTGGAATGAAATAACCTATAGTCTTAGGACATCTGGAATGTAGCCAATAGTATTACAGAGAGATAAGAGAGGGTCTTGAGGTGGGAAGCAGAGCCTAGTCCATGACTAGGCATTTCCTATCTCCAAGGAGGCCTAGCAGCAGGCTCTGTGACTGCAACACTTTTCTAGAACTTTTTACCCTCAGGCACACAATGTCAGTCTTGGTACTGTGTTCTGCAGAACCAGGAGCTGGTCTTTAGTGATCCCCATGGGTGCCTTCCAAGTCAGAATATTCTAGGATTCTATGATTTTTCCACTGCTTTCTGTAGTAGAGGGTAACATTTTTTTCCCCTTCTATGTTTTCTGGTTTTCTTAAGTTTATTTTGTGCCTTTTGTATCCTTTTTGTACCTTGAATAATTCTTCTCAGCACAAAATGAAGATCTGCTTTTGATAATTGCAGAGACTGTTCCAGTTTTTCTTGCTCTGAATAGACTGTCATAAATCAAACTCTGGAATCCATAAATTTGTGTTGGGCAAACACATGGCTTTGCATGCAGTATTGCCTGTGTGATCTCATCCATCGCACTGAGCAGTATAGAGTAGTGATTTATTGGAATTGGGAAACCAAGTAAATTCCCTGTCTGGACTAATATAATAATTTCCTTGTTCTGAAGGTTCAGTGATTTCACGGTTAGTTGATCCGTCTCTTTTCCCTACAAATGCGTGCAGATACCTAAAACCCAGCAACCTTATACAGCATATATTTATCTTAATGAAAATATCTTCTTCACTCCGTGACTGAAACTTTGATTCCTGAATCGGTCAGGAAATATCCATATCCTACTTATATGTGTATGCCTTCCTCTCTTCATACATAGAAGACTGAATCCATAAATATGAGGTAAAACAACTGTAATCCATTCACAAAGAAAAATTTATTCAAGTCATGTAAGTCAGAGTAGCTCAAGAAAAAACATATTGTACTGAAAACAGGCTGATAGGCAGCTTATCCTGTTGTAGGAGAAAATTAGGAGACAAATGTTATGCACATTAGAACAAACTATCTAAAGACAGCACCATGTGCTTTACATATCTTGTTTGATGTGTGCAGTTATACAACTTACACCTTGTGGGGGGTTGGGGTGTTAGTTTTTTCTTCTTCTTCTTTTTTCATCCTCTTTAGTTATGGAATTTTTTGTCCCATTTGTTGCGNGGGGGGTCCTGAGGGAGGGTTCTGCCTTCCCTAGCAGATACCTGTCTTCAACCCAAGACACACCTCCACATAAAAGACGTATTGATAAATCTTATGATGTAAAGTCTGTTAAATAAATTTAATGAAGAACAAGAAAATACATTGATTTCTGAAAGTATTACTCCAATAGATACAGTCTCCAACTTCCTTCTAACACAGGAATGTTCAGTAAGTGAGTATTAATAGAGTATTTCTGTATACATAATCTAGCCTCAGAAATTATTTTCTCTTTAACCTGGCTTGAAGTGGCTTCATATAACCCACACTGGCTTTCATACCAGGTATTTAATCCTCATAAATATTTTTTGGTTACAACAATAAAAATTTTCAACAATGAATTGTTTCAAATAATAATGGAAATACATATATAAAAACATTTTTTATTTCCGTTTTGCATTCCATTGAATATTCTGCTTATGCATTAGAAAATATTACACAGTAGGAGCGAGTAACTGCTTAGCTTTATGAATTTCTAATATTCTCATCATTAGAAGTGTGGTCTTCTATACATGTAAAGTTACTAATAGTTGTTTCCAAGATAAAGATTCAGGAAAACTAGTGAGCAAATGATGCATGACTTGAAATTAATTTCTCGCCAATCTTAGTTTTCTCCTTGTAAATCCATATCTGTGCATAGGGGAAAAGCAGAACTGAGACCTAACTAGTCAAATGCTGCTGCACATTGGTCTGCTCTGAGAGTCAATCACTCCTTGAAGTAAATTCATAATGTAAACCCTTAGCTGAGTACTGTTAAAATTTAATCAGCTCATTATAATTTTGAACATTAGTGCTCTCATCAAATGAATGTACTTTTGAAAACACTTCAGGTGTGGTCTAGACTCTCTGTTTAGTTTCAGTTTACAAACTCCAAATGCACCTGTTTAAATGATTGCAGTTTGGATTGACTAAAGATGCAGACTCTTTCCCTATAATTCTATATTGAAGTGGGGCAACCAACAATGAAGTAATTCTTTAGTTTCCTCGCAGCACATTAACTTTACTATAGGAAATGGTTACTAACATGAATGAATCACACATTCTTAGCAGCAAATAAGCAAATAAGAAGGCAACATCCAGCATCTTTTCAGTCTTAAAGGATGAAATAAATTTGATTAATAAGAAAACACATAGGAAACCAACAAGTTAGACAAGGTTTAGCAATACTACTGTGACTTCTGTAGTGCAGCATTCACAGGGCAACAGATACCTTAAATCATAATTAATTCAGTTGAAAAGAAAAGGTGCATTTTAGAATGCATTTTATTTTCCTCTCTTTTATGCTTCAGCCTACCAGAAAATTGAAATCTCTATCTCTGGCAGTTCTGTGGCAGACTTCCAGCTTTATCTTAATGAAGAAAGAATTATTTTTGACAAAGTTCTGTTCTCCAAGTATCCTAAAATCCTCTAATTCATTTATGTGAGGTAGAGGGGAAAAGAAAGAATGGAAGGGAGAGCAGTGAAGCATACAAACATTACTCAAAAAGGATATAAGAAAGTGTTCTATGGAAGGAAGACATGAGTATTTTATAGCAGCAGAGTGGAAAAGTAGATCACATTTTCTTAAATGTAATGCCTGAAAATTCACCAATTTATTCATATATAAAACTATCAAATGAATAATAAGTTAATTTCAGCAGTTTTGAAAAACAAATGAGACTGAGAAGAAGCTGGAGGTATAAATTATTTCAAAGTTTTATCCAAACTGGTAACTGGTATAACATCCTGTCATGAGACCTTTTTTTATTTCCCAAATACCCCCAAATGCAAGTCAATAGCGAGTACAAGGAAAAAATTCTTACTAAAATTTAGAGAATTTCCTTAAACTGACATGAGAGCTATTGGTTTCAAGCAGGACTTTATGTAATCTTCCCATTATATTTAACAAAAATCTTCATAGTACCATGTGTTCCTCTGATAAGTTATGGAAAAAACTACTATGACATCTGTGTTCAAAGCACATTGCTACTGACTGAACCAAAGCAAACACAGATGCTTCAAGACCAAGAAAGAAGGACAACAGTTACATCAGTTTATCCTTTATGTCTAAGGGTTGCTATTCTACAAATTATATATTCAATATTAACAATATATGGGTGTGTATAACTCCAGAATAAGAATCTTACTGATACTGTAACTAGTGAGACCTTTAAATAAAGCACCAGTAGAAAACAATAATGCTAAATTGTAAGCTTGAAGAGCAGCCAATCACCCACTCAGCTGTACACTCACCCCCATCCCCAGTGTGGCAGGTAAAAAGTTTTCTTCTCCCCAGACTGCAGAGAGCTGCCAGCTCCACTATATCCTCTTCTAAAGGCTGCAGAGGAGTATTTTCTCTGTCATGGAGAAACTTCTCTCACTCCTTTGCCTTTGATATACCCTCTGTTGTTTAGATCTTTTTATTTCCTTCTCCTCTTCCCGTGTGGTATTTTCTGCCCTTTCTTACATGCACTTTCCCAGAGATGCCTCAAATATGGCTGATGAACTCAGCTGTCCCCTGTAGTGGATCTGTTGCAGGGATTGGTGGCTGTCTCCAGCCTGGGGCAGCTCCAGCCATCTTCCCACAGAGGCCAACCCTGCAGGCCCCCTGCTCCCAAAATCTTGTAATCCACACCAATACTTCTGGGAATGATGCACAAAAGTGCCAGGACAAAGGAACTCTTCAACTCATTGAAGTTGAAAAGTGGTATGTTTATTGCAGCGCTGGGCACATGTGAGGTAATCCTCCCAAAAGCATGTGCAAATTCCCAAAGCATTAGCTTGCCTTTATATCCATAAAAGCCTTACATATTCATAAAAGTTCCAAAAACGCCTATACATATTCATTTCCTGGCCCCGCCTCTCCCCATTTTGTATTAAAATGAGATGAATGTCCATTATGGCTGAGGAGTGCCTCTTCTTAGTTGGGTCAGTGGTCCTCTGAAGATGAAGTCAGTCGTCTTCCTCTTTACCTTGTCCCATTGCCAGGGCTCCTTGACCCTCCAAGTCATGGTCCAGGCTCCCTCTCATGGTTGCATTTATCTCAGAGGCCAGGTGCGTTTTCGGTTCTTGGTTCTTCACAATACTACGTATACTCCCTATTGCTTCTAAAAAACATAACTGGATCAAATGCATGATATGTTGTCTTCGCTCTAGCTACTCCAATTCTACTCATCTGCTAATAATTAAACCCCTAGCTTCTTCTAGTCCTCTTGTTAAATCCCTCAATCAAAATGTACTACTTTTATCTTACTAAGTTCATTTCTAACTTTTAAATCTTCTAATCCCTGATTCAGTAAAAGACTCTAAAATATTTTAAAAATGGTTCTTAATCTAGCTCTTTTTAAATCTTGGAATTTACAGATTTTATCTCACGGGAACAGAAATTGCTGAGGCACATTTGCATAAAACTGCATGTATAAAATGTAAAAAAAAGTCCCAAATTAAATAATAGCACATGGAAATTATATCTGGACTTTGAAATTCTCCTATTTTTCTCTAATATGCAGACTTGCTAAAAATGTAACATATCCAGTTAGCTAAGCTTAAACTTTGGCAATGATTATGTCAGTTTCAAAGGAAGAGTGACAAATACTCAAACCTCTTTTGAAGAGTTTTCTCAGTTTTCAGTGGAAGAGAATGCCTATTTGGAAAAGAGAAGCTGAGTTATTCAGTTATTTAGATCATTCAGAACATGTATATACAGCTCATTTTCAAATTTTTCAGGAATTTCAAATTCACCAAAACCATTCATACTTATCTATGATAAAGTTAAAAATTATTTTCCTCAGTAAAGAAGAAGAAATCCACAGCAATGATTCTTCACTTCTCCAAGGGCGACTGTTCTGGTTACTATCCAAGTTCAACATAGCGGGGTGACAGTAGTTAAAATAGAGTTGAACTACAGGCAATTTCTGACATTCTTCACAGTTTTGCTACCAGCTTAGTTTCATGATTCCCAGGTTTATTAAAAAAGCATATAAGGTACACAGAGGCATAATATAGGAAGAGGGAAGTTTGACAAAACTGAATTTTTCTTCTGTACACTTTGTAATTTTCTGCAGTTCCTCTGTTTTTGTTCTGGTGAGATACTAGCTTTTTGGGGGGCATTTTATAATTGTGATATGGTATAGATCAAATAATTTTTTGTAGCATACATAAATGCAATTAAGTATTAATAATCTAATTCATTTTTTCTGACATCAAATCTAAGTGATTTCAGTAGGAGTAGAAACTTCAATTTTTTTTCTTCAGGCTCAACTGTGCATTTAATGTTGTTTAATACAGCAAATTCTAGATTCCAAATCATCATAAAATCTGATACAACATATTCTTATTTCAGTTTCATTCCCTTTGTTTAAAAAAATTAACCTCAAATAATCCTTTTCATTGTGGCCTTATGAATTCCACTTTGATTTTCACGGAGCCAAACAGAAACATGCTCTATTCTGACACACTAGAACCCTTAATATCTGGGATATCATAATGATATCAGATTTTTTTTTTATGATGTTGTGTATGGTTTAAAGGAAAAAAAACTGGCTTAAAAGGAGGATTCAAGGACATTTTTATTATTCAACATTCTCCCATTAAAATAGGAGATTTATGCTCAAAACTTCAAAATGTACAAAATAAAATCTACAAGCATAAACAAACCTATATAAATGACCCATACGAAATTATCTACAAAACTATCAACAAACCTACAAAGAGGAAATTAAGAAGAAAAAATATTACATGGTTATTCTATTATAAGTTTAGCATGAACCCAGCAGGATAGTTCAAGTTATTTGTAGACAGTTGCCATTTCTTAAGGTTGGAAATGATGAAATTTTAATTTTCAAAAAATATTTTAAAATCTATTTTATTCTGTTA
>VXBU01017634.1:96056-110656 GCA_013400315.1 Bombycilla garrulus | reverse complement strand
AAGACAATAAGAACTTTACTACTTTGGAAGCCTGACATTTAAATATGCCCATAATGCAGAGAAGAGTTAGAGCCATTGAGAGGTTATTAACATAAATTGCAATTATGAAACTGATTGTCATCATTTACGACTCTTTTTAAATTACTTGACAGATTGTCATGGGAAAATGAGTTATGCAAATTTATTAATGTTTATGCAAATTGTTTAACTTCAAGACTGAAGACTATGGATCCGATACCCTTCAACCTCTACTGTGAAAAGCAAAGGATACTCATTTCACTTAAACTTATTTGAATTAATCATGGTAAAAAACAAAATAATCTTATTTCTAAAATTGCTTTGATTAGAAAATGTTCCTGACTCATACAAATGGAGCAATTAATCTAACAAAGTATTATGTAGACTGTGAGCGAGTTCATTTTGGATGTGATCATGGACACATTTTGACTTAAGATCAGGAACTATTCAGAATGCATAAAAATGAAGTAGTTAATGAGGGGAAATTGGAGAAGGATGTTATGCTGTACTTCTTAACTGCATTTTTTTTAAGTCTTCTGATTGCTTGTAAATTTTGATTTAAAGTGCTTTACGTAATCCTGTAAATACTTTGCAGGCTCTACCCAAGCCAAGTTAATTCTACAGCTGCTTTGCAGATTTAGACAGGAAAACACATCAGAATGCATTTGAGATTTGACCATCAGCTTTTTTGTGAAGGGAAAGTTGGCTCATTAACAAACTTTTTGCCCGAAATCATAAAGAAAAAAAATTGAAAAAGTAAAAAAAAAGTTGGTTTGCAAACCTTCTAATTGAAATCATAAATAAGAAAGGACAAATATGTCCAGTGGGCCAATGAGTAACATCTACAGATGTTTCTGCCAAAATACGGTTATGAATTTCGATTTCACTATTAAATAAAAAACTCACTTGTTCTATATAGGTTTAATTGCTACATGAATTCAAAAAGGCCATTTTTCTTTCAACATCCAAAACCATAAAAGGGTGAGTAGATTCAGATTGATACAGAATGAGAAGCAATGAGAATATTCCCAAATTTCTTTATCCTTCCATCAAGATAATCCACAAAGAGAATTTATGCATGTCTCCATAGAACAGCTGAAGTGTCTTTTTTCCTTGTCCATTTAATTCTTTGTCAAGAAGAAAGGAGTTTACACCACCTTTAACCATCCATGTGACCAAAGAAATGTGCCAGGTCTCCATTTGGAGCTACTTAGGTTCTCTTTTTAATCACTTAAACATGTACTGTTTAGCTTTATGATTCCTCTCTGCCACTATTTGAGAATTATCTCTTTCTGGCCACTGCCTCAGTAGAGAGATATGACATTTCAGGGTACTTAACTGTAGTGAAAATTATTAAATTTGTAATGAAATATTCAATTATTCAGAAGTACACACAGACATACCACAAGGACAGTAATAGACAACCAAGAGCCTTTTTTCTTATAGTAATATGTACAATGTGAACATTTCCTGCTTATAACTTTGGAAGTCAAAAATAAAAAAAATATAATCTGTAGAGGAACTGTCTTTGCTTTTCATATTAGATTCAATCTCAGACTTTTCCCATAGTTATTACAGGAAAAGAACATCTGAAGTGTAAAGTCAATTAGCTTTTATTTTGTCTGTCACCACTTATTATTCATTATGTTATACTTAGAAGTCTCATCTATATTCTGAATCCTAATTTCCCTGTATCAAAAAGCTGAATATCAAAAAGGTAGGGAAAGAAGTACATCTAAAGACCCCAGATATGATAAAAGGTAGGGAAAGAAGTACATCTGAAGACCCCAGATATGATAGAGGCCTTGTACTCCTTAAAGTCCATGATATTAAAATTGGCAGCAATCTATGCAGGAAAAAATGATAGAAAAAAACAGTTTAAAAATCTTCTGGAAAATAAGGTTCTAACTGAATCAATAGATCCTTCAAAACAACTTGTATACAGGCAGAAAACAACCTCAAACAGACAACAGGGTTAGCCAGGAAAATTATGCTTTAGGAATCAAGGCACAGAAAGGTAAGAAGCAGGTGAGTCAGACCTGAGAAAGGTTGTTAAAACAAATAAAGATTCTTCAGTATACAGAAAACATTTTAAAAGTAACATTTCTATGAAGAAGGTCATGAATAAAGATTAAACTTGCTGTCTCTCTAAAGATGTTAATATATAAATTCACAAAATGATGCAGTTCTTTTTTGGGGGACAAAGAGAAGATGAACTTGAAGACAGTAGGAAAACAGAATCCACCACAACAAAACTAGAGGGAAAACTAAAAGAGTTAATAACCTCAAATTGATTGGGACTAAGGATCTTGTCCCACGAGTTGTTACATATCTGACACATGAAAATCAGTGTAGAATCACAGAGTCATTTTGGTTGGAGAAGACCCTTAAGGTCATCAAGTCCAACCACAAACATAACACACCAATCATTCATACAAAGATTTTGGGTTTGCTTTTAATATCTAATGAATAGTAGCTATAGCACATAATAAAAGAAAGTTAAAAAAATAAAACAAAAAAAATCCAGGAAAAAACCTCCAAAACAAACCCAAAACAAACCTACCATAATTCAGAAGAGAATTACTTGATCCAAACATCAGAACTGTTGATATAAACTCAACAATGTTCAAGGCATTATAACAAGACTTTATGTCAAGAGCAACTATGGATACGGAAGTTAAAACAAATGGGGTGAGATATTAAAGATCTTAGCAAACATAATCTGTCAACAAAAGTTCCTAAATCAGATAAATACAAGAAATAACATCTAATTGTACTTCATTTCATAATTGGTTTGTGACATGAAAAACTAGTAGAGTTGTAAAAGTCTGAAAGTAATTACAATGGATGAGTAGCTACTGATAACAACAATTAACCTCCAGAGAAAAGACTGTCATAGAGTGAGATTCTCAGTAAAGTTACCATTCTAAATAATGAAAGATATTGTATGTATTATTTTAATTTAAAGACTGGAAAACACAAGTTGTTTTATAAGAGACTGGCACATCACAAAGAAAAAAATCCAAAACCAGGCTTTCTAAATAATTAGTGTAGTAGCAATAATAATGGCATGTAATTTTGGTTTAAAAAAAAAAAGAGATGGTTGAAAATATAAATCCCAATGCTGGAGCGAGCAGCAATTTATGAATATGAGCAAGATAGTTTGATGACTGCAATTTCAGATGGAGAAGTGAGAGCAAAACACCAAACTACTCTGAAACTGAGCTTCCCACATCACTCTGTGCAAGAGGTTTATATTACTGAAATATTTCCTAGTTTATTAACACAGAGAAAAAAGCAGTAGCCTTGAATCAAAAACTTAGTTTTTGTACATTTTCCTGATCACATAGCTTGGAGAAACTGGAGAGATGGAACAGTATTTTTTATTTCTGAATCCATTTACTTACATTAGTGTTCTGCTTTTCTTCTGACCTTTTCTCTCTAGACCAGCTATTTGGTAGGGGCATCTTTCCTGCTTGGTTAGCTCCAGAACAAATACAAGTCTTACAGGAATTCTGAAATGCTCCACAAATTTTCAGATTTTTTTTTGATTGTGCAAATCTGTTTTGGGTTTTTCTATTTGTTTGTTTGTTTGGGGTTTGTTTGTTTGTTTTGTTCTGTTTACTATTTTCTACAGGTAATATGTTCTTTTCTACTAGTTTGTCAAGGTTAACTCTTGCCTTTTGTCACAGTCTCCTGTCCTGCCCTTTCCCGGTGTTGCTGTGTTCATGATGGGACAAAGAGAAGCTGCAAGCTTGGCAGAGTTGCAGTGAAACAGCTCCCCCAAATGGTATCATTTAGCACAGAGATCCCTAAGGAAAAGTATTTTAAATTCATTAAAATGATAAATTATTTGGAAAAACAGGCCTTCAAAGTATATATGACCTTTCAGAAGCAAGTTTTTTTTTCTGAAAATCTTACTAAAAACCCTGCTGACGATCTGCCGAGGTGCTCTGGATATCCAGAAGTCTACAGGTCATAGACCTTGCTGTGGGACATCTATCCATGGCTGAGACTCAGATTTGTAAAGATATTTGGTTACTTTTTGGATCTTGAAGGACAGCCAGGATGAAAAGCATTTGTGGCTGAGAAGAGTTCACTCTTAGTTAAAGGATCAAACAGACATAAAGCAGAGGAAATGTCAGGTAGTACAGAGGAGTATCACAGTGCAGAAGGGAGCCTGTGATATCCCAGGGACCTTGGTCTTCCAGTAGTGTGAACAGCACAGAAAAATGAAAAAGTACCCTGACCTGTTCATGGAATATGCCTGTTCAACAACAGGAGTTTCAGCAACATTAAATTTCGTTGCTTTTACTTTTTAAAGGTACTTCATTTTGCCCTTCAAGCTCATCAATAAGTTCACACGTGAAAATGCTGGCTTCATAAAGGACTAATTATTTGTTTAAAAAATGACAACAGTTCTGGTCAAAATTAAAAAATATAAGCAAAGAATAGGATTATCACATGTAATTCCTGTTACATTTGCCATGGATTTTCAATTTATAACACTAAAAATCAGACCTCCAAAGTGTTTTGATCCAACATACAATTGCAGATTGATGGATTGATTTATTTATATATCCCTGTATGTTTTTAATTTGCCATCTGTTCATTGAGCCTGTAGTTGCACATTTTCTAGCTTTTGCCCACCAAAAATAATGTGGGGTTCTTAATTCTTATTTTTTATTTTTAATAGTCAAACTACTCTTCTTTCAGGGAAGAATTCCAGGGGATGATACTTTAGACTACCAAGTGACCTAAGACTCATAATAAAATTCAGGCAACACTGTGCCTTAATTTATTCTTTATTTTGCTGTGTTGAAACACTTACTGGCAACTCGCAGCAAAAGTACGTCAAATACTCCAGTAGAGGAGAAAATATAAGGATATGATCTAAGATTATCAATTCATTCCTAAAAGGAATTTATTTACAAAAGTGAAAAAAAGCTGTTATGTTTTGAAAATTTTAATAATTTCTTAGTAGTCAATAGGTGACAATTTCTACTTTTAGTTTAGCAATGAAAAAAAGCCGAACAGAACGATTTGCAATTTTAGTTGTTTCAATAGCTCCTCTTTACAAATTTTGCCAGCAGGTATACTTTATTTCAACATCAAAACAGGCCTTATCTGCAACTACCTGTTTGGAGATAGCTCAAGCTATTTTGTGTATCAAGTGGGTAATCACTGGAATACAACAAAGAAAGTTTGAAACAGACTGGATGGACATCAAAAGTCCTGTGGCCATGTTAAAACAATAAAGCTAGAGAAACCTACAATACTGAATGACCCTATCAGAAACACAGCCAGCTTTACCCTATTTAATATTAGTGGACTTTCAAATTATTTCATGTAGACACCTTGCAGAATCAGGTCATGGATTCATCAGATTTTTGAATGTCACTGGCTGCATTAGACATGTTTGATAACATTGTGGTTCCCATCCGGCAAATATGCCAGCTATATGAACAGAAGCTGAAGAAATTGTCCTTTCTAAAAGACCCTGGAAATGCAAACACTGAACAGCAAATATCAACCGTGTGTCATTTCTCTTCAAAGCTGGCAGCACTTTGCATTTTCAGGGAGGATATTTTTCCCAGTAGTTCCATCCTGACCAAATGGTGGTGGCAAACAAACAATGAGCCAATATCATCAGAAGGAAAGGCTGGCAATAATTTTAACTGTTTCTTTTCTCTAAGGACTACAGACCAAATGAGGAAATGACCAAAACCACTGAAAACCGTATTTATCAGTGTCAGTGCTGAACAAAGCACTGCCTTGTGTTTCATAACAGATATTATTAACTCACTGCTAAGGAACAATATTAAATGCAGTACAGGCTGCTTAGCTTTTAACACCTTTGTAAATATGCAATCTACTCTCTGTGTGTCAGTCATGGACATCCAGCAGTCTTTGCTTACAATAGTATAGTCTCACTATGATGAGAATGATGCCTCCAGAGGGAAGCACTTACAAATACTAAAAGCAAAAGGATGGAAACATCAACTTTTTAGAAGTTAATTAAATTATATTCACAAAAAGACTATGCCTTCAAGAAAATAATTTCAGTATAAAGAATTTTGACATGGGCTGCTAAGGCAAGCAAAATTATCACCAATTACATATTTTCTTTTCAAGTCATTCCAAGACAACACAGTAAGTGAAAGCATACAACTAGATTATTAAAAAAAAATAAAATAATAAAGAGAAAGAAAATTTTCTTTAGCACCTATATAAAAATTTGAATTTTTTGAAAATGAGGTCTTCCTCACAGGTTTTGAACTCTTAAACCTAACCTTTTGTTTTGAAAATCTGGTCAATATTGCAAAAAAAAAAAAATCTGTCCCTCTATAGTTGGCAATATTCAATCAGTATTCTACATTACCAAGTTCTACTTTCTCTGTTCTGTTTATGGGATTTCAGCTGTGTCTAACAAATTCACATTTCGTTGCTTCTTCATTTATACAGTGGTGTATCACTTTAAACATACAGCATTTCCCAGATAGCATGTTTTTCCACACCTTGCTTAAAAATCCATCAAAACTGTGTCACTTAGGGAAGGATTTTTTTCTTTCAGTGCCAGAGGACTGCAATGTTTAGTGACCTTATCCACTTAAGAAGTCATCTTTAAAATTGCTTTTTCTCCTCTTGGCATGCAGAGACCTGGCTCATATCCTCTGGCTTGTGACTGAAGGTTGTGCAACCATGTAAACTGGTTTTAGCTATCAGAAGCAGTGACTGCAGCGTTACAAAAAAACAGTTATAGCTTAAAAGAAGCATAAGCCCTAGGCCAAGATTTTCTAGTCTCACAGCACAGGCATACAAGAGCTAGTGGAAGGCAGGTGCTAGACATACCTGCCAGCACTTTGTAGATACCAGTCTGGCCAGGCAGCTGGACTGGAATTCCAGCTATTAAATCCTGCCCTCCAAGGTGCTGATATTTCCAGAGCCCAACCTACACCCCAAAAGCCATGCTGACTCACTGGTTGCTGAGGTCATGGTGAGTTTCACCACAATATATGCTCTTTTTTAAAGTTCTTTTGTGGTACAGAAATCCAAAGAAAGTGTATGAGAGAACAAAGCCCGTCATGCTGTTCGCTGAATAGGAAAAACTCATAGTTCCTGAAAGAGAAAAATTTCATACTGATAAATTGGTAGGAGTTCATAAAGAATCAAAGGAAATGACTGAAGAAAATAAGGCTTGGTTTCAAAGCACGTCAGTACAAGCTTGGCCTGTTTCATTATATGAATTTTCTCTTCTTGCACATCTGAGCTATTTTTATTTACTAATAATGCTACTCTTCTGTTTATTGATTATAATCCAAGTATTTTTAACAAGTAGTACCCAAGATATTATAGATTGTTCATAGAGATCTTGATATTTTAATTAATTTTTGATTTTTTAAGTAACTAGGCTCAATTTATCCACTTTAGGAAAAGTTTCCAGAAACTGCTTCCCATAGGAAAGACCCATCATTAACAACAAATCTCATAATACCACTTCTTCCTCATAACAGAGAGATCTAGTCAGAAGCAATGGAGAACAGATATACCAAACATTTAAGACCTTTTTATTTTAAAAAGGAATAAAAAAATACAGTGTCACAGTTGAATGTTTGAATGCTATTTTTTTATTGTGCAAACACAGAAAAATGCTACACAGCTCAAATCTGTTATCTATAATATAAGGAGAAGAAATTATTCTGTCTTAAATACATTTGAATCACTGTCCTGATGATAGCTCTCTTCTCATTTGAAAATATGAAAAAGGAAATGAACAATGGAACGGGTAACCCAAAATGTTTTTAATTTTACTTGAAAGCTAGATGTTTTGAGGATCAAGTGTTTTGTGTGTTCATCCAAATGTGCTTTACAATTTATTTGGCATACAAAGAGAAATTGAAGATTTTGTTTACATTAATATCCACCTCTGTATTTCACCATTTCACTAAAAAAAAAAAAAGGCTACTGAAGATATGATAACCTGTGAAACTGTTTAGAAAGAGCTGATTGTACTTTGAAATTGTATGAAAGTCTGTCTTAGATAATGTATCACTCAGTCTTGACTTCTTAGCCTATAGTCATTGTTTTGGATGCTAGTTTCAAAGAATATTCAAGGAAGCTAGCATTTTAAAGTGTAGTTGATGTAAATTTTCATAGTGAAGTTTCTTTGAAGACTAAAATCTCCCCTTTTATTCCGTTTTTCTAAGTGGTTGTATGAACCCTGCATTAGGTCTCAAATTGAAACTGTTAGGGATTTAGGATGCTCCTTCTTCCTAGATTTGCAGCAGTTTCTGGTACAGACAATGAATGTTTCTAATTCCCATGGAAGTCTTAGCTAGAAGGGATATCTGTCCTCCTCTGCATCTGGACCTCACTCAAGCTATCAGATTTTGAGAGTTAGATGAGATAACACAAAGAAATGAAATAAAGATGAAGTAGACAACTTACCAATCACTGTCAGCACCCATGGCAGTTCTGTTAGTTAAAAAATCAAATAGAAGTAGCAGGGGCGCTCATACTTTCACAGTCGAAAATCTTTGTGTCTGGTATCTTCTGAGAGACAAAGAATCTGAATCAATAATCACGATGGAAAGATTAAAAGTAAAGCAATATACTATTTCAATACCTTACCACATGGAAGTGTCACCACACCCTTTTGCAAAATGTAACTTTTTCCCACTGCTGTGAATTATAGCTGCTTAGACACCAAATGTCCAGTCAGAAAGGTTAATTAGAATTTCTTTCTGTCTCTAGCATCTCAATAACTTGTTTTCCAGTAACAGATGAAAGGCAAAAATAATACATATTGGGTTATTGCACTGTTAAAATTGTATAGAAAGATAGACTGGGAAGTTCAGTCTTTCTGTCAGAGTAATCAAAGCTAGCCAAATTTCTCTCTTCATTTCCCTACCTCCAGCCTAAGTGTTTGACGTACAGAAAAGACATGGAGATCAAATTTTTGATGCTGAATTCTTGTTTTCTTACTGTTGGAACAATTATTGAAGATTACAAGTTCATGGGGGTTATTTCAGGAAGAATGATGACAACTATGGTGAGAAATTCAAGTAGTTACTCATACTCATGATTGCAATGGACTAGGAAAAAAAAATCCCATGGTCCCAGTGATGTAGTCCACTCACACGCAGACCTCCATATCCATAACTGAATTTCATCTGAACCTAAAAACCTGAGAAAATGGGGTCTGAATCTGCATCGAAACCCACTATCTAAAATAGTTCTATTATACAAGGTGTACATTCTTTCACATTACTTCATAAATGCATCATGTAGGTCATGGTGGATAATGATTTACTAAGATCATCCATTAAACAAAGTCATTGCGCATTCATAGCATTCAATATAACATTGCATATCCTGAACAAAACTGGGCTACATTGAATTCAATGCTGTTGACCAAAAGGTCAAACTTTCATTTGTGTTTTTATACCTTCTGCTTCTAACCAGGCTTAACAGGAAGACAACTTGAGCAGGATACTAGGTCTATTTTAGAAGTTAAATACTTCAGTCCATTTCAAACTTAGGTAAAACCATACCTCTCTTGGGAGACAAAAATAAAGAACAAAACAGTCTTTACCACTCAAAGTTTCAATTTCTTCAATTGTCCATTTAATTAGTAACAGAAAATTACAGCTTTTAATTTCACTTTATCAGAAAAGAAACAATAAACCAAAACCAACAGGAGCTGTTGTAATATTACTCTGTGAAAAAAAATCATTAAAGTTGTTAAAACCTATACAAAGATATACTATTTCTATTGCAATAACTTGTGTTTCAGGATGATTAATTCCTTTGTAAGAATGTCTAGATACACATTTTGCACATATTTTTCCATGAATGTAGAAGAATGCAATTTGTTCTCACTCATAGATTAATTAGACGTGTTACATTCAGCTGTATTTGGATTAGTTACTCGAATTATGTTAAATATTCTTTTTCCACAGAATTGAATCCTCTAATATTCTACTATATAGTTAATGTTTCCATGATACATTGCTCCTTGTTCAAAACAAAGAAATGCAAAACTACATAGGATGAATTTAAAACTACATTTCTTTTTAATGTGATACTTAAATTAATAAATCAATTGTTTTAGGTATTTCATGAGTTTAAAAATCAATTTCCAACACGTTTTCTTTAAGGAGGATCCAGAGGAAAAACAAGAAATAATCAAATCTTTAAAATCTGTTAGTAGTTAGATTACTCTTCCTTTTTTTTTCATACTCAGAAATATTACCATATATTCACAATCTTTGCCCTCTGTATTACCAAGTACTGGAAAGTCATCAAAATCATATACAATAAGCTACTTCAGGCAAAGAAGATATATTATTTATTATTCGCTTTAACAGCCCCGGGCTGGGGTTTGACATTTCAAAATATTTAGCCGTGGTAATGACATGGGATATTTCTATTCATTCTTGCACTGAGACTGATCTAAAAAAAAATCAATCCATTCAACATATTAACTTTCCCTAGTGACCAAAACTTTTAACAACCATAGCCTTATTCTTTAACAAACCTTTAACAGGCTGTGCCAGCACACAGGACATGTCCTACTGCAAAATGGGCAGCAGTGGCTGCTTTTCGTGGGTGTGCTGTGCATAAACAAATGCATTTTCATAGGCGTGCTGTACATAAACAAACACACATGACCCACTTGAGACAACAGGTATGTGTAGAGAAAGGTGGAAGAGGAGAAGGAAAGAGAGAGGCAACCTCAGACATTTTTATGAATATGAATTTTACTAGGGTAGTGCTGCACTAATATGAAATTTTGTACTGTTTTGAGTTTTTTCATCATGATGAGTGAAATGGGATTTCTGAAGGAAAAATGTAAATATTTTGTGGGTGTCTAAGGTGAAAATAGCAGTTGATGCTGTATTTTTCAGTAGTAGAGAGTGGCATAATGGGAAACAGATCATCACAGGAATAGAAATTGAGCTTATATTTGTGAGCAAGATTCCCCTGAGATTTGCAGCAGAGGGAGAGCAGACCATGTACAAAACCATTTGGAAATATCAAAGGGATCAGAAGAAACTTGCAAAATGGCAGGAACTGCAAAAGTTACTCCATAGTAAAAAAACCAAAAATTAGATTAGAAAGGGCAACCAAGAGAGGATCCCAAAGACTGAGCAACTAAGAAAATTCAGCTCAGTGGTCTTTAATGATTGCATTGAATACTGAATCTGGACCTCAGCTAAAAAGACATCATTCATGTCCATGGCTATTTATTTTTTTTTTTTTTTTTAAGGCTTACGATTTGTAACTGAGGCAATTTTATTCAGGAGCTATAATTATATTCCTGTCATTGTTTTTCTGGAATCAGATATTGCCACTTTACATTCTGTTGTTATTTTCAAGTTTTGAAATTACATAGGTGATCAGCTAATTAACTGCAGAGATAACAAGCAGTTAGCAAATCCAGTGCACTATATTTACACAGTGGATTTAACATCAAATTCATGGTGAGTGCAATTCATGCGTCATTCATGCACCACTGAGTTCCTTTGCATTTATATAACAGTTGGTTCACTGCTCACACTGTGTCCAGGGCTTCCCCGACTATGAGGAGGTCGCTGTCTCTTAGATTAATGTGCCATTTCCCAGGGTTATCTGTCTGCAGATACACCCTTGGTATTTCAAAGATCTCTGTAAACTCTCTTAATGCTGGTGTCAATCTATGACTTTGAAACAATTTCTTAGAATAATACGGATGAGAATTTACAGAGACAAATTCCCACCTCCTGAACAGCACTGTGCATGTTTTCAGAATAGTCCTTTGTCCTCATATTTTTGGTTCTCTTGGATCTGGCACAGTGCTGAGATACTACAGTTAACAGTAATGTTCACGCATCTATGCCAGCTTTTGTTTGGGCTTGTTTTAAGTCTTGGAACACTCAGGTGACAAAACATTTCAATCCTAACATTTGCAATACCTATACGTAAAAAAAAAAAAACCAAAAAAACAAAAAAACAAAAAACAGTTTTGAAAAATATATAAATTGAAAAAAAAATCACCAGTGAAACCAAGCAAATTGAATTTTACTTTGGCTTATTTAAAGTGCAAAAAGCAGAATATTGGAATGGTTATAAGAAATATCTCAACAACAATTTCATGTTATTATTATTTTATGACTGAATTTAAAGCAGATATAGAGGGGATATTTGGGTTTTAATTTTGTTCCCAGAATCTCAGGCACTGTATTTCATAGTAGCATTTTATGCTGCATTAACAGAGTTTTATGCTGTGTTAACACCATTTTATAGCATAATGGAAAACAAATGGGTACAAAAGACAGGTAAAATGGAAAATAAAATGTAAAGCTTTTTTTTTGCTAGTTCCTGTGCTCTACTCTGATAACATTACGAACAAAACAACAATGGCTTTTCAACTATCCTCTACCTCAACTTAATTTTGAAATAAGCATTTACTGAATCATATATTTTCATATAATGGTAAAGAAACAGACTGGGATCCCTATTTTGGAGCTGCAATCTTTCCAGCATGAACACTTAAGCTTTATAAATTTAATTTGGCTTGATTCTCTATACAAAGTATGATATATCATAAAAGGTAACTATCAAAGGTTCAAAAAAGTGAACAAAGAGGTAAAAATTTGCAGCTAGTAAAAGGGTTTATACAAAAAAGGGAAGGTATTACCCTTTAGCAATTAAAATTAAACAGGCTTCCTGTTCTGATTTTATTGACCTCTTCCTCAAAATGAGTGTGTTCTCAGCTGGAATCGTGTAGAGCTTTAGACTTTTTTTCAAGAAATGTTCAGTGGAAAACTTTAAGAGTACTAAAAGACTAGAAAATACAGGCAAAATGGAAGATAACATATTTATACTGTTTCAACTTGGAAAGAGACAGAGGAAAGCAAATACAAGTCTTTAAATGCTAGACACAAGAACGGGAATGAAATTAAATCATCTGATATCTAGGTACATAGTAAATAAGGTAAGAATAAAAAGCTAATAATGCAGAAATAAAATTTAAATCAGACATGAAAAACCTATACTAATTGCAAAATCTATAAGAAACTGAATAGTTTGAAACATCGTTAACTTCATCCTAGGATCTTTAAGAAGTTCATGAAACATGCTGGGAATAAGTCTAGTTGCATTTTGCTATTATTAATTTGATTTTGCTTCCCATGGAGACTAAACAGAACTTGGTGTTGAACTTTGAACATTTTTCTCCTTCTAGTTTACCTTTCAATTAAACCAGCTGCTTGATTCACCTCACTGTGCAACCATTCAAACACTCTCGTTCTCCAAAAGCCTGGGGTAGCACAGAGACAGAAACTGGCTTCTGGAAGCAGGGAATTTAAAGGGATAAATTTGCAAGGGACCACAGAAGTCATCTGATCTAACCTCCCTGCTCAGGAAGGGTCATCCTAGAGCACATTGCACAGGATTGTCATGTAGAATTGGTTCCTTTGGTAGATCTGCTTGGCATATGCAAATGGAAGATATTTATGGAAGTATGCCTTCTTCTCATATTATACCATGGTCTATCTGGAAATACTTTATTTGTTGACAACAGAACTGAGATGGTCATGAACTATGTTTGAAATTGCTAGGTACAGTAACAAGTTGAAAAAGAAAATTAAAAGATATACTATAGTGATTTAACCTCTATACATACTGGGGACATATTTGAACTCTTTAAATTTCACACACTTGTGAAATTTTACTGGTTTCACAGAATAAACAATTAATGCAAGTTCCATTTGTCAAATTTCTTAACGGGATATTAGGCAAAAAGACCAGAAGCACTTAATTCCACTTATTTAATGTTATGAAAAGAGCAGAAATCTTCCATCAAAGAAAATCCTGGTTGTAGGCAAAGTGAAGTGTCAACTTATATATACATGTATCAGGAGCTTTCAAGGAGAACAATGTTTACTGAGGGCAAAAGGCAGCAGTGAGGCAGATTTATGGGATTTAATTACATTGTTTTCCTCTTCTGTTCCTAAAACAGTAGATTTCCAATATTTAATTCTGCTGTTCCATCTCAACCAGCTCTCAGTAACTAATCTTTTCTCACCCGCAGCTGTCAAGACTTCAGAATTTTTTTGGGTGGCTACTAGTGTTTGGCATCTACACCTACCATTTTCTACAAGTCTTTTTCAAAATCTATTCTCACAAACCAATTCACTCAGTTATCACACTTCTTTTCATGGTTTTAATGCCCTCTGCACATCTAAATATTCACATTTTCTTTTAATTTTATTTGTCATTCTATGGGCAAGAAAAAATGTCTGACTTTTTCATTTGGCTGTTTCCTGACTAGCATAGATCCCATTCTTCGACATTTTTACTTTACTATCATCCATGTAGAGGGGAACTGTCCATGAACTTTGAGGATTTCTCAGAAAGATAAGGTAATTTTTATTGGTCAGAAGTACTTTATTTCAAGAATAAATTTTCAAAGGTAATTTATACTAAATAGATCCTCTATTAATAGTAAAGCAGATTAAGTATTAAAAAAAAAAAAAAAAAAAAAAAAAAAAAAAAAAAAACCCCAAAAAAAAAAAAAAAAAAAAAAAAAAAAAAAA
>VXBU01017634.1:73136-95289 GCA_013400315.1 Bombycilla garrulus | reverse complement strand
AAAGATCTCAAAGCAAAGGAAAGAGAACTGAAAAAGAGAAAGTACAGTGTTCTTATAAGTCTCCAAAGACAGCTTTAAAAATAGCAATACATAATACCATAAAATTTACAGTCTGGTGAGATTTTTTGCATATTCTAAGCATTATTAAAAACATAATTTATTTCAACTGGAAAAAAAAAAAAAGAAGAATAAATTAAAGGATTCCAGTGCAAGCATAAAAATTACTAGGGACATGAAAGAATTTCATATGACAGAAATGAAGAGGTCTGCACTGTAAATTTAAAAGATAAAACTTGATGAATGTATACAACATAAAATACAGTATAGTGAGTATAAATTAGGCACTTTGCTTCTGCATTTCTGCAGTACAAAATCATAGGAATATTCAACAAAACTTACAGCCAGAAAAGTCAGAATATATAAATAGAAATAGTTTTGTTACTCTATGTTACTCTATGAAATTTGATAAAATAATTGTAAGTCAAGAGTAAAATAAATATTAAAGAGCACACCAAATATGTGTATAAATAAAGAATACCTATAATTACCAAAGATTATCAATAATTAAAATAGTAGTCGACCATGACATTATTTCTTTTGTAGAATGTACACCTCTCCTCTAATTCTTCACTTTATTTTGGAATGAATGTAGGAATGTATTCTCTTACGTCATATATATTTAGCCAATTCCATGGTTTTTCACAGATGTACTGGATAAATTTAGCCCAAATATATCAAAATATAGACGATGTTGACAAAACTTGTCCAGTCCTTAACAAAACCCCAATCAATGGGATTTAAAGAGGTTCAGCATATATTTAGTAGATGTAGGCAAATTCCTGTTAATGCCTCACTGTATAAATAAGTTTTAAAATTGCTCCCCTTGTCTTCGAAACATACATAGACACTCCTCAACACCCCACAGCACAAAAAAACCCAAACCCACTGATATTCCTCAGATGGATATTAAAAGAGAGACACATGGCATAGTTACAGACATATTTACTAATCCTATTTTTGCAAGTTCTTTTACAATGTTTTATTCATTACGCCTTTGACTGCCAAAATCAGCCAAGAAGGAAGTCTAATAAATGCCTGTAGTCCACTAACACTGATTGCCGTTACCTAGAAATCAAGAACAAACCATAAGACAAATATCTGAAAAAAAACTCAAAAAACAACTATGAGTGACCAAGCAGCAATTTGTATGGCAGTAAAAATCCCTATAATTTAAACTTAGATGGTATCCATGTGCAGTAATTAAATAATTATTTTATAATTAATTCTGTTATTGTTATTACTACTCAAACTTTGAAAATTATTTTTCATGTTACTGTCAAATCAAATAGATCATTTTGGTGACCGTGTTAATAAATAAAAGAAAGATTGATCTACTGGCTTTATGGGGTTTTTTAATAAAAAAATTTGATCATGTTACTAAAATATTAGAATTCCTATATGGCACAGTTAATGCAACAAAATAATCATTCCAAATTAAAAAAAAAAAAAAGTTCAACAACTTTAATAATGATACATACTAGATTAATAATAAATACAGTTGAACAAATAGAATACATAATTTATTGATCTGATTTAAAATTCTGTTTCTATCCATGGAATGTCTGTGAAAAATTTATAGGATTATTTCATGTATATTATCATTATCTGAACTTAGTTAATGAAATTTAAAGGTACTGTTTTGAATCTGAAGATTGTCATCAGATTGTGATTGGGATCAGGTATTTTTGAAAATCATTATTAGTTATTATTATTCAAGTGGTAATTAGTATTTGCATTCATTTTATGCTTGGACAAATCACTCTGTGTGACACAGCTCCATTCCCTGACAGGACTGTTATTTTTTCCTAGAATCTGTGTTCTGTGAATCTGTGATCTGTGAATCTCATAACGCTAGAAGGTTCTACGCATATGCATCATTTAGGTTTACCTTATTTCTAGAAAGCGATTAAAAAGTCCCACACAATCATTTTAAAAACTCAGATGAGTCTGAGGAGTTGTGCCTTTCCCTTTGTTACTCAGCCTCTTGTAATATTCAAGGAAGAGCTCTGCCCTCTGTGGCTGAACTCTTTCTGTTGATGAGGCAGAGATTTCCTCCCTTTGCCTGTTGCATCCTTGTTTACTGCACCTTTTTTCTTGCCCTTTATTTCATATGCACACTGCCCTTTGTGTATGATCTGTCTCACTCAGAAGATTTTGACAGCTCATTCTGTGCAACATGGTTTGGTTTAACACATGGATTCTGGCTACCACTGTTCCAGTTCTTAAAGACTGTAGTTCATAGTGACCTAAAGGCCTGTTCATCTCCAGGAGAAACATCATCTGAGGCTTCACACTGAATGTCAGTGCATCCTTCCCGATACTGTAAATATTTTTCTGTGAGCTGCCCAAGGGCATTGCTTGCATTAGTGCTTAAGCTCAGCACATAAAGAGAAAATGAAGAAGTGTATGCATGCCAGAGAAGTTTGTAGTATGTCAATTATACTATTGATTTTAATTTGGTAAAGGATATAATTTCAGAGAATGGATGTTGGTTTACATATGCTTTATTTCAAAAACCCCAAACTGTTTCCAAACATGCACCAGTGACTCAAGCATAGGTACCATAAAGCTGGAGCATATGGTCCTGTGTCATTGGGAATTCTCACTTTCTCCCAGAGCAATATCATCGGTAAGGTTGAATGCTTCTAACATTATCCATGAAATGTTATCAGTCTGCTGAAATTCGGTCCAAGTTTGATGAAATATGTCCACTGGGAACTGCTGTTCTAACACAAAGGAACTTTCAATGTGGGCTTTGGGACAGGCACATAGGAATCCAGGAACCACCCCAAAAAAACAGTGCATTTGCAAGGCATATTTCTGTGAACTACTGTCTTCAATGTAAATTAGAGATACAACAAAACCTATATTGTCTGTTAAATATTTGCTTTCATATATGTAATAATATATATCATGCTGTTATAGTAATATATCTTAATATATCATACAGGTACATACACAATTAAATATTAATATATAAAACTTCTAGTCAGCATGGAACATGTACTTATATATTTATACAGAACATATAGTATATATAAGTGTGAATACAGGTAAATTATAAAAAGCAAAATCAAGACTTTTGTTGAAAATTCCTCCCAGAGAGATAACAAGAAAAAAAAAATCAATGAGAGGTATCAATGATATTATCTAAAGCACAGTATTTTAAGACTGAGGAACCCATTGACAGTGAGTCCACATCCTTGGATTCTTCTAGCGTTCTTTATCTTTGTAGCTGAGACATAGTGTAAGATAAGGTTAGTCATTTTTCTTGAAGCTGACAAAAAAAACAAAAAAAAACCAAACAAAAAAAAAACAAACAGAAGAGAAAAATGAAAGACTGGAAAGGATACTAAGCAAGTTGCAGACAAAACTGGGAGGAGCTGTTGACTGCCTTGAAGGCAGAGAGGCCCTTCAGAGAGACCTCAAAAATTTAGAGGACTGGGCAGTCACCAGGGCTATGTAGTTCAACCAGGGAAAGTTCGGGGTCTACACCTGGGATGAGGCAGCCCTGGGTTTCCAGACAGACTGGGGAAGGAGATACTAGAAAGCAGTGCCACAGAAAGTGACCTGGGGGTCCTGGTCAATGGCAAGTTGGACATCAGTCAGCAGTGCCCTGGCAGCCAGCAGGGACAAGCGTGTCCATGGGGGTGCATCAGCCACAGCATGGCCAGCCGGGCAAGGGAGGGGATTGTCCCGTTCTGCTCTGCTCTGGGGCAGCCTCACCTCTAGTGCTGGGGGCAGCTTTGGGTGCCACAATATAAAAAAGATGTAAAGCTATTACAAAGCAACCAAAGAAAGGCAATAAAGATGGTCAAAGGCCTTGAGGGGAAGCCAGATGAGGAGCAACTGAGGCCACTAGGTCTGTTCAGCCAGGAGGAGACTGAGGGAAGACCTCATTGCAGTCATAACTCCCCCATGAGGGGAAGAAAANGCAAGTTGGACATCAGTCAGCAGTGCCCTGGCAGCCAGCAGGGACAAGCGTGTCCATGGGGGTGCATCAGCCACAGCATGGCCAGCCGGGCAAGGGAGGGGATTGTCCCGTTCTGCTCTGCTCTGGGGCAGCCTCACCTCTAGTGCTGGGGGCAGCTTTGGGTGCCACAATATAAAAAAGATGTAAAGCTATTACAAAGCAACCAAAGAAAGGCAATAAAGATGGTCAAAGGCCTTGAGGGGAAGCCAGATGAGGAGCAACTGAGGCCACTAGGTCTGTTCAGCCAGGAGGAGACTGAGGGAAGACCTCATTGCAGTCATAACTCCCCCATGAGGGGAAGAAAAAGGGCAGCACTGATCTCATCTCTGTGGTGACCAGTGACAGGACCCAAAATAATGGCCTGAAGTTGTGTGTGGGGAGATTTAGGCTGGATATTAAAAAAGTTTTTTTACCCAGAGGGCATTTGGGCACTGGAACAGGCTCCCCAGAGAAGCACCAAGCATGACAGAGCTCAAGAAGTATTTGGACAAAACTCTTGGACCTCTGAGGTAACCCTTGGGGATGGTCCTGTAAAGGGCCAGGAGTTGCACTAAGTGGTTCTTGTGGGTTCCTTCCAGCTCAGCTTATTCTGTGATTCTGTGATTCTGTGAATGCAAATAAAACTAAATTTTGACCCAAATAAATTATGAAATTGGCTTATATAAAAGTTATCAATTAGTCTTTGCCTACTTAACTCTTTCTGAGTTTTAATATGGCTTTAGTGCATAATTCCATTTAATCCCTGATAAACCTTTATGAATCTGTGATATAATACATTTTAAACAGTGACTACTTAAAAAGGCAAGCCAAAAAAATGTGAGGTTACTTGAGCTCAGTGTGGAAGCTAACTTACATAATGCCATGTCAATGTAGACATAATCATGAAATTGAAGTTAGGGAATACTAATCTGCTTTTGAAGGACAATGCTTAATTTTTAGGGGAACATATTCATTCAAGTAGTATATCATATTTAAGTGTCGAATATATTCAAATCATCTGATCAGACCTTTATGCAAGTCAAACATTAGCTTTGCTGTCAACAATTTTACCACAGCAAACAATCAACACAAGACCAGAAGTTGGTCTCTCTCATGACAAACTGGGAGAGAGATAGTATCTTCATCAATGGCCTACACATACATCAAACATGTTATTCCTGGAAAGAAATCATCTTTATTCAGGTCAGATAACAAGAATGTGGAGGCTAAAACAACCTCAGCTAGTAAAGCCTAAACTATAATTAAATTTAAAAGGTTATTTAGAGGTAAATTATAAAATTAATGATTCTTAAAAACAAAGCCTTTTACATTTTTTTTCTATCACTGCTCTTCAGGGTAGAGGTAAAAATGAAATTATATGAATTAGGGAAAATAAAGAACATAAAAATATTATGCAGATATTTTTCTAAATTTACTACTTCAGATAGTAGAGATACCATGATCCTGAAGCAGTATTATTAGGTTGTGAAAGTTAAGCTCTGAAAATTAAGGTTAAATTATGGTTTCTGATACAGCTCTAATTTTGTCCTGTGCACCTGCATTATGAGGAAGATTTTAATTACCTGATCACACTCATTTTTGCATAAGCTCTCTGCTACTGCTGGTGCATAACCTTCTCGAAAGAAAGAGTAATTAATTTCTTTGTGGATTTTCATGTGGTGGTCCTGACAACAGGAGGTAAAGGCTTGATGAAAATTATTCGTCTTCTCAACATTGCTATTTTTTCTATCTTAACATTTGCTACATTTTGCACAGCCTTGTTCCTGGAAAAAGCAGTATTGTTCTGAGTGAAACTGGCTAAGCATAGCCAGAGGCAGACACACAGCATGGAAAAATTTGTACCTAACTTTAAAGTTTTGCAAAGTTATGAACCACTGAAATGAGGAACTATTAGGTGGAAGTGCTAGAAAACCTCCACAGTAGATACCACAAGCAATTACCCTATAGTATGCCCTTATTCTCAACTGGCATCAATTGATTTTCATGTAATTATTTCAGTCTTACTTATAAGATTTGAAATCTATCTGAAAAGCTTGTATTTGAACAAAGATGGGAAAAGACAGAAGGTTAGGAAACTAATTTATAACTGAAACTAAACAGAAAAATATATTGATGTGAGGACACTGGAAATCCAGGCTTAGAAATCAGAAAAGGAGATCTAGATTGCCTAGGCAAGAACAGGTAAAATCTTGCAGCAGAGAACTGCAACTCAAAGGAAAAAAAAAAAAAAAGGAAAAAAAGAGAGAGAATGAGAATTAGGCTTGTCTGGGCCTGGGAAATCTTAGAATAAACAGACTGGATAATAACCTCATTGGAGACAGTCAAGAATGGAAAAATCAGATCAAAAGATAAGGAAAAGTGAAGCTCAAAGGCCAGGAGAAAATCAAATAAGATGAAGTGTGCAAAAGAACTAAACTCTCCTGATAGATGATATTGCATCTGAAGCAGAAATACAAGATTCAGGGAAATTTCTTTCTTTCAGGGAAATATTGGCACATGCTGTTCTCATCTTCTCATCTCATGGGTATATCAGCCTTATTCATTCTCTCTTTATCTCCACGTGACTTGTGTGTTAGACCCAAGAGTGTCAATGGCAACATACAACAATCATTACAATAAAGGGAAATCCAAGTAACTGCACAGTCACAATAATTCTGACCCTTGTTTTTCCAACATTCTTGAATTTACAGTGGCATTGTTGTTCTTGTAACTTAGGTTTTCATTTGTTATTTCTTATTTCAGCTTTGAGTCAAACCTAGGCTGGATGTTTATCAGCAACAAAGACCATTTATAGATATCTATGAAGATTTTAATAATTGAAACTTCCATTAAAACTCTTTGGCTTACAGCTAGTTTTCAGTTTAACAGAGTTTTTAAATGTTTTTGTTATGCTTCTGTTTTCTGAAAACACCACAGTCATCCTCATTTGCATTATTTATATTTTTGCACATTTCTGTATTCTATTTGTGTTTTATTTGTAGTAATTATACACGTGCAATGGACTTGGCTTTATCTTCCCAGTATTTAAAACATACATATTTTTTATGTACTGTAGTAATTTTTTTTACTCAATAAGCATTAATTAGTCCTAGGTATTAGAATGAAAAGAGAATCTGAAAAAGTGTCCAGATTTTCCTCAAGGGAGACTGCTATTTCCCATTTAATAAGCAAAAAGCTTTTACATACCCTAAGCAGCCCTGAATGAATTGATTCCTCAATATATTTGCATTTGTCCAAAGCAATTGTAAAGCACACATCACACCACTAAGGATATTAAAGCTAATATATACTGAAATATATGCTTAATCTGATCCTACTAGTGGCTTCCATGAGTTTAGTTTTAACAATTTCCCTACAACATTTTCATCTCACATACAGTGGGAATTTTCAATTAAGAATGTTTTTAAATATATGCATTAAATATGCTGGTTTGGGGGCCCTTTTTAATGATGGGCATTTTGAAGCTTGAATTGCACCAGCAGAATTGATGCATTTAAAGTTTCTTCATCATGTGGAAAGGGACACGGTTCTCTTGTTCTACAATGTCTTTCAAAAGATATAGATAGATATACAGACATGCAGATACAATATTGTGGCTTGACCCTGGCTCTTGCTCTGTAACGCCCCCTCTCAGCTGGACGGGGGAGAGAAAATACAGCAAAGGTTCATGAGTTGAGGTACTAACCAGGAGACATCATTCATCAAATATCGTCACTGGCAAAACAGGCTCAAATTAGAGATATTAACTGATTTTATTTCCACAAAATCAGAATAGGATAAAGAGAAGGAAAATAAATCTTAAAAATACCTTTTCCTCACCCCTCCCTCATTCCTGGGCTCTACCTCCCCCTTTGTAGCAGTGCAGGAAGATGTGCAATGGGGGCTACATTTCACTACATGTTGTTTCTGCTGTTACTTGGGGAGAAGAGTCTTTCCTCTGCTCCAATGTGGGGTCTCTCCCACAGGAAACAGCTCTTCGTTAACATCTCCAGTGTGAGTCTTTGCTACGGGCTGCAGTTCTTCATGAACTGCTTCACAGTCAGTCACTCTTCCATGGGATGCAGTCCTTCAGGCAGAGGCTGCTCCAATGTGAGTCCCTTACAGGGTCACAAGTCCTACCAGGAAGCCTAACCTAGTGTGGGCTCCTTTCTCTATGGGTCTGTAAATCCCTGGCAGGAGCCTGCTCCATAATAGGCTTCCCACAGGGTCACAGCCCCTGATGGGCATCCACGTGCTTCAACATGGATCACCACCACTGACTGCACGAGGATCTCTGGTCCACCATGGACTGCCATGGCGCTGCAGGGGTACAGCTGCTTCACCATGGTCTGCACCATGGGCTGCAGGGGAATCTCTGCTCCAGTGTCTGGAGCAGCTCCTTCCCCTCCTTCTTTTCTGATCTTGGTATCTGCAGAGTTGTTGCTCTCACACAACTTTGCTCTGCTCTTCTCTGGCCACAATTACATCTGTGCAATAACAATTTTTTCATTTTTAAATATGTTATCACAGAGGCCCTACTGTCACCTCCGACTGGCTCAATCTTGGCCAGCAATGGGTCCGTCCCAGAGCTGGCTGGTGCTGGCTCAGTTAGACATGGAGGAAACTTCTGGCAGCTTCTCACAGACAGCACTCCTATAACACCATCACTACCAAAATCTGGATATGAAAACCCAATACATACACATATATCAAAAAAACAGCATCACAATTCAAGGGTCAAAATTCAAGTTACATTACTTCAAGCAGCTAAATTAAGTTCTTATCAGGAGACTAATCCTCTTCAGAATAATAATAAAAAGGGAAATAAAAGGAAATAATTAATTTATTAATAAAGGATAGAAATAGAAGGAAACTAGGAATAGATGCTGTGATTTGAAAGATTTAGAACACATATGATCAAAGTCATTCTTGTTGCATCAAGTGTGAATAAATTACAGACAGCAGATAAGTATTTAAATTTAGGCAAGAACAAATAAGCCATGTGCAAGGACAGACAGTGGGAGCTCCTCTTTTATCCAGGACTCATTTATTACAGGATTTTGATGCACATTGAACAAGAAGCTCAGTTTTTTTCAAGTAAGTGGTTTCCAGAGAATGAGGGTTTTTTGTTCCTGTTTTTCAGTTGCAACACATTTCTGAAACAGTATAGGCAGAGATAGGCGAGCTGGACGTTTTTTTTCCTGTGGAAATACTTCTGTATTCTTTTCACTGTACTTCTCATTTTTATCAAAGTAATGAGGTGAACAAAACAGTAGCAAGTCATCACAGTTTACACAAGCTTAGCAAATGGAGAGAACATTGACTGATTAAAAATAGAGCACAAGACAAAACAGCTATTATTTTGTCAATTATTTAGACACCTACAAATTTGTTAGTTGGTAATTTGCTCACATGGTTCTTTAAAGTGTATTCTCTCTATGTGTTCTCTCTTCACTTCCTGTGGTCTATATTTTCTCCAACAGAAGAAGGCAACCTAAATGATTGTTGTTTTATTAATGAATAAAAAAATTGTACATCAGTAAAGCTGCAGCTCAGAAGGAATATGCAATTAATTAACAAATAAAAGCATCTTTTTCTTGAGGGCTAAGTAATTTAAATGAGGTACCAATAATTTAGATACTACTCAGCTCTTGCTGACAGGCTTTATAATGAAGTTATGTGTGTATTTAAATATTTCTTACTAATTGTTCCCTACATACAGTGAAAATGCCTGTTTTATAATAGATTAGATGTCAGGATAAATGACCTAATTAAATTAAATTAAGATTTCCCTACCTAGCAATGTAGGTATTGTAGCTGCTGCAGGAAGAATAAGCAGCAACTTCCCAAATTTTGGTGTCTAAGGCCTGATCTTTCAGAAATTCATGCTGGCCAATAAAAATCTATCTATTCTATATTTTAGTCAGCAAATCCACAGCCTATAAATATGAAGGTTAATTTATGCAACTTAGCTCTTGAATTTACCTAAAAATCTATGACATAAAATACGAATAATCTTTCAGACAGTATTACTGAAATACAATGTATATGTTTCACCTAATCTCAGAATTTGCTTTTTATTCTTTGAGAGCCCTATTTTAATCACACACACATGAACATCAAAATTAATGACTGCATGAGTCAAGCAGGAATTTTCAACTGGCTCCTTGTATTTTGGCATACCTGCATGTCTGAGATTAGAATTAAGGCCTAGGTATCTAAAACTGGGTTTTACAGTTCTGCAGACAGGAACAGCAGAAAAAGAATGAGCTCCCAGACAGACACTACTCTATCACTCTAAAACAAGAGCTGGTAGTCATTTCTTTTTCCCAAGACAAAATGACCTAAGGCTTTCAGAAGGACATATTACATACCTTTTGCTTGTATTCAAACACAAACATGAGCAGTAGAACTACCACTAAGTGTCCCAAATCCACAGCAGAGCGTGAGGGGTTTTAGTTGAACAATTTTCTTTCTCAGTGACCACTATCACAAAATCAGACAGAACTAGAAATTAAAGAATTTACCTTAGACACCAGTTTTAATCTTTTCTCCCTGGGAAGGAAAGTAAATTCCTTTTTCTTTCCCATGTCCTGTCATCTTGTTCTCAGCCTCCATTTTAGATAATATAACCAGCTCCTCCCTATCCCTATAGAACCACACAATACACATCATATTGTTTGATTTCCCAAAAGAAATCTTACAACCTTCTATGAAGTATTTTTATCATCACATTTTTTTCTATCTTTTTATTGAAAGGAAAAAATTTCTACAAAGGTAAGAAACACACAGCACCATATCCCCCCATGCAATTATCTCCCTAATTGTGAAGGCTGTAGAGAGAATACCACTGCTAAGAGGAAATATCTTTCAGTATTTTTGTTAAGCAACTTTTTGCCTTATATTAGACCTAAATTGTCTCTGAAATACCAAATGCCTTCTTGATTGGAAGGGTCACAGACAAGCATGATGTGAATTACTAATATTTTGCTATGATAAAGGTCAAATAATAGTCTCCTTACAAAGCTTATTTACCAGATTCTTTTTTTACATTCTTCAGGGCAAATCTCTGCTGGAGTAAGCTGCCCTAACTCCAGGAGCCCTGATAATTTATCCTAAACTGAGTAGTTGACCCTCAGTTTCTAAACACCAAGCTTTCCAAAATGAAAATAGAGAGATAACAATTATATTAAAGAATAGAAGCAGTTGGAAGAGAGGGCATCTGATGTGACATTTCCACACTGTTACATTAAATTTGCAATGGAAATAAAGCAGAGTAACAGTTCTTACTACCTTAGGCTCTATATGCACTAAATGTTATGCACCCCCTGCAAGCAGAGATGACACCTTTTTGCTATCTGTCAAAATTATTCAAAAGGGGAAAAAAATTGTCTGTAGCTGCAGAGACTTGTTTAGGCTGCTTCCATAAGCACCTCCTACAGAGAGTCAAAAGGACTGTGAGACTGCATCATTAAACACTCTTTCCTCTTCCCACACACTCTCAGGTTTTCTAATATCTCTGAGAACATATGCTTTGGAGGAGCTCTCCAGTTTAGACTGAGGTTCCTAACAAATGGAAATACAGCAGGCAGAAAAAATTCAGAACTGGAAACTGGTGATGAACGTTTTGAGCATCTTAGAAAATTTTAATTTATGGTTTTAATCTCTTAAGACTGGATGGATAGAATATTCTAATTTAAAAAGAAATTTGAAACCTAAAACGAAAGGGGAAATTAAAGGTATTTGTGACTTCTCAGGTTCTGGCTCATTTTATATACTATTTAACCAGTTACAACTGCAAATGAGTACCAATGCTTGAAAAGTTTGATGAGCTGAGTCAAATTATTATTATTGCCTTATCCTTATACATCACATAAAAGATATGCCATTAGGATATTATATGCAACACTAACTGAAAACTACTGTTCTTTTCCCCAGAAGGAAGATAATGTTTATGCTCTAATGTTGTAGACGTACTCAGCTCAGAAGAAGAGTTTGGAGATAAATTTAGTTTATGCTTTTTAATGCAAAGTGGTAGAAAATAACAGACATGCTGCAACATGTGATTTCATAGGGAATGGCTTTGCACAGGAAAACTTGCAGATTACCTTATTTCCACTTTTTTCAGATTACCTATTTAGAGGATTACTTGCCCTACACACAGGATATTTTTCCTCCAACTGAGTGTAGAAGTTTATGGAGTAAATGTAGTAAAAAAAGGATGGTGCAGCTCCACTTTTTAGAATTATTAAAAAGTTTCAAGTGAGTGGAAAGAGTTCTCTGAGACACAAAGCTCACTTCTTTGCTCTGGTCTATATCCTGCTGTCCTTGATCCTGAAAGGATTCATTCAGATTTTGTGATGCCTGTTTCTATTCAAAATGAAAATAACAAGGATAATGCATGCATCATAACCAAAGGATAAGAATTAAAAGTGAAGCAAGGATTTTTCTGATATTTTCATTTTATTAGTCTGGCTAACAACTTCATCAAATGAAATATTGATTTTTCTGATGACAAATCCAAGCAGCTTTTAGTTCAATTCAGCTTAACCTAATTGCTACTTATCTAGCATTAAGGGAAAAATGGCAAAAAAGGTTTTCCAGTTTAATGTACCATAGCCTATGAAAATATTTGTAAGCTTGACTGTACATTGGGGATCCCTGTGAGAGACAGACAGCTGCCAAAAAAAGATAACAAATATTCAATTGACTAGTTTTTCAACTACATGTACTACTTTTTTTTTTGAGTTCTACAATAAGGAAAAATAAATAGCAACACAAACAGTTTTAGGAAAAGTATACCACTGAATAAAATTCTCTAAGAATATTTTGCATATGTTATTAATGCATCTCTTATGATGCAGAGACTTATTTTGAGAAATGATGCATGAAATATACTGTATACAATGAAGGCTGCCAGCATATCCTACAAGGGGAAAACACCTTTTCTCTTTAGGATTTCTAACATTTTGAACATTTCAGACATCTTAATTTGGATACATAGAAATATAATCAAATGCAAAGTCTGAATAATTAAACTGACTAGGTTGACATTGACCTTCCACTATCACAAATCATAGCAGTTAATAAAAGTAATATTTCAGACATATTCATTATTTCATATTTTGTCCAGAAACAAAATTCTATTTCTTATTGCCCATGAAAAGACAAAAGATTTCAACTAAACTCTTAGTCATCCAGTAAAAACATAACTGATACTTGCAAACTGTCTGATAATTAAACACAAAGCTTAAGAGACACAGGGACAGTACATCTACAAAATGGACTGGGCTAATTAATGAGTTTAGCTTTAGTTATTCATGCAAATACCTCGAAGCATATTCATTAGTGATTTGCAGCACATTTTTCAAAATAAGCAATTTGTATGCAACTGTGATACAATAGTTTATGAGGGCCAATACAGTTAAAACATATTCTGTGTAATGATGATGGAATCATATTTCTGCTCAACCAAAAATAGATGTGAAATCTCACTAAAATAAATTTAGAATTACAGTTGGGAGCATAATTTTAAGTTATGGCATTTGCCAGGTTTATATAAACCCACATTTTTGTTCATTTTTTTCCAAAAATGAAGGAACAAATTTTGACCATCTGAATCAGGGATGGTTTGGGAGTGTGAAAAAAAAACATAAACAAAGCAAAAAAAACAGGTTGAAAACTGAGTGTACTAAGCATGAATCACAGTCTCAGAGAATTGTTTAGGCTGGAAGTGACTGCTTGAGATCATATAGATCAATCTAATAGTAAAATACTATTGTTATCCTGAAGAGATATTTTTAATTGAGGTCATCACTGCAGCTGCTTCGCACAGGCTGAATTGTGTACTGATGCTTTTAGATCAATATTAGGCTTTTTTATGTTTTGTATAAGTCTTTAAAAAATTGTTGCAAAAAGATATCAGAAAAATAATTTCTTTAGAAGATAAAGAGATTAAATAAGTATTCCATAATCTGTAATTTCCATAATAATCTGTTTTTTTAAATGAATTTACCAAGAGCTGCAACAGTAGATACGAAAAGAAAACCAGGAAGGTACAAAACAATTTTCTCTTTTGAAGAACTCACAAGCCTTCCCATCCAGTGACCAACATTACAAAAGTCATATTCTTAAACTGCAAATTCGGCTACATTTTTATTTCAGTTTTAAAACTTTTCCATATCTGTGGTCAAAAACTTCTTGAAACGATTGCCCATGAGTTTCCAATATAATGGTAAACTCACTTAAGAGCATCTCTGGAAATGCTTGTTCTTTCAGGAGAAATATGCGTACAACTGCACGTCAACAGGAGACACCTCAAAGCAAAAGACTTCCTTTATTTTCTGAACATAACAAAATTACTTCCTATGTCTCTACTCCAGAAATCTGACCATAAAAAAAAAGAAATACGGTCAAGTACCCTTGAAGAATTCTGTATTTTTGATAGAATTTGGAAATACAGACATAAAGAACCACTGGAAGACTGGCATAAGAAATTTTAACTGCTTAGGGAGGACTACCTAAGTGATCCTGCTTCTTCCTGACCCAGTCTTCTAGGCTAAGTCAAGAAGGCTTTCACCACAGAAATGACTGTTGAATTCATTCAAGCATGTGCTGAGTTAAAGGCAGTTACTTGGTCAAGTACCAAGGGTGAGAGAGCCGTAACCCCCTAACATAGGTTTGAGAAAAAGCAAACAACCCAGAAAATGTGAATTTTTTTTCTCTTTTTAAAAGTAGATCAGGCCAACTATCAGAATTTTAATGAGATAATTGTAATGACCTTTGAGTGAAGCTGGCTTGTAAGCTTTGAGCACTTGAACTTTGCATACTAGTCTAGATACAATCTGAAGCGTAGCCTGGAAGAACCAAACAAAGATGAAAAAGCTAAATCAGGAGTCTCAACTTTGAGTGTAAGGCTCAGAGTTAGGAGGGTTATTATTATCATTTTAAGTTATGAAATAAAATGTTTTTTATAGAAAAGAGACTGCCCCCATCGACATTTACATTAGGATTAACACTGCCACCTCTGATGAGAGTGCTCATCAATTAAATATATTTTTGTAAACTCAAAGAAACTTAAATACTCCAGATAGGTCAACAATTTCATCACCCCAAAAAAAAAAAAAGGTAATCGATGTCCAACAAAAAGGTAAGATGACAGGTCGTTAAAACCTGCACCCATACATGCCCACACACACACACACAAAAGAAAAAAAAAGGCATATTATTTCCTTTCAAAAGCAAGGAGTAATTTCTTGGAATTACTTCCACTTTCATTTTTTGTATTGAGTTTCAACAGAATTCTTTAGCCAAACTAATCCTGAAGTCATGAGTTTACTGCTTATAATACTTTTTAGAGACCTCCATCTGAAATCTTCTGCCAATTCTCTGCAACTTTCTTCAGTCTGGACCAGACCCCAATTAATTCTCTGTTCTGAAGGCAACAAGAATTCTCCAGTTTGGTAGCACTATAAAGAATGAGGCCAGCACGTCAAGGGAGTTGATCTTTCCTCTTTACTCGGCCCTGGTGGAGCCTAATCTGGAGAGCTGTGTCCAGTTCTGGGCTCCCCAGTACAAGAAAGACAAGGAGCTCCTGGAGAGGCTCCAGTGGTGGCCACAAAGATGATTTGAGGTCTGGAGCATCTCTCTTAGGAGGAGACACTGAAGGACCTGGGTCTGTATAGGGAAGAAGAAGGGATCTCATCAATGCCTATAAATATCTTAAAAGCAGATGGTGCCAAGAGGATGATGACAGACTCTTTTCAATGATTCCCTGTGACAGAAAAAGGAGCAGTGGCCATAAACTAAAGGATAATAAGTTCCATCTAAATGTGAGGAAAATGTTCCTTGCCACATTGAGGGTGGCAGAGTGCTAGAACAGGCAGCACAGGGAGGTTGTGGAATCTCCCTCTCTGGAGACATCCCAAAACCACCTGGACACATTCCTGTGTAACCTGCTCTGGCTGCCTTGGCAGGGGAGCTGGATTAGATGGTCTTCAGAGGTCCCTTCCAACATTAATGGATCTGTGATTTTCTGAAAATGCTTCATCAGAACATTTCTCCAAAAGATTTTCTGTTCATGCAGTCACTGCAATCTTCATTACACAAAGAATCTAGACCTTAGAATCTTTCAGGCCACCATTTTTTTGTTTTTTTCCATTATAAGTCATAGACATATAAATACAGTTATACTGAAATCCTTTTGTGATTGTAATTTGAAACTATACATTGGATTCTGCCCACAGTTATGTTCAAATTTAATTCTTTCTAACTTCTTTCTTCTTCCTTGTATTGCCATTGAGGGAAATAGATAAGGTTGTCTTAAACCTGTTATTGTTTTTTTTTTCCCTCTGGTTATTACAGATTCTTCAGGGTAGCCTTATTTCTGAATTTTTTAGGTTGGATGTTTGAAGTATGCAATAACATCCTTACAATGTTCTTTTTTTCCATACCTTTCAATCAGTGACATGAGCTCACAGTTTCATTATTAAAGCTAAAAGCTTTAGTTAGAAACTCTTTCTTTTAAAATGTACAAAATCTCAAAACCGGGAAACAATAAGCAACCCAGACGAAAGCAACAAGCAACTGAACTGATAAACATATTTATAAAGTCAACTGCAACTTCTCTATTTTAAATTTCAGAAACAGCTCATCAGACCGGTAATAAGCATTCAGCACAGTTTGTTATTAAGGGATTTTATCTCTTGCAGAACTATCCAAGAAAACACAGTGAAATTTAACCTCATGGAAGTAGGCCTTGTTCAAAACTGTTGCTCTGGATTAAAGCTGTCTTCATCACTTTCAGATGAACACAAAGCAGAAAATAAATCCTTATGAAACCAAACCCTAAGAGACAATTTTTTTCTTTTCCTTTTTTTCCCCAGTTAATTAGCAGTAGGTTTATAGGGCTATGAAATGAGATGCAATATATTGTTTGGAAAAATGTGGATATACATCCTTGTTTCTACCTGAATACATCTGCACAATATTCTAAAGGCAGAAAAAGGTCTCTTCTCAGGAACAGACTGAAAGTAAAGGCTTCCTCATGCATATTTTGTAAATTGTGCACATCACAGCCACAGATTTAGCATGACAACCAATGATGTCTGCCCTGAATGATGCCAGAAAACACATTGTAGAATAACAAAGATGTAGTCAGTAGTTTAGTTTCTCCTTGCATTGCCTTTTAGACATTTCCATAAGGTACTTTCTAAAATATAATATGTACTTTGGCATGTAACTCTGAGACCAATGCTGTGAGCCACAGAATCTGGAATTTTTAGATCAATCTGTGGAAACTCTCAGCAAGTTTCCACAATCACTCACCCATATGTTTACTACAACTGAACATTTACTGTATTATGTTTCTTATAATTTAAATGCATTTCATAAATGTCTATGAAGTGTCTTCACACAAAAATTTGTTCTTGCCCACTGTTTTGTTTGCTTTATTAATTATTATGTTGACAAGCTGTCTGTTCAGTTCAATGGATCATCTTGGGAGGAAAGAGAAATTTAGGAACACATCAGCAAATATTTTATACAGCACTTAACTATTAATTTTATTGTCTCTAAAAATCTTTGGGAAAGTGGATTACTTCTAATTTTAGGTAAGATATACTTTCTTTAAAATGTCTGAGGGATTGATTTTTTTTCCATTTGATTGTCCATGAGCAGGGTGTGAAAGGACAGATAAATAAAGATTAGATCAAAATCTTTCCATAATTAGGTGTGGGATATGTAAAACTCAAAATAAAAGCAGCTCAGGTGGCCTAAGAGTAAAAGCACTTTAAATAAGCCAATAATTATTACTCCCCTTCTAAATGTTACATGGGACAAATATTAGGCTGTATTATACTGACATGTTGCCACACCTAGAAAGAATGAATGTCAACAATCAGCCAATGTGATGACCTTTCAGTGGAAATGCAAACTTGGGTTAAACTAGGCTCAGATCCAGTAAATCCCTTTTAATGAGTGTGATAACAGTAGATAACAGTTAAAGTGAGTTGCTGACTACTTTCTTCCTATGAACTTACAATGGCTAAATAAAGCCACCACTAATAATTTAAATTACTTTCAATTAAATGCAAACACAAGGAAGTAATCAAGTTATTATTTTGATGGAAATAAAAGACTGTCACAGATGTCAAGCTTTTCTAAAAGTAAGTTTTATGGAGCTACAAGGTACTCCCCTGAAATCATTCATGAAAGGAGAGAACAATTCCCAATTCTTAATCCCTGTTTTTTATTACATAAGCCTCATAGCAAACCAAATATCATATATTTTAAAAGCATGTTTCCTTCTTGCTATACCTCTGGTATAAAATATATGAAGGCTTAATGTTTCAGAAGATTATGGAAATGAGAAAGGTTATCATTATTCAAAAAGTTTTGGGACAGGAGAAGAAGTTCAGGTTTCCATCCATATTACCATTATTATCCTTAGCTTCATGAACAGAAACTGAAACAGAAACAGTTTAAGAAATTCATATGATTTTGAATAGAAAAGAAATTACTCCCATCAATGAGTCTACTAACAAACTTTGTTGACAAAATATTTGCATATGTGCTTAGAACACTCTAAAGCATACCAACCCTGGTAAAAATTGTAAAGAATAATTAAGTAGAAAGACATGCTAGATGGGATGTTTTGTTTTAATTTAAACAAACATTTATGCCATCAGCCAGTATTTTTAAGCACTCAGACTTTCATCCTTACAGTTTTGTTGGCAACGTCCTGACATTAAAGTTATCTCATGCGTATGAAGCATAACTCCGATACTTTTCAGAGGATAAATATGACTAGTTAATGATTTCTGTAGTTACAAGTAATGACTATGGGAATGTTTAAAGACATCCTTAGGTTGCTTGTTCCCTAAATTAATTTTAAATTCCGCGTGTAAAGCTGCAAAATTGGAGATATATAGTACCCAGGTAGATGATGGAAAAATCCCAGTTAGAAAAAAGGAAAAGATTGACACCATTAGCGTGTTCTAATATGTAATGGGAGGCCAGGAATGCTGCAGAATCTCTGCCATTCATGGTATCCAAACATGACTGAACAAGGCACTGAGCAACTTGCCCTTACTGGGGCTGTTCTGAGCAGGAGCTTGGACTAGAAACCTCTAAGGGTCTTTCCCAACCAATGTATTCCTGTGGTGTCAGCCCCCATGCCTTGCCAAAATTAGAGCCACCCACAGCTTGTGGAAGTTGGCCTTTGTTCCTCCACTGTCCTTTGTTCCTCCACTGTCCAGTTCCATGCTCATGGTGACCAGTTTATCTCTGACCCAAGGCATATTACCACAAGTCTCCTGGGTGTGCTTTGTCCTGCTGATCACAAGGCAGCGGCCCTCTCACTTTCCATACTTTACCTTCCAAAGCCTCACCCCTTTTTTATTCTGTCTCTTGGTTAGAATTGGGCACTAAAGAATACTACTTAATGTGAATGCACAGCCCAACAGTTAGCCAAAATATTCTTTGGCTGTTGAGAAGGAAATGGTGCATGGAGTTTGTCAAACAAAGCTTCTTTGGTATAAGCCTTCGCATACTCAGTACCTGTAACTCATGTACTTGTGGACTCTAATCTTTAAGCAAACATTAAAAAATAAAATAATTTTGCCTGCTTCAAACTCTCATTAGAAGCTCAAATTCCTAACAGCTTGACATAAGGGGTAAACTAGCCTGGAGAAGTCCTAGAACTAGGTTTCTAGGTACAAGAATTTAATGCAAAAACTAGAACTCTGATTCAGACAATTTTTTTAAGACTTTTTAAAACTTCTGCTCTGCTAAAATTATCTGCACAAATTTTTTCTCTCTGTGGCATTATGTACACAAATAGTTCTTTTTCTGAGCATTCACAAACCACACACATTTATGAATTTCATTGTAAGATGAGTTTTGCCCTGCATAGGTGCTTATACTCAAAAAACAAACACACCTGTAATACTAGGATCTCAAGGCGACATACAGCTGTAATAGAAAACAATTTCTCTAAAAAAAAACCCAACAAATTTCAACTATAATAGTCCCTACACCTGAAGGTAATTCTTTTAGACGTCAGCAATTATATTGATTTCCCTGAGTATGGTGAAACTTTCTGATTCCACAGACAAAAAAACCACTTCTGAAAATAACATTTCCTAGTCTTGTACAGTTTGCTCTTCATCAGAGTAAAAGAGCAGTTCAGCCCAATTCCAGCTGAACCAGTGAACCAATTATGGTAGCACATTAGGATCTGACAAGTTCCTATAATAGCATTCCTAGCAGACAAAGAATAAAGAGATGAAATCTAAATTAGTCACAGCCTTAGGCTTACAGCTAAAAGGCTACTAATGGGACAACCAACAGAATATTACCTGACCCACCTCTTTATTTGGTTTGGGTTTTTTTCCTTTCCAAATAGACTATCTTCATTAAAGGTAAAAAAAAAAAAAAAAAAAGAAGGAAAATACTTGAGACTGAACCAAATTCACCTGACAAAGAAACAGAAGAGCTTTGTTACATATAGATGGAATAAAATAGTACCGTCTTTTTGAGATAAAATAAAAGGAAAAACACCCTAGATCTTGATGCTCAATAAGTAAATTATGGACATGTAGTATACTTAAAAACTGTCTCAGACTTGCCAAAACACTTAAAACATATATACTTTTCTTTCATATTTTTAAGGAAGTCCAGATATTAAGTTCCATATCAATGGTAAAAAGAGAAGTAATTTTATTTTGCATACGAGTTTTTTTAAAATAGGTCTAAACAGTGATTCTAGACCTTGATGTATAACAGACATTCTCCCAGATACAAATCTCCTATACCAGATAGCTCATTCCCACTGAAGTCAGTGAGGTTTCAGGAGTATGCCACAGCAATATCAGTGCTGTAGTGGGCTCCCTAAATCTTATGACAGACTTGACTTGGGGGCTTTGCCATAAGAAAAAGCAGAGTGAAACTGCCTCCCTACATTGGTGCTACCATGATGGACACACTGTCCAGTAGCACCAAACTGAGGGAACTGTCACTCCAGCATCTTGTAGAGGACATCAAAGGTTTATCTCTATTTTGCTGTGCTTTTGCTTGGCTACATTGCTGTCCATGCTTCAGTTCAACCACTTTGGCTGGACTGGACAATATAATTCCCACTGTTTGAAGTGCCCTTGGCCCTGACATCTTTATTTCTGGCACACTCAGTACTTGACTAGAAGTTTGGAGTCTACATTTACTTGCTGATATGTGTCCCCAGAAAACCTTCCTGCCTTGATTCTCCCGTTCATAACACTGGGATCAGTAGGGAATTACAGATATGCCATTCATGGAAACACAGGCTGGATGACAACTGCTGCTGGACAGAAGGTTAAACATACATAGGGTGCATGAGTGACAAGCCAAAACTCTGAGAGATATTCATCACCAAACTGACAATGTTTGGGAGGAAGACTATCCAGATTTCAGAGCAAGCAGAGAACGTCCAAGAGGCTTTCGACAAAAGAAATCAGCATAAAGAGCAGTATAAATGAGGCATGAAAATCTGTAGCTGTGGATAGATATACTGGCACTTTGTCATGGGTTTATTCGTCAAATTTCGATTTCCCGGTCAGGGAACTAAGAATGTCATGGTTTGACACCAGCCAAGTGCCAGTGCACCCATGAAAATATATTTTTTTTCAATTTCTGCTGTGAGATAGGACTAAAAAAGGAGCACAATCACCTAAATTTAAAGCATAGAGAATAAGTTTATTAATTAACATTAAAAAAAAAAAAAAGAGAAACCAGAAGGAAACTTTCCAAACATCCATCCTTCCCCCACCGACTGTTCACTCTCCCACTGACTATATGAAAAGATAAAACCTAGGACTTTCAGTCAATCCACCCCTCAAACAATCATTTCCCCAATCTAACAGGAAGAGCAGGAGTCCCTCCTGCTTTTGCCACAGGTTTCCCACAAGAATATTTTTCTTCTTGTGGCCACACAGTTCACAAATGGCTCTCCCGCGGATTTGCCACTGCAAAGCATCGCCCCCCATGTGACAGTCCTCTCACAACTGCCCATGGGCTGTATCAGCTTTTAGGGTGCAGTTTAAGAGTGTCTTTTTCCCAGTCCAAAACAAAAACTCTCCTCATCGGCTCCATCTTCATCCCAAGGAA
>VXBU01017634.1:47331-61698 GCA_013400315.1 Bombycilla garrulus | reverse complement strand
AAACTGCAGACTATTTACACCATCTTCTGTAAATAAATACACATAACTGGAAAGATAAAAGAAATAAGTGAGATTTTTTTTTTTTATGAAGGGTTTTCTCCTGTGTATAGTCCTAATTTTTCAACAGCAAATCTTACGAAGAAATGCATACAAAAATCCCTGCAAGCTTTTTTTAATTCACATGTCCACCTATGTCTCCATATGTACAACTACTGTAGCTGAAAAACCAAGCCTAGACAGAACACTATTTTAATGTCATCAAGTAAAAAAGACGTCAGCAGAATTAACTGTTTGTATCAGTAATGTTGTTTAATCAGAGCATTTTCTATGCTACAAATCCATCCATGGCTCAAGTGCATGGAAGAGTAACTTTTTATTTCAGAGGTTTGTGCCCTAGGAGACTTCGACTTGGCTTACACAAATGTGTAAGAGTGTTTATAGCCATTTTCAGAGGACTATCCACACAGGACAGGGAAAAAGTACACTTTCCACCTAACGAATTCTGCTATGGGCCATCTGTTACTATTACTATCTGATCTGAAAGTGTCAAGAAGTTCAATATTTTATTACTATGGGCCTGCACTAATACATATATTGAAGTAGATATTCTTGTGCAATTTATTTTATGCACCTTCTCATCATAATAGGTAAAAGCAATAAAACACTGTCTCTACTACTTTAAGTACAAAGAACTATGTTCTCAGGTCTCAGTGCCTCAAAGTCATTGACATGTGTGATTTTTTATTTCTTTTAAAAAACAACATGGATTTTTTGGTCCACATCACTGATCAGGTCTTACAAAAGGAATCACTCCAACAGGGATAAAATAGGGTAATTTGAGCTGGGCAGCTTTAGTATCATGGCTGAAACTCATCCAAAAGAAACAGCCAAAATCCAACAGTCTCTCAGACTGGGTAAAATATATGTACACGCTTCATCTTTAGAATATACAAATGTACTTCCAGTTTTACCAATGTACAAAATAAGTCCTGTAACTGAATATTACAATTAACTATAATTAACTATATATTCAGATTATCATATGTTTTTTCTCATAGCCTAATTACAAAAACAGATTTGAAGATTATTCCAATCTTAATGTACGAAGGGTATTGCAGAATTGCAGAGTATTGCCTCCCTTTCCCTATCCAAATTCATGATTCACCTTTAGGAAAAAGGTTTTTTTAAAGAAATGTGTGATGAATCCTACTTTCTGTGTTCCTTCAATTGAATCCATATATTTTCTGATTTTTTCCTTATTTCCATTTTGTAAAATTTTATCACTATATAACATGTAAAATGAGCACCCCACTATGCAGAGATCAATCTTTATACAAATACCTGCAAAAATGTTTGTACCCAGCAAGTACACATTAATGCCTACTTTTATATTCAGCATGCACTTGAGGGAAGTAACTAAACTGGACTGATTTCATTCATGTAGGTTATCATATATGCTGACATACGTACAACATAGGTGATACAGTGGGCTTAATCAGAAAAAAAGAAAAAACAGAGAGTAGGCTTCTTGTTTATTACTCCATAAACTGAAGGAATTTTAAACTTCCTCATAAAAATGTAACAAGACTTTCTGTACTCATAGCATAAAGAAGCATTACCAGAAAATGCAGAACCTCCTGATGGAAGTAAAGGTCAAGGCTCACTTCCATTCATCTTGAACACTGTGCCAAGTTCTCTACATACCATAATTCATCAAATAACCTAATTAACTTGTTTAAAATTATAATTAAGTTAGGCATACTTAAGGTCATGCAATTACAGGTCTGTGAAGAGAATTTTACACCAACAAAGCAGCTGCAATCCAAATGACAAATCACACATTCTCTAATAACTCTCAATTTCCAGACAGCTATTAATAATGTTTTTTATAACCAAGTTAAAAGGATGTTTTGTTGCTTTGCAAGTGCTGTCTGTTCAGAAGTACCAAATACCAAATTATTAACTCAGGACAAGGCTTCTTGATTAGAATTTGGAATCATCACATTCCAAAAACATAAACTGTGTCAGGAGATGTTGAGGTTTCCGTTTCCTGCTTCACTGCTGAATTCACAATGATTCCGTGTGTTTTTTTTGTTTGGGGTTCTTTTTGTGTATGGTTGGTTGGGGGTTTGGGGATTTTGTGTATGTGTGTGTGGTTTTATCTTTGTTTGTTTGTTTGTTTTCTTCCAGATTTATCTTTTAAATTATCTATTTCTCTCAATGTGAGAGGACATATATTTGTTAGACTATATATATTCTTAGGAACAACATAAAGAATATTATATGTTCTTCTCAAAAGAAGTGAAGGAAAAATCTCCCAACTTTGCTAATAAAGAAATATAAAAATCTGCCCAGCCCATAAACTGGATAATTTCATCAATAAATGATCCTCTATCTGTCTTGAAGATATGCTACAGTTCCTAAAAGGGATAGAGATGAGTAGCATAAAACTGGTTTTGCCGTGTTATTTTAGGCAGAGTCCATTAAGCTGAGGCATGGCAAGACCAGAAAAAGCATTGTCTGACAGCAAAAGCATTGCTGTGTCAAGAAATCCATGTCCATACAGGCTGCCTCAGAAATAAACAGAACAGAAAGAATGAGTATATGGCAGCATCTAGAGTGTTGAGCTTAATTTTGCCTGTAAATTATTTCCAAAATAGTTGGGGTTGTCTGCTTACTTCTGTAAATCATCAGAAGATATTTTTTTTCCTCACTAAAGGGTATCTATCTGCTTTATCTGTCCCATGTTTTGCAGTAATGTCAGACAGAAGCATAGAGACATAGTCATCCAGAAGGAAAAGATTATTCCATGTAGGAAGTTTCTAGTGAAAGTGGGGAGTGTAGACCTGAGTAGTTATCTTTGCATGTATTTTTCAGCAAGCTAGTAATAAATTCACCATAAAATGATTTTGTGAAACACCAGGAGCAATCATCAACATCACCGCATGCCACAATTTACAATTGTCCTGTACTTTGTAGAACTTTTTCATATTTGTGGAGATATTTTTCAAAAATAAGTTGGTCTTTCATTTTTATAAGTAAGAAATAATATTAATTTGATGGTAATGAGACCAAAAAGGTTTAAGGTGATTTTATATTGAACTCAAACGTCAATGCTAATGACGAAGTAACCTGAATACAACCTACCAGTTAGCAGACATAAAAGATTTCTCTTTTTTTTTGCTACATTGACCAGTAGTATGCTCACATTCACATCTCCCTTTGGCTCAACTCATAACTCACACTTTTATTGTGGTCTCTGTCGTAACAGCTAAGGTGCAGATTTCCAGTAAATGAAGCAATGCCACATATTAAAGTCTTGAAGTATCACAGCTCATACAACAATTTTGTTCACCCATAATTCTGTACAGACTGCATCCTGCCAGTATTTTAGTAACTCTCCTGGGTCTCCAAAAAGTTCGTAATACAATCCAGGGTGTTCTGGGGTAGAATTAATTGTCTTCACAGTGGCTGGTATGGGGCTGTGTTTTGGATTTGTGCTGAACACAGTGTTGACAATACAGAGATGATTTGTTATTGCTGAGTGGGGCTTACACAGGGCAAAGGCCTTTTCTACTTTTTATATGGTCATGCTGGCAAGGAAGTTGGGGTTGCATAGGGGGTTGGGAGGAGACACAGCCAGGACAGGTGGTCCAAACTGACCAACAGGATATTTCAGACCATATGACATTATGCTCACTACATAAATTGGGGGGAAGGAGGAGGGAGGAGGAGACGTTTGTTTGGAGTGATGGTGTTTGTCTTCCCAGGTAACTATTACATGTGATGGGGCCCTGCTGTCCTGGAGATGGCTGCACACCTGTCCACCCATGGGAAGCTGTGAATTAATTCCTTGTTTTGCTTTGCTTGTGTGAGTGACTTTTGTTTTCCCTATTAAACTGTCTTTATCTCAACTTATGTGTTTTCCTTTACATTTTGTGTTCTCTCCCTGAAACTGCTGGTGGGGGAGTGAGTGAGGGCCTACACAGGGCTTTGTTGCTGGTGGAAGTTAAGTTGTGGCAGAGTGTCACTGAAATTCATCTTTTGCTAGTGCCTTTTGAAATGGCATTTGTAAGCAGAAAGCATTGTAAGCTGATTCATACACAAATTAAGTCCAGGAAGCAGCAAAAAAACTGTATTAAAGAAGGTAAATTCTGTCCTTCTTGTCACTGGGATGCTGCACTACCTGCATGCCTACTTCAGTGAGAAGAAATACTGGCATCATTGTGGTATGTACTTCAGCAACAGTATGTTACTCTTGATACTATTTAAATGTTTGTTCTTATCCCTGAAATCTTACAGAAGCATAACAAGAATTGTGCAGATTGCTCAAGCACAGATTATATGAGACACAATAAACAGGTGCAGCATGTTGGGTGGTACTTGCAAAGGTAATGTCAGGCAAAGTGAGATTTCTGCATGAAGAAACTGCCGGAAGAGAAGAATAATGGCAATCAATATCAACATGTTAAAAAACCCCCAAACAAACAAAACCAAAACCACACAAAAAACAGAACACCCAACCAAACAAGCAAATGCAAAAAACCTTCCATCTTTATCTTCTTTCTACTGTTTTCCACTTACACTGCAGTGATCTCACCTTTGAGGCAAAGACCCTGGCATCAGGTGCTGTTAAGGGGATCCAGAGTAGTAGGGGGAGGAGTCCCAGAGGAAAACTTGGAATCAGCAAGAGCAGCAAGCTTAGCAGTCATAGCCCATACTGGAAATATAACAGTTCTGGTCTACCTGATAGATCTTTTAAAGCCATATTTTCAAGATAAAAAAACTAAGTTTCCTCCAGGAAAGTTCTGAAATTTTTCTACTTGGGAAGTAGAAATCATTATGAGCAAATTGAAATAATGAATAGCATAGTATTTTCTATCCTTTCTGTCAGATTTAAGTTTTCTTTCACTTCCAATTTCCCATCTTTCTTCTTTATAATTTCCTTTTTTATTTTTTTTCTCTTGGCATTTTTCTTTTATCATACTTGCAGTTCAATTCATTCTTTTCAGCTTTGGTCAACAATATTACAATAGGTACTCATAGCTGAACCTCTCTAAATGTGTCACGTGGCTGAAATACAGCTTCAAATTGCTCCAAGAAATCAGGAAAACAGAGTGCTCTCTCTTTTTTAGAAGTGAATGTCAGGAGCATATAAGCTGAGCATCAGCCAGGGTCAGACAAGAACATCAGAGCAGTACTGGCCAGGGAAGAGATACCCTGCAGGTGTTCTGATGAGGTTTTTAAGATTTTAGTTATAGATTAGGCATTGGTCATTTCAGTGTTTTACTCATTGCTGATGAAATACATTTATATTTTTCTTATATTATTACAAAATAATATAATCAATAATTATAATTATATAATTTAGTCATAATATATTCTACTGTATTAGTAGAAGGTATATAGCAAAGTCTAGAAAGGATGCATTTGTCTTTTTTTTAAAAATGCTATGTATATAAAGTTGGTGTAAGTATGTGGGTATAAAAAAAAAGCATACATGTACACCTTTAGAGAAGTAAGTAACCATGAGTTTCCATAGCTTTAAAATCACTTCTTTATGTATTTCTTCAGAGGTCAGCAGAATAAAATACAGGAAAACGATTGTAAAATTCTTTGATTGATTAAAAGAAGATGATCCTATTTTGTATGTATCTTGATAAAACTGAATATTTCTCTCCAGGATTCCAAAAATATAAAACATGGCGTCATGAATGGTGAAGTTTACCCAGAAACACACAGTCCTAGAAAACATTTCATAAGCAGTCTGAGCATGTGTAATGTGGGTACATACAGAGCTGTGGGACAGAGTGTTCAAAACTAAGAGTTCCTTACCAGCTGTTAAGGTATCTACCCCTTGCACTCACACTGTAGGAAGTTTGGAAAAAAAAAACCAAAAATCCAAAACAAAAAAAACAACAAATTCCTACTCTTCCTCCTCCCTTCCACAACCAAGAAATCTTCCAAGAGAAGGCTTATTCACTATATTCACAAAATATTAGTAGGCAAACCAGTTTTCACTTAAAAAACAAATATCCACCACCTGTCTTTTCTTAGTTTGGATTTCTGGGGCAGATGTGCCATAGAATTAAAAGCAAAGAATCATATTTCCTCATTATTTAGAAAAATGTCCAAGAGCCAGCAGCAAAGCAATACATGAATCAAAATGTTTATTATCACTAGCTTTTTTCATGAACACTAATAATTTAGGTACTCTGCAACCCCTCAGGATCTTCTAACACCAATAAAAATATGTTATCCAAACACAAGCTAAAAGACAGCCATCTACATATAACAAATGCTAATGTTCCTAAAGAAATGATTAGTCAAGAAGCACTAGATTATTTTATGACACTTTGCAAAAAGAATGACACTATTTTTTTCCATTTCAAATCAATTATTCCTGCTATTGGTGTCAAATTACTGCATTTTCAAAGCTATACCTGTTTCCTTGTAAAAGCTCTAGATACCATAAGAGGAAAATTCCCTTCTTATCTATTTTAATTAGTAATCTAAAAGTATGACTGATTCAAATGAATTAAATATAATTTCCTCTCCTTCCCTATACCCTCACCCCAAACCGGTGGAATCTCAACTTCAGTCGTATGACAAAAGTATGCCAACAACCACTTTTGCTGATGAGTTCCATAACGGCAGAAATGTTTTTATCACTAGTACCTATCTTCAAAAGACTAGGGAGAAATAAGAATAGCTCCAAGTTGAACAAGACCAGGAAAACCTTGGCTCACACTAGGAGTGGAAATGAAAGGGAGGATATGTAAGAAAAAAAAACACAATGGCATATGTTTAATTATCTACTGACCCACAAATTTTAAGTTTTATAGATTTAGGAAACATTAATAAAAACAACTCATCTACTGATGAAGAACACCAAATTTAGAGGAAGATAACTTCTTTCCTTTCCTCTTTATTGTGGTATATCTACAACTCATTTAATGTTTTGTTGTTTGGGGATTTGGGGGAGGGGAATTTTTTGTTTTGTTTTGTTTTGTTTTGTTTTGCTGGGTTTTTTTCCTAGTACGTGGGAATAGGTTGTTTGTGTAAGATTTCAATTTCACTTTGATCTTTCACAAATATCTTGTATGAAACTAAGTATCTGTATTGTAACTTGCTGAACATCTATTTTCTTCTGGATCAATTAGATCCTAAAGTCACCAATTTCTTGTGACTTCAGATCTTCAGGTCTGATGATCTGAAAACTGATTATTATCAGAATCTGCTAATTCAGGTGACTGCTCTAATATCCCACACTGTTTATAGTGAGAAAGTAAAAATTTCACTCTCATTCAGGTCTGAAGCTCCCAACTTTTATTGTCAACTCTGGAAATACCTCTGAGTGCGTAAAGAAAAGAGATTAATTTCAACTCAGTGGTTCTTAATGCTTCAATGTAAATTTTGAGATATGTTTAAGGTATAATTTTCTCTCTATGAAATGAATGCAAATTAATCTTTATCAATAAGCATTTGATTTCTCTCTGTGTGTATATATCTCCTATATTTGCTCAATCATTCTTTAGAAATAGCAGGGGGCATGTACTTCATGCAGCCCATCACTAATGGGTAAAGACTGCCTTAAGTTTGATGGCTTATGAACAGGACAAGCAGTAGCAATTAAATTCATACAGAGGGACTGAGAGAAAATAGACCATGGAGGGGGGAAACAAAAATCACTATGGAAATGTAGAGTCATCAAAACTTACATCTGCCATTACCATTAAGTAGCTCATTTTACAGTCTAAATGTTTTACTTTCTACCAAAACCATAAAAAAAAATTTTACTTGTAATTGATAGCAAATACTCACTGTCTTCAGCATTTTGAGTGCTGAAGTTACTGACCTGAAAAAAGCCAGACTGCCCATATTGGAATTTGCTTAGTCAAATAGGACGTACTCAAGGTTAAATGCTATGTACTGTCAGTACACATGGGGGAATGACAAGAAAGTCTTTGAGAAAAGTATTTCACAAGCATGGTTCTGTCAAAGCACCATCCACTTCCAAAGCAGTGGATTACAGTCCCAGGTACAAACTATTGCATGTCAGAAACTTAACTCTGGATTACATTTATCTGACAGTACTCCCCACCACACACACATAAGCATAGACCATTTCACTAAACAAATGAGAAATGGACTATTATCATCAATTAAAACTGAGCAACGACCACACTGATTACCAGATTGAACTCAGTATGTAAATGCAGTTTAAAAAGCATTTCAATTTCAGGAACCTTTGACTCCAAGGAGGCACCTACAGCTCCAAATGAGCTAGCAATTTTTAGGAGTATCTTTTTAAGTGATTATGGTCTTGACATGACTTAATGCATAGTGGGCCATAAAATCATAGAATGGTTTAGGTTTGGAAGCAACCTTAAAGGTTATTTAGTTCCCCTCTTGCCACAGGGGAACCTTCATTAGACCAGGTTGTTTAGAGTCCCCATACAGCCTGGCCTCAAACACTTCCAGGGATGGTGTATTCACAACTTCTCTGGGCAACCTGCTGCAGTGCCTCACCACACTCACAGAAAAAAAAATTTCTTCCTTTCTAAACCTACTGTTTTTCAGTTTAAAGCCCTTTGTTCTATCACTATAGATCCTTGTAAAACATCTCTCTCCACCTTTCTTGTAGTCCCCCTTCAGGTACTGGAAGACTGCTCTAAGGTCCCCCAAGTCACTTGAGTTCTAATTCTTAAATGTATCCCTAACAATTTCCTTTTATTTTGTTATGATAACTTCTGAGAAGTACTCAGTGCCTGAAATGATAGCAGTTATAAATTTTTTTCTCATCATTATCTAATCCAGTGAGAAAAGGAAAAGGAGGAAGCAGCACAGCTGATTTATGCACTCTACAATTTTTTGCTCCAGCAAAATATTTTGTGGAAGTTACTGCACAGGAACATGTCTCCCATGAGCTTTTATGCCTTCAAGCACTACAAAAACAAATGCACTTTCCACTGGATGTCCAGCACTCTTTAATCCAAAGACAGGTCCTCTGGGGTACATTTCCCAGAACAAGTAAGAGACTCAAAATTGGGTGCTGGCTGCATACAGACCAGGATCCAGATGGTGTGATCTCACTTCTGGATGTACTGCCACCTGTTGCCATCATTTTTCATCAGAACATGTACATCGCATATTCAGGAATACATGTTGGCATGTTTAAATTAGGTTGTTTTTCTGTCTAGATATTTGGCAGAGGGTCATCCTCTTTTATCATCATATATCAGATAAAACCTTCTCCATGTTGGGGATTCCTGAGGACATTTTGATTTCTCAACACTTACATGTGCAATAGGAATGTCTGAGAAAAATTTCTTATGTCTGTTTGTCCATTTAGAAAATGCTCAGCCCTACTGAAACTGCACCTCTTTCACCCAGGGAAGAGCTGCCTTTGCTGTGTCATTGCTCAATCAAAAACCCCTACTGAGCATGCAGATGCCCATCATGTAATGAAAACCACACAAATATCCAGATCAGCCTGCACATAGTCCATTGTTTTACAACCAGACCTCTAACACTGAGGTAAAGCTGAATTTGGGATTTGGGGTGACCCCTATCCTGGGTGTGAGTGCACCAGAACCAGAGGATTTCTTAAGACACGTGCCTCCTTGTCCAAGCTAAAAGTGAGTTTTTGCCATGCTGTTGAAAACTCAGTTTCTTCCTCTAAATCTGTATTTTATTGAGGTTCTCATTATGTGTAGGGAGGCTCAAATAATTTCCAGGGTAAAAATATATAAGTATTTTGGCTGTAAATCTGTCAGTATTTAGTCTAGTAGCCATAGAAATAAAATTGGAAACATGAACTCCAGTGGATCAGAAAACAGAAAACTGAACCTAACAGAACCTGAGAATTAATACAAATTTCCAGTTTCCCATTTACATCTCTGAAAATACTTTTTTTTTTTTTTCTCCTTCCCTGCTCTATGTAATGTCATTTAAATAATTAGACTCTTCTGGCCAAAAAAATGTGAGCTACAGTACCAATCAATATCCTTATGTTTTAAATAGTACAGGCTAAGGGACTAATATTTCCTAAACATTGTGCCTCTTCTTTTAAAGCATACTTTCATTAATATCAAAGTACACAGTCCTGATACCATTCTTGTCTGTCATCTCTATATTACAAGCTTTCCACTCGACCATCATATTAAATAGTTTTTGGAAGAGGCTATATAAAAGATAATGCAAGTATCAAAATTATTTTTTTCTCAGTGTGGGTTTTAAAGCAATCAGTCTTGCAATAAACAAGAGACTCTCTTGATAGGAACTGTTAGTATTTGTCAGGCATATTTCCCTAAAAAAGAGTTGACTTGATATTAATAGCAATCTGTCGTTCTCCCTATCAATCAGGAGTTGCAATCAGCCACTAACACACCCTCTAGTTCTCCTTCAATCAGGGAAACAGTGCAGAAACTCAACTGCAAGCATTTAATAAATGCATAAAGGGAAAAATCAATCAGAAGCTGTTGGGGCCGCACTATGATACCTTTATTTAAACTAGAATTTTTCTTTCTCTGTGAGCAGTTTATCATTTATCAGGTTTGTCAAGCATTACCACAAGGTGTCTGGCTGAGTCACCATCCCCGAAGGTATTTAAAAGGTGTTTGGATGTGGCACTGAGGGACGTGATTTAGTGGTGGTCTTGGCAGGATTAATGGTTTAACTCCATGATCATAAAGGTTTCTTCCAAGCAAAATTATTCTATTATTTTATATAGGGCTTCATACAGGAGAATGAAAATCTAATCTAGGGCTGAGCGTTTTGGAAGTTTTTGGTTCACAGTTAATAAGAAAAAGAGAATCAGTGTTGAAATGGATACCACTTGGCACTAATGAAATTGTATCGCTTTTTTACAAGTGCTTTCTGGGAATGGAAAAGTAGGTTACCTGTCAGCACTTCCCAAACAAGCTCTGCACCAAAGCACCAGAGCAGACTCCCCATTTCCCAGAAGTGAGGTATCATTAAAAAAACACCATGAATTTTAAACTAGGAAGCCTGGGTTTCTTTGAAGAGTTTAAGACATTAGCAAAACAGATTGTTTCTCCCAATGGTATGTTTAAACAAGCAAGGCACTTTCAAAGTGTTACTGCATAGAACAGAATTTCACTTATGCATGTGTTTGTAATGCCAAATACAAGCTTCTGAAATGCCTTGCAAATTATCCTTCATTATCAAGGAGAGACTTTGTTAGGTACTACTAAGGCTCCAGTCTCAGGACCATATGCTTTCATTCTCCTATGGGAAATTTCATCCAGGGACTGAAAATCCTATATAATATTTGTCCATTTTTTTAATATCACAGAATTGCTTAGGTTGAAAAGGGCCCTCAAGACCACAGAGACCAACAGTACACCACATTAACCATGTCCCAAAATGTCACATCCACATGTCTTTTTAATACCTCCTGGGGTGGTGACTCAGCCTCTTCTCTGGACAGCCTGTCTCAAATCTTGAAAACCCTTTAGGGTTTTTAATTTAATGCTTTAGAAACAGCACAAAATAGTTTGAGGGTAAGGATTTTATTTTTATTTTTCACCAGGAATATTATCTTAAACCACTGTAATAAATTAATATTTAATAGATTACATCCAAGATCAGGAGAAATATTTGTTTCATTTGTCTGAAATATAAGATGCGGTAACTATAATCTTGACTTAAAGTCCTCAGAGATCCTTGGGGATCTTTCTATTGGCTCTAATTTGGAAGGTCCATAAAAACACTGATTTCATGAAAAAATTCTTGTAACAATTGGAAATATGTAAAGATTCCTTAAAAAAAGAAAAGCATTTTAAACCAGACAATTTTAGACTGAATTCTTGAAAAATGCAAGATAGAAATATTACTTTTAAGATATAGCTGCAGCACAATTTTGTACTCTAATTGCTGCCTGGTGAATTTACTGTCCTGCAAAAAAAGCATCTAATAAAGGCCTAAAGCATCTAAGCTAAAGTATTACACATGTGGTGCTATCAGAGGATGTTATTCTTGAGCTAATTCATTTTGTGACATCAGAGTAGGAAAGCAGCTAAGCGTTCAGATTTCAAATTATGGTCTTTGGTAACCTTGGAAGCAAGAGTTGATGGAGTTCTAAACTATGAAATTGTCAAAAAATTGAGTTTCAGTAAACCACAGAATGCTAATTCTCCAGAAGAAATATGGAAGATGAGTCACAAATTATATGTATATGTCTATGTCTATGTCTATGTCTATGTCTATGTCTATGTCTATGTATATGTCTATGTATATGTATATGTATATGTATATGTATATGTGTATATCTAAATATAAAAAATATGAGGCTAAATTTTTTTTTCTACCGTGAATATGGCAATACAAAGTTGCTTTTGTTTAATATTAGGTGTCTATTAAGTAAAAATTCTTCCTATGTTTTCCTTCTTAAAAGCTACCAATGATCTTCCTATTTGTCTCTTTCAAATACTAGTTAAACAAATATTCTAGAAAATATTTAGGTTGAAGTTGTTTTACTATTTTTGAGCAAAAGATACAAATGCATGACAGAATTAAAGAATTGAAATGTACCTAAAAAGGAAAGAACAAATAGCCAGGAAAAGAATTTTTATATGAATCATTAGACCCAAGTAAAGTAGATTACATTGACCTTTTAACATTAAATACAAAATCTTAAAAATTAATACTACTTTGATAACTAATGGACTTTCTAAATTATCATTATATTTAGTAAGAAATTTAAGTCCCACACTTAAGTATCAATACTAAATTATTTCAGTCCATATTTTGGTCAGAACATCATATAGATCCTTCTGCATTACCTAATAATCCTAGCAACGTGTAAACTTAAGTCAGTCATGAAGCTGGTAAGTCAGTTCTGGTAAGTTTGGTAAAATGAGCATATTATTTTGAAAACACTATACAAAAATGCAATAATTTAAGAGATTATTTTACAGGTGTCATACAGGATGACTTATTCTGCTTAACAAGTGTACTGTTTTAGGAAGACATTAAGCTATTCTGCACTGCTATTTGTCTTTCATGTTTACTTTTCATCTGCTAGGCAGCTAAGAAGAAGAAAATATGTCTTTGTCTCTGCCCTTTATCCTTTGCTCAGTGTATTACAAAAATTATATATGTTATCAATCATATGTATTTAAATATTCAAAATGTTTTTACTTAATTCTGAGACACAGCATCTGAAGTTCTGGATATAGTGGCAGCACTGGGAAGGCACCCTAGGCCTAAATTGGAAAAGTACCTCTGGTCTCCCCCATTGTCACTGAAATGCTCCAGCTAGATGACAGAAAGAGCCAACAATGTCACTTCACAAGCTTGCAAATCTTGCTTCTTGCTCACTGCAAGAAAATTTTATTCTTAGAATGGTATTAATTTGTTCTGAGGCAGCTAATGCCAGCTGTGCAATCAAATACTAGAGACAATTCACAAACATATCAAGGTGATTGAACCATACCCAGCAACACCTGAACCCAGGTGAATATTTTTTTATTCATTTTATCTCTATGTTCCTTTGAAAATAATTTTGAAAACTATCATACTTCAGTACCTTTAAAAAATTCATTTATTAAAAAGTTGTATCATTTTTCTGTAAATAATTACTATAATAAATGTGGTGCACTTGGAGTACAGCATTATCAAAAGACACAGAATGCAAAATAAAATATGGTGATTGAAGTAAGAATCAAAGCCTATGAAGTCCAGTAAAAAGGTATCAACATTTAATTAAATTGGATTTCTCATTCTGGAAGTAAATGATAAATAGGATTCATGTATTTTACATTGCTTTACATCATGACACATTCTCATATTTATGTTGTTATCAAGCATGTCTAGACATGGCTTCAATGAAGTTCTATGTTTTACCCTTTTAATTAGGGCTTTCAGCTCTGCTTTTGCTAAGTGCTCTGGCAAGAGTAATTTGCTATAATCAAAATCAAACATATGCATAAAAGTTCAATTAGAAATTTACCATCTTTGTGGGAATGCAGTTTTTGCATTTAATAATACTGGAACTGAATTTAACTTATTGTTTGTAATTTCTATTAGAGGGATCCAATTAACAGGCTGCCAGAAAAGTTACCAAACAGACAAGCCAAGAACTAGTGACTCGTTTCCCATGGAGTCAGTAAAGACTGAGTTAGCCTAAAATAGCCCATATTTTTAGCATGAAAAACATCTGGGTATACATCAAAAGTAAAAAGAAAAAGTAAAAAAATGAAAAACAATATTAAGTTTCTATCAAATTCATACCTGTCATGACTAGAAAAAACATAATTTTTGTTCTACATGCAACATTTTTATACTGGAAATTTACAAGTGAGCACTGATTATTTTTTTCCTCTTCTTTTTTTTTTTTTT
>VXBU01017634.1:20757-47263 GCA_013400315.1 Bombycilla garrulus | reverse complement strand
TTTTTTTTTTTTTTTTTTTTCTCTCCCAAAACCACAGAGAAGTTGAGAAGTGTCAAGCAACACTTCGCACAGACTGTAAACACCAGGAATATTTGAAGTAAAGGACTCATGGAAAGAAAACAAGCTTTGATTCCTCCTAGAAAGAAACAAACTTTGATTCTTTGCCTTTGAAGCCTGATTCTTTTCAGAAGAAGTTACTACAGAGGAACATTCTAAAATAAATCATGTTTTGTAAGAGAACTCAATGAACTCAAACACCTTGGGTAGGAAGAAACCAGATTTTAAGGTAACAAAGGGTCATTTCCTGTGTCAAGAAGGAAACTGGAGGTTAAAATGAGCTTGGTTTACCAAAACTGTGCAGAGCAGTTGTGTGTATGTTGTTGGTCTTTGCTGCACAGTGGATGTGTACCCTTGCAAATGTATTTACCACAGTGTCTACTTCAGTCAATAACAGGAAGCAGATCATTTCAGGACATTTCTTGTAAAAGGAATACAAAAGAAGGACTCTTCAATGGAATATTATTCTCCAGGGCCATCTCAGCCAGCTTGCCAGAACATTTTACAAGAAGGAACTTTAAAAGCAAATATATCAGCCATTTTCTATCTGATATTTTAAGCCTTGAACACAAAAAAAAACCAAAAAAACACATTCCTATGGTGGCTAAAAATTTAAAAATGGACTGAAAATCCACAATGGAAAAGTGAGGATCCAGTTTAAGCTTTTGAAAATAGTGTACACAGAGATATTCTGGACAGAAAATGGTGGGGACAAAAATGAGAAGGTTCATCTTTCCTATGAAAACAAAGAGTAGCTGACAGCAATGGAATTATTTGGATTGGAATTATACAGACTCCAATGGAAGTTCAGATTTCTCCACCACATAGAAAAGCATGTATTTTTATGTCAACATCCTAACACCTTGTCTAGAATCATGCACACACCATCTTTTTCTCTCTAGTCTTTTGCCATCAATAAAATATAAAATATGCTTGTAAACATGAAAACTTGGCAAATTTACCCTTATTTTAACTTTCATGTGTGCATGTGTGCATGAACAGTATGTAATCTTTATTCTTAGTTTCTTGTCTTTTTCTATATGGGAAATGTTGCACTTTAACGATAACTAGAATATAATAGTTGTGTTGCCTTTTAAAAGACAGATGTCCTCATTTATCTGTTTCATGTTAAAAAAATGCATTTTTTAAGCTAGGGTGGCCTATAAACATATATAGATGGATATTTCTGTCAAAATGCTCAGATACCCTAGCCAAGTTTCTTCTGACTGTGATACTCTGTTCTAGCAGCTCAAACTACACACTTTGTAATAGGCAGAGCTTGGTGGTGATAACTTTAAGCTCTCTACCAATTAGTTAGGGGCAGCCTTTCAGATGCAGGAAATCATTCATCTTCCTAGCAGAGAGTCATGTGGTTGTTGCATATGGTTTTATGTCATCCAGATCTTTATGCTGCTTAATGACTTTTTAGACCACACATGGAACTGATCAAAATGTAAAAAACATTCATAGAAAATTTTACTCTCTGGGTCTTTCACTCTGAGGATTGGGAAGTTTTAAAGTCAAGAAAAAAAAAAGACACTCAGTGTAAAAGTATTATGGGATGAAGCCTACCCAAAATGGGTGCTCAGGTAAGTAAAACCTTGATTACTTCTACCCAGATCTAATGTTTTTGATGATTCCGGTGTGTCCTAATAAAGCAAGCAACATTCAGGCAATTGCTGCAGGAAAACCTTTCTCAAGAGCTCTCCATTGTATCTGCCCCTGTTTAATTATTCATGACAAAGAAACAAAGATGAACAATGAAGACTGAAGAATTTTAGATGCTCATACCATTTTGGATGATGGTAAGAGCAGCTTGGTTTAGTTACGGCAAAATCCAAGAAAATTTACTTGAGGTGATCATCAAGGCCGTGGGCTGCTTATGCCAACCATCTGGATTGGATAGCAATCAGTGGTAGAAATAACAACCCCTTGGGAAGGCTGACGTCCAAGAGCAAGCAGAAGGCTGAGCCAAGTCCACTGTGCATAAAGGGTTGGCCACCAGCTAGGAACCAGACCCATTAACTACCTGGAGCAAATGTCCTCTTTCCCCAAGTCCAGGTGCTGGTTACTGCTACCACTGTGCAGAAGTCATTTGATGGTTTATATTGGTGTTATGTCTGTGAGTGTAGAACAGAAGTTATTAAACACATGGTAGCCCTATCCCACTTTTTCTATATTACTTTAGAGATTTTAGGTTACTGAGAAGTGTAGTTCTGTTCTTTTGGCTGTCTCAACTTTAAATTCACCCATGGCTGAATCAGACCTTCATGCCTTCCTTTATACCTTTGGAAAATGTACATCTTGATTGAGTGGCATAAAGTATTAATAATCATAATATTGACAGTAATTAAATATTTCATGTCTGTGCTATATTAAGATATTGCTCCAGAACTCTACGTTCAAAACCCACAGCTCACCCTCATTCTTTAGCCAAATTAAAATATTTATAGCGTGACATAACACTTCACACTAGATAAATTTGCAAGGAGAGGATATGCATCGTATAATTTTAAGGTGGAACGGATTTAAAAGTGTGTAAAACACAGAGGTAAAAATCAGTTTTAACTATACATACACTTTTCTTATTAGTGTGTTATTTATAATTTATCAGGGTTAATTATTCTTCTGTTGCCTCTGATAAGGCCACATAAAAGGTGAAATGAAAGAGTAAAAGGTGAAGACAAACTTCTGTATAAAGCTATTTGACTTTTCTGAACTTCACTGGTTGTATATGTGCAGAATAATTGCCTGACATATGCTTTGTTTGCTCATTGGTTTTCTGTTTTGTTTGCTCATTGGTTTTCTGTTTTATAGAAAATCCAAACCAAACCCCCCAAAAAAAACCCACAAAAAACCCACAAAAGAACCCCAAAAAACAAACCCAACCAAAATCCTCCAAAGCCCAAATAAAAAAAAATAAAAAAATAAAAAAAAAACACACCAAAAAAAAACCAACAAGCACCAAAAAAAGCATTTTACTATATTCAATATGGCAAAGCCCCTAGAGGATAAAGATTTTGTTCAATGCAGGTCACTGAAGATGTCACAGTGACTTAGGAAACTTCTAAAGAATTTCTTCCTTTTCAGTATCACTTTCTTAGCAGAATAATGGATTTAGAATAAAATTAATTGAAAAAAATAAACAGGTAACATAATCAAATAATGACTTTCTGCTTCTGGAAACCACACTGACTTTATTCATCTCTGACAGGTTTACTTTTTATAGTCATTAGTGATGTATGATGTGCAAAGTTTTCAGCCTAAAGGGCATAAGTAGAAATTAATGGGTCAGAGCTGATGAAGTCTAAATATTCCAAAATACAGCAAAATATGTATTTTATGTGTGATTTTCATGAATATGTGAAATAAGGAGGCCCATTATATCCCTAACTTCTTTTGAATGAATTATGTCATAGTATTAGACAATTGTGGTTTCAAGTATGTCTCAACAATGTCTTGCATTATGTTCCAGGTCGCAATGCAAGTGAGTAAAGAATTTAATCTCATTCCCAAATTTCTGAATCCCAAGCAAGCTCTTTAAGTATTGCAAAAAATAAAATTTCTTGTGTATATACAAACATCTGAAAATTAGAGTAAGAATAGAACAGCTTTTTCTGATATTTTTAAAGTTCACCTTTTTATCTTAGACACTTGAAAAAATGCAATAATTCAAACCATAATAGGTACATTGTGCCATACACTTCTGCATATCATATCTATATTTTATTTTCCAGAAAGTACAATTTTGTTGTTTTGTTACTCTAAAAAAATCCTAAAATATCTTAAATATTGCTTCTTATATATTCAAATGGAGAGGCAAAGTTCATATTGAAAATATGCACTCAGATTTGCATATGGATATTTCAACTCCCTTTCCTCCTGGCACAACATACTGTGCATGTACGGTATTTAAATTTAACAGTAATATGCCAAAGCATTTAATTCCCTGGTAATTCCTTTGCAACAGTGAGATTTGTCTACTTACTTCTTTGGCATAAATCTCCAGCATTAAGAATTGTTATAGCAAAAGAAAGAGCAAGAAAAGAGATAGTTTGAGCCTCTAAACATCATGCATTTCTAATACACATTGCTCTTATTTCTTAGTCATTAGAACTGACATGGCATGTGGGACCTGAAGGATGTGTTTGCAAATGACTTGCAGAGAAAGTTGAATATATAATCAAAGTTATTTATGAACTTGCTGCACCAGAACTCTCTTGTAGTACCATGAACTGTATTCTCAGTCAAAAACTGTCACTGATACAGTTCTCCACAAGAAGCCTCTCTAATGTAAAGGCCTTTGTCAGCATGGGGGATAGGAAAGAAGAAACATGACAAACAACAGGTTTTGGTTATCACAGCTCCCAAGAAAAACATGAAAGGCAGAAGACTTTTTATAAACACAGTCAAGAAAAAGACACAGACTCAAGTATTCAAATTTTGTGAAAATATTGCATATCTAACTATTGCAGTTGAGTAATTCTAAAATCAAAAGTAGGTGGATAGCATTAATTGAGGGTCAGAAGAAAACAAATATAGCTAACACTATGCTGTAGTATTCATGTTAAAACCTAAAGAAACATATAGGTAAGAATTCAGTGACAATTTACATCAGATGTGACAAAGGTTATTGCATTAGACTGTTATTTTCTCATTAACCATGGATTTGCTTTGATTGCTATGTAGTTCAGTTTAGGGGGGCATCTCACTTGCTCATTTCGAAAACCACTTCCAAAGTCATTGCCACTTTATACTTCAAATAATTTGTAATTTTCTTTAGTTAAGAAAAAGAGAAGAAGAAAATTTTCCAAAATTGAAAATTGATTTTAACATTTACCTGCAAGAAATTCAGAGACAACCTGCTTACTGCATTTCACTAGAAAAATTAGCACAAGCCCTGGGCTATATGAGCTAAAAACACATGTAATGTCAACAATAGCCAGTCACTACTTGCTTGTGTTTATTGAGTAAATCAATCAGCAACCTAATTAATCACAGACACAGGATTAAATCTTGCCTCTTTTTAAATTCCACTCTTGACTTTAATCTCTACAAGCCAAACACATTCTATTATTATAATGACAGCTCTGACTGTTGTATTTGAACAGCTCAATTATTGTTCAGAGGTAAGAAATTATGGAGACTTTGTCTCCCAAATTCTTGTTTTATGAACACAGCTTGATTTGCAAATATTTGTGGCTTTCTGGTTCTGACTCTCAGTTTACAAAGCCTAATGATTAAACAGCAGTAGAATAACCCAAGAAAGAAGAAAAAGTTGACATATTTGCTTTTAGTGGGGCCCCTGGGAAGCTAAGTACTGAGCTCCACTTTCTTTAAATATCTCAGAGATTTTCCTAGCATTCAGCAAGAACTGGAAGTATAGTACTGGCTAAAGTATAAAAAATATTTTTTGTGTTGTATTATGAAAACTAGGAGTTAATTCTGACCTTTTTTTTTTTTTGGAGTTGGACTATAGTGCATAGGCAGACATAACATTACAAGAGATTGTCAGCTTAAAAGAACTGAAGTAATTAAAAAGAGTAGATGATGTGGGAAACAACTTCATCAGTAGGTTCAGGCAAGTGCAATGTAGTTGGATCTTTTCAATTTATGACTTTGCAGGGACAATATATCGGCTTAGATAAAACCTTTTTTTCCATTCTGCGCTCATGTGTAAAATTCAAATTGTGATTCTTAAAGTTAGTATAACATCCTTATGCACAGTGAAGACAAACCAGTAAGTGGAAATTCTTGGATTTATGTTTAGGTATTTCTTAAGATTAAACTGACCTTCTCACAATGTCACAGCTACATTCCTTTTCTAATAATCTCTTGCCAGGAGATATTCCTATCCACCCTTCCTCTCCTTGATATCCTAATTTCGTTTTTTTTTTTTCTTCACAGTGTTTGTTCCTTCTTCTTCTCCGCTTTTTGCTATTGTTGTATTGATTTACTGAGAACATAACTGTATCTATCTTCTTTTTACTTAACACACTATTAGCTCCTTCATCAACTTTTTAATTTTCTTCTAGTCCACAGATAGTATATCTCAGAGAGCTCACATTTTTACCTTCGTTGAATACCTGCTTGAATGCAATCATAACATTGACAAGAAAGATTTTTCAGAATCTGTATAGCCAGAAGTGCTTGATTGAAGAAGTAACATTTTCATCATGTGATCTTAATATTCTTTGCACAAATGCAATAAGGTAAATAATAAAGTCCACCTGCCCACATTAATAACGCTTTCCTGAAGCCCATTTCCACATGACAGTCTGCAGATTGCCCCACAGTGAGTTTGTTTTATTATCTGATTATTACATTTATTGAGAGATGCTTCTGTCCAAATTAAGGTACAAATGAGACAGAATGTTGAAGTCAATAGTATGGATTTTATTTAACAGAAATTTTGAGGTAGAGAGATAGAAAGAAATAGTAGAAAGAGAGAAGGGGAAGAGAAAGAAAGTGACAGAGGTTAAGAAGTAAGATAAACCCCCCCCCCCCCCCATGGATCCAATGGCATCCCATTGATCCTCTTCTTCTGGTCTTCTCAGTGGGGACTGGAGGGGTGGGGCAGTTCCTGCAAAAATATATGGATGAATATAAAATGGATTAATATAGGCAAAGGTATACATGGGAATGTCCAAACACTTGCCCTATGGGGATATTTTTAGTTTTTTCAACACACTCTGGATTTGTTGCAACACTTTGGATCATGTGCAGTCCTCTGATGGAAGGCCTCAGAAATGAGGCTGTGGGGTGCTTCAGGTGTCCTTGATAGTTTATGACAACTTCTAAGACATGACAGCTGCCCCTCACGTGAATGTCCCTCGGAAATGTGACCTTCATGGTGACGGTGGAACGGGACAGGGACTTCTAAAACTGAGCCATTTTATTTAGGGGAGGACTCTCCAGAGGGTCTGCTTCTTACCTGGATTATAGCCTCTGGTGATGGGTGTTCATCTCTCTGAACCACAGGTTTCACCATCACGCACCCAAAGCCTCTTCTACTCCACCTTGGTTGAGGGAAGAAAGTGTGTAAACTCACTCCCACCAAACAAATTTTGTGGGCTGTGGGCTATGGGCCTCCCCCTCAAACACAGCCAGAGTTCGTTTTCAGCACAGCTGCTGAGTTTGGATTTCTTTGTGAACACATTCCTCTCCCTCAGCCTCGTTTACTTGTTCCTAGACCTGAGATAATTGGACAGTAGTGCCACCTTTATCTTATCTCAAATTTCTGTCAGGTGGCTTAACTTACTGTTCAAACTTCTATCAGGAGGCATGTTCAGGAGGGTGGCCTTTGATGGTCTCAGAAGAGCAATCACTTTTTTGTACAGTTTGCTAACATGGGCAAAGTCTTTCAATTATTTTGACTGTGTTTGAGCCACTAACCGTTTCAGTCTCTCACAGTTCCCTCACCTGCTAAAGAGTAGTCCTCTGCTAACAGTATCTTCAGGACTCCTGAAATAGTGATCAGGCCTGTGGAAGGTGCAGGCTTTAAGTGGCTCTCTCAGGATTATGGATGGGAGACCATGTCTCCAGGACAGGAGATAGATCTTCTATCACTTCGCTGCAGTTGTCCTGGCCAGTGTCCCTGGTGGACCTTATGACCCAGTCAACGGCTTCAAATCCTCTTGATTTATTTAGAGACTGAAACTGTGCCCTTCCTGCTCTAAAAATATCTCCATATCAGATTTTTTTTACCATGATTACTCTCTCTTGGCTTATACTATCCGTGAATCAAGAGGTCACAAGAAACTATTTTATTATGAGGTACAGAGTATTCTATCCAAAGTCAGCTCTGCACACCCGCTGCCTATTATCTCATATATCAAGGAGAGTGTTATGATTTTGTGTCTCTTATGAACTTTGATTCTTTTAAGTGTTACCACACCAGAGGGGGAGAAGAAAAGCAGTTTTAAACATTGCTCTCTGATAAACAATCCTGTAAGACAGGCCAATGAAAGCAGGACATTTCAGCAACTTCTCTACAAGGTAAGAGATGCACATCTGGAAAAATATATGCATGCAGCACATTCACTACACAGCTATGCTGCACAAAATTCAAATTCATAGGTGAAGGGAAGGCATATTACTCAACAAATGCTCAGAATGAACTCACATTGGATGACAGGTTATTTGGCCACATAGTGGTACAAAACAATTGCAGCAAATCTCAGTAACCTTCGTCTGCAAAAATAATAGCAGATTCAAAATCCCATACAACTACATTAATATTACCTTTAATATCATCATGAACTGAATATCAATTGACATAAAAGAACAAAAAATTACATAATAAGAATTATCAAAGGTTTTTATACCTCAATATTTTTTTGCCAGCATTAAACACTTTTAATGTTTATATTACAACACAGGTATGAAAAGCATGTTTCTATAAGTTGAACTCAAATATAATTTTTTTGAAAAATGTTTGCTTTTGAATTTGCCCAAAACAAAACATTATTTGTTCAAAATTGCAAAGATCTTGATTCAGCTTTTTTACTGTGGACCAATTTTCCCCATTTTCTTTCTTCTCAAAGTTGATGCATCCTTACCAAAATGCAGCAGACCACAGTATCATAGGGAATGTGATGTGATCACTGAGAACTTTAACATAAAAGCAGTATGAATCATAGTCCCTCGGAAACATTATGACAGCTTTCAAAATGAGAAATGTATGTCTCTATAGACAGAACTTAAATTTTGCATGGAAATTGGTAACATTTTTATTGCTTACATTATGATTCACTATTTGCCATTTGCTCTTTAAGGTCCCCAGTATTCTCTTTTTTTTGCTTTTTACCAGTGTCTAAAAGTTATAGGCATAAGAATATGGGCTGAAATAAATACCAAATATTTATTTTAGAATGTTAAACACACATCAATAGAAGCATCTTCATTCATACACTAAAGCAATCAATAAAAGTGCTGATGGTGGGGTAGGAAACTAACTAGTAGTAATAACAGAATAATTAGCAGCATGTAGATTGGGGGAATTTTTTTTTCAGCATCATTTTCATCCCTGCCATTGTTGTTCATCACAGAGCATCACTTCCCTCGAGGCAAGCCACTACTCATGAGGTTGCCCATGGGCAACAAGTGCTGATCTGAGAACAGCTTCCTACTGAGTTACAGGGACCTGAGTAACTTTCAATCGCCTGTAAGTAAGGATTACATAACACTGAACCTAATATTTTCCCATGCTTCAGGAAGAAAAACCTCACAAAGAGGGAAAAGTAGCCCCATCCCCATGTCACCTGCCAGGCACCAGCCACAGTTTGGCACCCCCCAATATGCACAAGGAACCTTCCCTGAGCTGCTTCTCAAGGCCTCCTAGTCCTTCTACAGAGCGACAACCAGAACACATGCATTCAGTATAGAAAAGCTCATTTACAGTCAGTCACTGACATTAACCAGCTCCAGTTAAAGCACATGGAGATTGGGCCTCAGCCAGGCAGCTGCTGGCCAGGGGGCAAGGGCTGAAGTGACACCCACCCACAGCCCAACTCCTCCTCTGCCATCCACACCTGCCTGCATCCCCTTTTTCCCTCTCAACTGCAGAAGTGACTGCCAAGCAGCTCCTCGGGCATTTCCCCCGCCCCTGCAAGGTGGCTGTCCTGGTGACCTGGCTCAGTTCCTGATACCCTCCTAGACTGAGCTCCTCCCAGCTCTGCCATGCCCATGCAGGACAGCTCTGCCACAGCCCCATCGAACCAGCAGCAGCTGAGGGCACACACAGTGTGACACAAGCAGGGCCACACATGCCAAAAACCATAACACTCCAACTACATCTTCTTCCATCCCTAATTACTTGTTCCTTAAAAGGTGACAGCAACATGTTCTCCCTTCCTCCCTGAACACAGGCACACTCCTTTTATATACAGACAGAGCTGAAGGGTTTTTTTTCCCCCCACTTGCATGACATAGACTAATCTGTTACATTTCAGGCTACTAGGTTTTCAAGTAGTACTGTATTAAAGTACTAGATTTACGTAACGCCTATAATAAAATCCTTGCAGTCTTCTGCTGAATACATACAGGAAAAAGAGAATTTCTGTACTACACCCATAGAGACTGTATATTAATTTCCATTTAAAAGCAAACTGATCTGAGGCAAATTCTGACTGGCTATATTCATATGCACTCATCAGAAAACATTTGAATAGATACTCAGTTTCAAAGCCACACGATGAAAGATGAACATTCACAGTCAAGTCTCCATGAATAATCCAAGAGAGGCCCATTCTCCTGTCCTCCAAAAGAAGCATTTCACCAAATGTAATTGCCTAGACACAGGCTTCACCTACAGCTCTAGTGATGAAAATATTCACTGGCATCGTGGTGTCTCATAAAATGAGAGTTCTCAGGACCCTGAGACTGCAATAGAAACAAGGCATGAGAAAGTGTGCCCACAAATGGTGCATGTCTCTGACTGAGACTGCCAATGTGCTTTTACTTTGCTCTTTACAACAGTCAGAGGAGGAGTTTGTGATTTTCCATGATTTTGTTTCCCAGGAAGCCCTATTTTAGCCTTAAGACTCTGATTTTATCTTTACCAACATGTCAGTATTTGAAAATGTCAGCAACATACAAATAAATACATTGATAAATTCACCATTAACACCCTTTCTTCTTGGCTTTTCACACAATAGTGATTTTGAGCAGATTAGTAGTATACACAGACCAGAGGAATAGTCTGAATGTTTCATAACATTTAATACTTTTTAGTGATTTTATGCTCAGTAATGTTATAAAATTGCTAGATATTGATCACCAAAGACAGCACACTGCACTTTGATTATAAAAAATATGAAGGGAAATTCAGTATTTACTGCCAAAAAGACCAGAATATAAATAAGTAGCATTTTTATTTCTGATATTTAGTCAATCTTATTTCTTAGTTTATTGTCCTGAATTACTTTAATTCAGTCCCTTGCAAATATTTTCTATGAAAGATACAATATTTTCTTTTTAAAATTGTAAGGTTTTGATAGTTTATTTAGAATTAGTGTTAGATTTTAAGTTTTTGTTTTAAAGTTCTACTGTTAAAAAAATCACTTTTGTCTTCCTCTCTCTCCCAGTCAGACTTGAGATATTTTTCCTGCATCATCTTCTCTGAAATCACAGAATGATGAACAGTCATTAAAAAAGAAAACCTGCTGAGAGACACTCAGCACTGAAATTTTCAGTCTGAATACTTGAGGCTTGGCAGTGTCACAAGCATTTTGAAATCAGAGAAGAAATTAGGTATTTTCTTGATAGAGAGTAATGATGTATTTGAAATAAAGTCATTCATATTTTTAGCCATGGTCACTTTTCACTGTGATAGCCAGGAAAAAAAAATCTTTTCTTCTTGCGATATTTTAGAAAATAGGAGAAAATAGTTGTATTAAGATCAAATATAAGGAAATTCACTGCAAAAATACCTGGTGCTCCATGTCAAAAATGCATAGCCATGTTACCACAAATGAAGAGGAATTTTGCAGTTTTCATATATAATGCATCATGTAGACTGGTCATGTTCAAGTCAAACTGTGTACCAACGGAGAAGGGAAGTGATTCAAGGTCCACGTAGTCTGTTCCTACTCACCTCTTTCCTGTCACCTTTGAACTCACTTGCTAATATCAGACACATTTAAAAGTATGACAGAAAATGAAGAGATTATTATTTACCATGGGGATTTTCAGCTGGATAATGGACATGCAAATTAGGAGAACCTCAGCCTTTATACAATAATTTTGACAGCTGTAAACCAGTTAATTAGGAAGTGTACAGACACCAGTCAATAAGTCACCATGTAGGCAGGGATGCCAAGGCGTGTCTTCTCTCTTGAGCAATAAAAGAGCAGGAGGTAAATTTATTCTTTGGGGAAGTTTTGAACCAGGGAGACAGAATGCCAAGCTCCATTTGTTTTGTTCCTCACAAAACAACTTAACTGTACATCACATCATACAGAAAGATAAACAGCACCTCAGCCACTTTCAGTACATTTTAATCACTTTGTATTTACATCTCTATCTCATTCAAATTAACAGCATTGTGTCACAAAACTTCAAATTCCTGAGTCAGTAAGAACTATCTTCCCTCCCTTACACACTTCATTAAAAGACACTTTAACAGAATGAGAGTCTTAAAATTTTGATATAACTTGATTACTCCCTACAATCCTCAGAGACAGTTTTCCAGAGCTACCCTGTATTTGCAATAAGCATGTTTGTATGGTACTTCAAGTCATGAGAAAATCAGTTCTCTGTCTATAGAGTTGCATAAATTATGCTGAATTTTCTTGCCATTCTGTCTTGCAGAGTATGGATTGTAAAGTAACAGCTTTTTAGGGGAGGACTTCACTGTAGGATTTATGGAAAATGCTGAAGCATGTAGAAAGGAAGCAACAGGATGGGATATTCAAGATAGTTCTGTAAGCATAAAATCATTTAGTGTCATATTCTGCAAAGTTCAGAGAAACTTCAGTGACTGAACAATTCAAAGAGACAGAAGGGCCTCTGGACAGCTGTCAAAAGAAGTTCACACAACAATATAGGATCATAGCCTGTATGGTTTGTTAATTCAGCACATGATCAGTCTGTTACATTCTTGTGTGTCCAAGCAGCCCTCACTGGCCTCCGTTTCCCAGATGTATTTGTTCACTTCTTGGCTGAGATGTACATTCTGTAGCCTTTCACAGCAGCACTCTCTGATCTTCAGATTGCTTCATAACAAGTTAGTTCTTCTTTTATTTTCTTAAAAACATTAGATTGTCATTCAGCTGACAGGACTGAAGGGATATTTGCTGTGTCCAGTAAAGAAAAAACACTAAACGTGCTTAGAATACTGACACCCTTCTTTATTGTCTTCAGTGCAAAAAGTACCTCTGCAAATGCATATATTTAATAAGTACCTGAAAAGATAGTAAAGAAGCTTCTTTCTTTCTAAACCAAACAATCAACATTCCTTTGAGAGAGATGTCAAAAACTGACTGCACAGAGCAACAAAGGATCTGGCAAAGAAAATTTTGTCTGGTTAATCTGCAAGAGCAATATAGTAGTACCCTTATCAGTTCAAGGCTATGATTTCCAGATTCATGAATACAAGGGCTACTGCCTACAGGAGTTTAAGTATACATATTGACAGAGTTATGTAAGTCATAAATTTTAAATAGCTTGCTGCTTGAAAAGAGGTATCCACTAAAAATAGCAGAAGCCTCATATACAACTTTCCCTTAGAATATTGGACCACATATTGTTTAAGATCTCAGATCATACAGAGCACAATGCACAGTGTTTTATTAATCAGGATCTAACATTAAGGCAAAGACCATTAAGGCAAACCTATTGTAATTTACTCATACTATAATCTATATAAATGTATTCTCATAAATTTGGTTTTAAATAGAGCATTGATTTAATAGCATCCTTAGAGGAATAGTGATCACCCTTTTTTCCTTTACTCTCTGACCGCACTTCACTAACACCTCAGGGTAAAATATATGAAAGTAATAAGGAATACATTATTATTGTTACTTCTTCCAGTTAATCATTGCTTTATTCTGGGCACTCCTATGGCTGCCTTCAGCCACATACCAAATTAAAGCCAAGTATATTCAGTTAAACTCACAAGGAAGAAAGATTTGAGACAGTTGTAAGCTGCAAATGTCCTTGTTTTAGCTGGGGTAGAATTAGTTTTCTTCCTCATGGGTGGTAGAGTGTCGTGTTTTTCATTTAGTATGAGAATGACCTTGATAACACACCAGTGTTTCAGTGTTTGATGACATTGAATAGCCACTGACAACACATCACTCACAGCCTAACTTCACCTTAAAACTTAAGTGCTAAAAGTCACGCAACCAAAGAATAACCCACTATCCAGCTTCCATGCACTGCAAAAGCATAGGTTCCAGGAACTCACGTCTTCCCTCGTTTAAAGAGCTGATACAACACAGCTCAGAAAATAAGATCCTCATCTGTGTGACATATTATCATGTTCAGTCTTTAGAAATCTGAGTGGGCCTGTGAGGTATTTCCCTTGCTGACTGGGAGTTTTCATTCCCTTTTCTTTTTTTTTCCTTCCCTTTTTTTTTTTTTTCTAATTTCACCTAAAGCAGTATAGGAGTGCAGCACATTTATGTCTATCAAGTTAATACCATACAGCAGGACCTACATATATCAATTCCCCAACATACTAAGATAACCACCCTTACATATGTGCAAATTACTTACATATGTGTAAATTACTTACATAAAGAAAGTATCATTCTGTTATAAAGACTACTAAAACTAGCTTATAATATAATTGCATTTTTTCTTTTTCTTACTTTAGTTCTCACTAAAGTGAGAACTAGCATGTAAAAGGCAATTTTCTAGAATATTGCAATGGAAGAGAAGGTGTTTAATAAACTGGTACTTTCCCCTTTTCTGAATGTTCATTTTATTATACTTTACCTATATAATATCATGTAAATAGGACAAACATTAGAAAAAGAAATACAGCTTTTATTGAAGAAGTAGGCTGTAGAGATTCATAGTTTGGGCTGAAAGCACCAAACCTTACACTTGACTAAAACAAAAAAATCCCTAAAAAAATCAATCATGTTTTTCTGTGAATTCGTGAAAGTAATCTCATACTTCTCTCTTGTGCAATTTTTTGCATGTGAGAAAAAAATACTTGAAATACCATTTAGATGAAAGTGTACACTTGTACAAGAGATTTGGAAGCAAAATGTCACAAGCTGCCTTTGGACAGATCTTTATTCAAACTGGAGATCTATATTGTTTCCTTCCCACTTGTAACCTCTCCTGTTCCCTCTTGCACAGAAGAAATGCACTTCCTTCAGGTGTCTAAGTAAGATAAATATTTGAACAGTTGTGTTTTCAGAAGAGTGAAGACAAGGATGTTACAGGAATGACTGTGGAGAATGACAAGGGTGGATAGGGCACAAGATAGAATACAGAGCTGCACGTAAAATCTGGTGAAAAACATTGATAGAGATAATGACCATTTTCCTAAATATCTAGGTAATCTGTTCATGTTGCTGCTATTAAGAGAAATTTTTCTTGAAATAGATAAATCTCTCCAACTTGAATAAGCCTTTACATACCATTTGGAAATCTTGATATTTCAACATCTTCCTCATATATTTATTGCAATTGAAAAAAATAGGACTTGGCAAATTACAAGAAAGCCAGAAAACATAAATTATGCCTTATGCCCTAATCATGCCTTTGCATTGTACTTGCTGTGCCCTACATTTTCCTGCTCTCTAGCTGACATGTGCTGCCCTCTTCCAAACCACAAATAGTTTTAAAGATCAAATTTCAGTATACTGCTAATTTCCCTGTTATCCCATATGATGGGAAACAGAAAGTGGCAAGTATTAGAAGGTGGTGAACCACACAGATAGGTATCAAATCAGACTTTAAGATGGTGTTTTCTTTTTTGCATATTGTCACTTTGGAAATACTCTTTTGTTCCTTTCTCAAACTGATGGCAAAAGTTGAAGACAATCTTCATGAATTATACTCACATGAGTAAGATTTGATACAGCTGCATGAAGTCACTGAGTACATTTGTCTGATCATATTTTGTGTTCTGCTGATGACTATTGCCAGGCACGCAGATTCACTGGAAAATAGTTTTGCATTTTAAGACTATACTGTATTAGCAGCTTAGAACTGCCAACTAACCTTTCTAAGTTATATTTCAGAGTAACAGGGCAACCCAAGAGTGCTCTACAGTGTTTATGGGTTCTCTCCTAGTGCATTCGTCTGCTGTCAGCCTGCTGAGCATCTTTGTAGTCTGCTGGAACAATAAAAGAGGAAAAGATGGCGCCCTTCTTCACAATAACTTATTTGGAAACATAATTTCACTATTTTTGTTCCTGTTTAAAATACAGAAATGATGTTGACAGTTTTGTCTCTGTATAGTGTCGATTCTTTCAAAAAAGATTGCTAAAACACAAAACACCCTACCTTATGCTTAACATATCCATCAGGTTTCAAGCAGAATAGATTTTAAAAACAAAAGCGATAAACAAAACAACCAAAAACCTGAAAACAAACAAACAGACGACAACAACAACAACCCCACCAAAACCCAATCCAAAGAAATAAAAAGCATGCCAATAGAAAATTAAAATGTACAGATATGCATGCAGGAACAACCAGGAAAGTACAATTACAAGTTAGGAGAAATCTACTTAGGATAATATGTCATTATGTCACTTTATTAGAAGTTAGGTGCAAATCAGTGTTTCAACAAAAAAAAGCCATCGGGACACCACTGTAGGAGAATCTCCCTCCTACATTTAAATAGTATGTGAATTCAGTTCAAATTCACATATGTGCATGAATACATAGTACTTAAAAAGAGTGGAGCAAAGGAATAGCAATTCACATACTCTGCCCACAAACAGGTCAGTCTGTTACCTACAGTGAATTCTTGAAGACTAATACCCCAGTGTGCAGTAAACACATCAACTGAAGAGCTACTGACTCTTTCCTGTGCCATTTATTCTCTCAAGATACAAGCGACTTATATGTCCTCATACCTTGCCTTGTCCTCCTCAGTTGAATGCTTCCATGATTGGGTCACCAAGAATTAGAAAAAAAAAAAAAAATAATGTCATTCTTCTTGAAAGGAAAAGGTTCATCAGTTTTTAATCAAGTCTGTTCAAAATAATCAAAAGCAAAATGTTCCTCAGCTCTGAAAAATGTTGATGTTTTCCTGTAGGAATTTATTGATTTGCCATTCTGAAGTGACTTGCCAAACAAAGAACATTTATTTATTTGAGCTTGATTGCTAAGGAAATTATGCCAATGTGATTAAACTAAACCACTGCTGCCTCTATGCATTTATGAAAGTCCTTGAATAACTTTTGGGACAGTTGATGACTGCAACAAAGTTTGACAAAAGCATCAAGGAGACCTATGTAAAGATCTTGCAACTTTATGGAGAGAAGCCACTCCTAAAGCAGGAAATATACAGTTCCTGACTGCAGAAAGTCATTATTTTCAGCTCCTGCTTTCTTAAACTGCAAAGTCAAATGAGTTCTCATGCAGGATTACCTGTCCCAGGGTCTGACTGACTTGCTCTTTTTTTTTTTTTATCATGTAAAAATTAATATCCTCTCCTTTTGAGAAGCATTCAAAATGCAATTTTACTGTTAGTTTTAGTGTATGGGTCAGTTTAGAAACAGAAGAAGAATGTGGAATACCAGACTTTTCTTAAAATAAGTAGGGAGAAAATCCAGGCCATATTCTGGTCCTAATTTTGGGCTGTAGAAAAGCTGACAAGTAGAAAAAATTTTAAAGCATCACTAGGCAGTCACAGCTGGTGGGGACCCCGTTCTTGTATTCATAGCAGTTCATTTAACCCAAGTTGGCTGAAAAAACTGAGAGTGCAGAGGTAACAGAGGCAGATATAACTTGAGACCTCTTCTGCAAAGAGGTTGCTGCAATGGATTTGTGATGAATGAGAAATATACACCTCTGTTTGAGATCTACTCTGATGTGTTTGGAAGTAGTAATAGCATTAGCAGCAAAGGTTAGAAATATTAGAATCACTACCTGACAAGCTGAATCCCTGAATCCTTCCTGTGGCCCTGCACCAGAGTTGCTCCAGTCAGACCAAATGGTTTTTCACTGAGGGCCCAAGTGTCAGACCCAGGGCTGAGCAGAGGAAAAGGTTCCACTACCTCAACTTGTTGACAATTTTCCTCCTCATGCAGCCCAGGATGCTGTAATGATTCTCTGTATTTTGTTACAGTTCAGTTATTTCCTGGTGTCTATTCAAGAACCTAGTGGAAAATAAAACCATTCCTTCAATAAAAATAGAATCACATTATATGTTGGCACACAGTGGACATCTGTGTAGTAGAATACACTTTTTGTATCACATTCTGAAAGTTAGCTGCTAAATAACTCAGCATGGGAGGTCTTATGTTCTACTTTGAAATGCAGCAGCTTCACTTTGTTCCAGCAACAAACAGATCACAGCCAGAGAGAAGCAGCCATACTATACCCAGAACTGCAGCTGCAGCCACCATGGAGTTCTTTACAAAGCAAGAAAAACTAAAATTACAGACCAACTAATACATCTATATTATCTAATGATGCTCAAGTGTTGGGTTTTTTTGGGGGAGGTGCAATTATGTCTATACTTCAGGATTTTTAATGATTATAACTGATACAACTTTATTATTAGAATGAATAAATTTAGGCCAATTATTACAGAAACATTCTGTATCCAAAATGGTAGTAGATATATTTTTAGCACCAAGCTCTATCCCATTTCAATGCTAATAAGAGAAATTCTTCTTCCTGGATTTGCCACACAGTGTGCGTACATATATAAATGTTCATGTGAGGAATAAAGCTCTGCGAGGAATAGGAAAGGCTGCATTGATTGGCCTGCTGGAAATTCTGCTTTCATTTTTAAATCTTCTTACAAAGGTAAATCATGACTGATCCCATAATTCTGAGTTGAAAGATCCAGCACTGCTCATCTGAAGGAAAATTAAAACCAGCCCTTTTTTGTCTAGACACTGGATACCACTAAGAAAGTATCTGCTTCAATGCTGTTCTTCCTGTCATCAATGCAGCAGAGCAGCAGAAAAAAAAAAAAAAGAATTTTATTAGAGGAAGATTTTTTTCACTCACAAATAAAGTAAAAATAGAATAATTTCTAAAAATTCTTAAAATTATTTCATAAAGATTTGACCTAAAGAAGGGAAGGCAGACACCAATCTTTTTTTTTTTTTAAGTTTAGTCTTACCCATTATTTTTTAGGCTTTTTATTAATTTGATTATTTTTAATTTAAAAGACAAGATACTCCTAGAATAGTTCATACTTTCATGACTGGAGAGAGATTTCAGGTGACAGATCACACAGACAATAAACAATTCTGGAATTTCCAACTGTACTGGACATTCCTCAAGTGAGTTGTGAGCAATGTAATGCCTGCATCAATATTCTATGTAAAAATCACTAGAAACACATTATTGATTTTGCTAAATTTATTACCATTCTGATAATTCCAATTTGTTGCTTTTGCAAACAATTTTAAATGAATAGCAAAGATATATTCTACTTAATATTCTTCTGGGAGATTACTGTGCCTCTCAGCTGGTTAAACCCACTCAGCCTTTAGTGTCGAGCTGCAAACATTTCTAAATTGTGTAGCAGTCTTCAACAGAAATCATCAAGACTCATGTCTTATTGCTTTCATAAAATGCGGTTTACACTTCTCAGAGTAATTGAATTTTGCTAGGGTTATGGGCAGGCTGCATATTTTTGTGCATGAAAATACTATACAGTGCTTCAGTAAAAGAAGTTCTTTCTATTGTATGAAGTCAAATCAGAGATTACTTTGTGAAATTTATGCTGGACATTTTTCACTCCAAAAAGTTAATTAATAAGGAGATGAGCTTTTCTAGGAGGAAAAAATCCCACAGAGTTATAACTGCTCTTAGAGAAGTTTGGAAATGCTTATTGCATACCATATAAATATTACATCTCTAGCATATTCTAGTAGCAGCATAAATATAAAAATCCTTATCTACTGCCAAAATAAGAATAATTATAAATAATAATAATTTAAAAATAAAGTAATTTCTACAGTCAGATCAAAATCTGGCCCCTGATAAAGATCATAAATGAAAAATGAATCATGCCAAGTGCATTAATGAGGCTTTCCCTAATATGAATGAATGCTAAGAATTAAAAAATACCTTCAAATTTTTCACAGCTATGTGCAAACATATTTGGAAGCAGTAAATGATAGATTAGATAGATAGATAGATAGATAGATAGATAGATAGATAGATAGATAGATAGATAGATAGATATCCACAGTTACAAGTAAGAATGAATTAACAAGAAAACTAATGGGAAAGCTTCATCACACATGGTAAGGAGAACAGGTACAGGACTAACACTCCAGTCCAACCTGTGACACTCAGCAGTCAATACCTGTGAAAGAGCTTTTGTTCACTAACTTTAATGGGTTATGTTGAAAAACCACGGCTCACTAATTTTTCTGCCCAGACTGTGGAAAGAACAACACAATTTTTTCTTCATACTTTATGTTTTTGGCACAAGAAGAAGAAAATAGCATTCTTCACAGAAAACTGTAACAGCTTGAATGGCCAGCAGTACAAAAAAAACCAAAACAGCGCTATATCTCCCCTTATAATTACAGTGCATCTTTAAATTAACAAAGTCATTGACTTACTTAAGCCTCTTCCTCATTTTCATTGGGCCTGGCAGTTTATTGAAGTATTATTCAGCAAATAAATCATATGAAAAGCTACAAAGTATTTCCTTAAGTCTTAAGTGCAATCAAAGTTGTCATGCTTACAAATGTTTATATTGTTACTTCTCTTCCAGAAAAACTTTAGAATTTCATATATCTTATCATTGATCTCCATATCTCCTTGAACATTGCATTTCCTCAGCTGAGGCAAATGTTGCCTGGAAGGCTGATGTAAACTGCTGAAGAAATGCACTGTAATTGACTTTGATAACATGGCTCAAAAAAAGTTTCCATGTTATGGAAATTTTAAAGAATTCCACTTTGTTCCAGTAAAGTCAAGAAATGACAAGAAGGTACTCTTCCAACTTATTGCTCAGTCATCTTTTCTGAACAGAAAATATGGCAGCAACTATCAGAACTTTTTGCAGTTATAATAACTTATATATTATACTTCAATCACAATTTATAACAATTTAATTCCTCTTTCATCATTCTGTCTTTCCTAAAAAAGCAAATGAAACCCCGCTGGAGCAGACTGAAAGCAGATCAAAATTTTTTAGTTTTCAATTTATTAGGAAATGAAGATTAAGTGATTCACTGATGTTTAAACAGAAATCAACAAGATAGTATCAAGGTAGGTACATTATTTTGCACAAACAGTGTCTCTGTGTGACCCTTCCAAGGCATCTGAGCCTGACTAAGAATTATGTGCATGAAATCTGATAATTTGCAGATAAGAAAGGGAAAAATATTCTTTCATATTTTTTGTCTTTGTTTTGTTTTATAAGGGTAGATGGAGATGCTGCAAGAGCAAGAAACACAGAAATTATGTCCTGGGAACCTGAGAAAGACAAGGATCCTTTTAGCCTGGCAGAAAAGCTGAATGCTGGGATCCAAAACACTTATAGCCTAACCAGACATGCTGGGGAAAAGTCAAAGAAGAAATCACAGCAAAGGGAAGGGAAAAGATAAATCCAAATGCCACATCTCTGACCAACGACAAAAACCTGCCCCATCTCCCAAGATCCCACAGAGTGTTCTTTTCAGTGGTATGACTATCTACTTTCCACCTGATCTGCTATGGACAATATATCTCTAAATGCTGGCAAATTCTGTTTGAGTAGAATGAAGACAGATTTGCTTGGTGTGAGTTTCTCTGGGCTTTGTGAAAGTTTTCTGCAGGGAGATAGTTTTAAACTTTTGCCTGGGATTTTCCAGGCCCTGGAAGATCACACGCAAAGCTAATGTTTCCAAAAAGCATGAGACAAGACTTTTTTTTTTTTTTTTTTAACTTATATTTATCAACTCATGTAACTCAGGAAAAAAATTAGGAATATTCATGCAAAACATAATGAGGAAACAAAATATTCACCAAGAACAAGGTTATAGAAGCAGAGCTCAAATAGACACTGCTCACTGTTCTGATTCTAGAACAACAGTGAGGATTTGCAGAGCACATTATGCCTGTGCAGGGCCCAGATATACATAGCAAAGACAAATAAAACGTCTTCAAGTTCATATAACCTCAGTATGAATGTTTATTTGAAGAAGCACTTGAAGAAAAACTGGCTACCCATTTCTACAACTGAATATATCGAGGCATTGGCTCTTAAATTCGGTTTTCTTTTTAACAGTTGCATCTATCATGGTGCTCTAAGGAAATGTAAAGCTATCTTTTAGTTGAACTATTCTTATGCAGAGAAATCCTGGAAAGAAGCCTCAGGCAGTGACAAAAAATTTATACTTCACAATAACCTGATTAGTAAGACATATCCAAGGAAAGAGAGAAAACTAGTTCTTACAAAATACTTACAAACTACCCATCTTTACAGCCCTTCCATAATTAGTACTAGTTTCAATATATGTCAGGCACAGTAGCAACTTCCCTTACAAAAATGATTTGAAAAAATTAGGTATATCAATGAAAAAGCAAGAAAAATAGTCAAAAATATTACAAAACAGCCAAAATTCCATTAGCTGCATGAAATATTCAGTTCTAAAAAGGTGGTAGTATTGCATATTTCTGTATATTCTCAAATAAAAGGAAATTCTAATTTGTTAAGTTAGATTCCCGTTCTGTTTTCGAGACAAGTAATAGTACAGAAAGGAAAATGCACCAGTCTTTGATATTCATGCTGGGCTGTTTAAAAGCTCAGCTTATTTTACCTCCTGTATAGCCTTCAGTCCATCTGACTATGTTTCTAGAAATTGTACTTCAATTTCAGAGGATGAAAGTCTAAGCTACAGGATCCCTGTTTTCTCCTCTGAAGCCTGTAGTTTAAATTCAAGCTTAAAAAAGTTCACACTCCCTGAAAGTGTGATCACATCTATTAATCCTATTGCTGGGTCTCGCCATGCTTTGGTGACATGGTTTGTTACAATTCAAAAGTCATGTTCTACTTGTATTTACACTGAGGCACATCTGGAACAAATTGGAGCTGCAGAATAAATATAATGTGGGTAACAAAGGAAGTTTTATTCAATATTAAAATTGCTTTTAGAATATATATGTAGAAATAATAAGGGCTAAAGCCTGATGGTGAATTGTAGATCAGTTTTATTGCTTTGGGCCAAAACAAAAGAAGTCTAAACAAATAGAGTGCATCCATGTGCTGAGCTGCCTTTAGCCCCTATTTTTTATTTTATTAGAACTCCAGAGTTCTGATGTTTGCCTGAACCAGTGGCCATTGGCCTCTGAAGAGACATGAACCTTCACACCATTTGGGCCATGGAGAAGGAGTGCACCTCCCATCCTGCCCATAACCATGCAAAGGAGTTCCAGTTTGAAATCACTTATCCTCACCAGAACACTAAGTGCATCCCCTCCTTACCACCTTTGCCAGTTTACTCAAATTTTCTCTATCCCTGCTTAATTGTTCCCTCTGGCACTGACACATTTTTCTCTTAAAACTGTGGTACATGATTCTTATTTCATAGAGCTCAGTTTGGGATTATTTTAAATTTAGACTGAACAGATTAGGGTTACATGATGAAATTGTTTTCAGGCACCCAAGGAGGCAGTCTCCTTTTAGAAGGTAAGGCACACACCCAGAAAATCTCATGTCTCCTTCAAGTGAGTGTGTTATTACTAATGTTTCCCTTTCAGTGGGCTTGCCAGAGACCTCTGTCTTAATCAGGATGTATTAGACTCCTCTCTAGATACACCTGATACACTGCTGCCTCAGCATGTTCACTATACGCAAATATACTGCACAAAGCCAGCTCCAAGAGTGGAGGGCTGTTCCAGGCTTGTTCCGGGCTGCCCTTTGAAGATTTCAAAGGGGTCAAGTGCAGCCCTGGAAGGAAGTTTGCCCTTACTGTTCATCTTTCTAGCACTCAGTCACAGTTTGGCCTTTGTAAGGTCAACATCTGGCACATCAGGACAGATTCCAGTTTCATGACTGTCTTAAAAAGATGATCTTCTGGTAACAAACATCAAGTGAGCTACACTTCAAAAAGAGAGTAGCCCCTTTTGTAAATGTACCCAGAGGGAGGTTTCATTTCCAGAACTGCCAAACTTCAAGCAAAATCTCTGTTTCTGTGAAGAAACTTCTCTTCAGTCATGTTCAAGGTTTCTATTGCAAGGTTTTGGGAGAGCAAGTGGAGCATAGAAACCTGTGATAAAATAAGACTATTCTGTGGATTAGTTCCAATAAGGTTGTCTGCAGTTACAGCTACTTATATTTTGTCACTATGCATTGCAAACATGATACAACAATATGTTGCTCCAGATTCAGGTAGGTAGAGCCTAATGTGTCAGGAAGCTAATGGAACCAAAAATAAGAGTTTATTTCCACAAGCTGTTTTTCAAATACCTTTCCTGAAAAGATGATTATCTCATTGAGGAAAAATTATGTCATAACGTGTTCAAAAATGAAATGTACTATTCAAGAAAAACTGACCTTCCAATAACAAAATTGCCAAATCAAAGGTCCTTATAAATATATTTACATTAGAACAGCTTTTCAGTGATTAATTTCTTTTTAAGAGCCATAATTCTTACCCAAATGAAATATTGCCTCTATTTTTAAAAAGTGCATTTAGGCCATTGAGCCTCTGTACTATCTTAGATATGTATGTTTGTATGTATGAACTTCAACTTCCTTGCCAAATTAGTTCAACCAAATTCCATGCTGTCACTGACAAACCCTGTAAGCTTTTATGATTTTTACCTGCTATTTAAAGTATTTGCATATTACAGGGTTGACCTTGTTCTCATTTCTCCTTTCTCACGGTGACTAAAGGGAGTCATATTGTCTCTTGATGCCACTTGACTTCTCCATAAAGTTATTTTCAGTAGATAAAACATTGGCTAAGCATACAAGAGTCCCTAGAAATCAGAAATAATGATATCTTTCCAAAAACTCAACCTTGCCTCTGTTAATGCAGTTTTGGGTACAAGTCCTACATCAATCCCAAGAGCAGAATAGTAGCAATAGTAGCAATGACATTAGAAAATACTGCATAGAACATGTCCTGGTATTTCTTTAAAAAGCCGACACAGATGTGGACTGTTTTGACTGATCTCCTGTATTGCTCCCCTTCTCTCCTTCCATGTCAGTGGTTTAAGTATCCAGAAATAAAGGAAAAGAAAAAGGAATGGACTGCCTATTTTGTTCTCTGTATGACAAAAGTCTTAACCCTGAAGAAATCGTCACTCTTTCCATCCTCTCCTACCACTTAGTTGATTCAGTGTCATGACCTCTAGATTTTGGAAGGCTGTCACTTAGCATCAAAGTGATTTCACACAAACAAAATGGAAACTTACAGTCTGGGTATTCATTTTGGACTACAATTTCTCATTGATCCTACACATTTCTCCCAGAGATATAGATGTACATTTGAAATATTTCCTCTGTATGTTGTATTACTGTATTAATATTAATATAGCATACAATGTAAAAAAACACAATGTAATGGAGAGTTCTTCACGTGAATAATAAAAGACATGCTGAGAAAGAAGGCAATAATAGACATTCTTTGAATACTTCTGCAGTGAAATTGAGGTAATGGGAAGAATTATTCTTCTCTTTCTTTTTTTTTAATAGGATAAGGAAGTTTATGACTAAATATAATAAATCTTTTAAATAAATAACAGGAACAACTGAAACATGCCTAGCTAATATCATATTTCCATCCCTCACAATGGAAATCTGTATTTTCTTTATATAACTTCCCTGTTCCTAGTGTAAAATAATCATTCTGCACAGGAAAAGGGTGAGAAGCAGAAAAGTGCTCAATGGAATTTATGAAAGATGATTTAAAAATCACATGTAAGTCAAATAACACAAATTTTTCACCCTTAAAAACATTATAAGCTTTAACTTTATAAATAAATCCTAAAGAAGAAGTCCCTAACCTTTTGTCACAGAGCATCCCTCCACACAATACAGTGACCTGTATTTTTTCATCTTGCAAGGGTCATGGATCCCTATTCTTATCCTATCAGTGATCCCTATTCCTCCCCACTGATGACTCAGCCAAAAATAATCTGGAGACTGTTTTGGAGGAGTGAATGTAGATTCACTGCCATGATAGTTAATAAATGCCTTTAGACGTGAATTTTAGTTTACAATTCTAAAAGAAACATATTCCTGTATAAACTTGTAGTCACCTTCATCTGGGAAAATAAGCATGAACCCTAAAATATTGTACCAGTATCACTGCAGTAATCCCCAGAGTTACACTGCTTGAGCCCCATCCTAGAAGTTGACTAGGAAACTGCAGAATCAACTCTGATCTTATGTCCAAAAATGGTTTACTTTCAGAAAATAACAGACCCGTTTTCATGATATTTTAAGTAGGTTGGGGAGTTGGATTATAAAAAATGAAAATATATATAATAGTTCTGGTAGCCTACTGTGTTCAATTTCTTTGTTATTTTTGTTGTTGTTATTTTAGTTTTCTAATTGCAGATTTTAGACTGAAAATCTTTTCATTCCTAATATTTTCAGAGAGAGTAGGTCCCCTATTTTTTGACGGTATCACAATATCATGTAATTAATTTAAATGTGAGGGCACATACACACATTTGCCTGTCTATATTGACATTTAAATGTTCACACTGATGTTTTTCTTGCAAGAAGAAAAAAAAAATTTTTTTTTCACTGGTTCACTTTCCTGGCAGCTTCTGCGATGTGGGTTTGTTTTTTTTTTGGTGGGTTTCTTTGGTTTGGGTTTTGTTTTGTTTTTGT
>VXBU01017634.1:0-19871 GCA_013400315.1 Bombycilla garrulus | reverse complement strand
TTGGGGTTTTTTTTTTTTTTTTTTTTTTTTTTTTTTTTTTGTTTTGTTTTGTTTTGTTTTGTTTTGTTTTGTTTTGTTTTGTTTTGTTTTTGTTTTGTTTTGTTTCTGGGGTTTTTTCTTACTAAACCCAAGTAGAAACAGGCTCTGGAAACTCCTTCTCCAAAATAGTTCAGTTGTTACCATAAGAGNACTTGAAAATATTCAAAGAGGAATAAGAAAGGCCCTTAATAGACTATGGAAAGTAAGCAGGAGCATTTCAAGTAATAGGAAAGAGAACAACAAAACCAATAGGGAGAAAAATCTATGCAAAAGAGCAGCCTTAAAAAAAATAATAGAAAGAGAGTGTCATATTTTGGAAATATGACAGTCAGCAAGAGTAAAAATCAAATTTATTTTCTTCTGAGATACCAGCATTTAGAAAAAAATCTCAACTAGTTTCAAAAGCTGGTGAAGACATTTTTATTAAGAAGAGGTAGAGAGGGAGGTAATTGAATAGGCCAAATAGTAAGAAATCTTTGGCAAGCCTTAGACTTCACAGTGAAAAGTATTGGAAACAGGCAGAAAGAACAGTAAGATACTCAGCTTCAAATATAACACCTGCTCAACCTTTACTCACAAATACAGAGCAGATCCAGGGAAGGTATACATCTACAGCTGGACAGCAATTTCAAAATCTTTCTGTGCCCAGTGGTACTTATTGGAATTGTCTGATTACTTTATGTATGATTTGTGAGAAAAAATATTGCTGAATTCACAGCACAATTAGTAAACCTCATTAAGAAACCCACTTTTTGTGGGAGTTGTCTGTATTTAAGGCAATTCGTGGTCATATATTTACCAAGCTCCACTTTTAAACAAGGAATGAGAAAACAAAAAGTTGTTTTAATCTGAGGGGACAAAGAATATGAAAAAGTTGGCATATTCTCTATTAGTTTTTCATTGAACTTGCAAGAGAACAAGTCTCCATCTGGGAGAGATCCCTTGTTACTGGGTAGAAAAGAGAGTAGTTTTGAAAAGCTGTGGAATTCTCTGTTGAATGCTTCTGGTTCACAGAAGGAGATAAATGCTTTGTAAAGTAAAAAAGACAAAAACCACTTTTTTGTTTCATGAGAAAATATGCAGATTAGCAAATTAGTTGTTAAAAGGAAACTAGAAGGCCTTTATGTACATCATTATTCACTACCTAACATATACTAACAATAACTCTTAGAAAAAGTAGTGCTGCAGCTGAACTTTATTTAGTGCTACCAGCTTGCCGGGCTTGTTATTAACCAAAACAAACAAACAGAAGAAGGCAGCACATCATTTTTTATTTCAATGAAACATAGACTTTAAAATAGTATTCCAGATATACCTCCATTTAGTCAACCAATGTATGAAGTATACAGGTACTTTACAAATTATTATGACAATTATACTTTGAGCTAAATTTGTGTAAAAAGGTTTAACAGTTCAGATCATGGAAATTTTATCAGAAGTTACTCTACAAGCAAATTTCCAGAAATGCAATTTTATTTTAATATAACATGCAACACAAGTTACTGGGAGGGAAATATTGATAAAGAAATAGAACTTGTTTACCAAACAAAAACAGTTTTTTAATTTTTCTCTTGGCAGTAAAAATAGTAGTAGATGAGAAAATCTTGCACTTGTCACTGCAAAGTCCCTTTTTAGAACAGGGGGATAAATAATTTGACTGACAAAGGAGTCTGGAAAGGAACTCTGGAAGACCTTTTGTTCAACCCCCACTTAAATCATCACTAATTCAGAGCAGCTTCCTCAGGACATTCCAATAAATTTTGGTTTCTTTCTCAAAGGATTGAGATTCTACCCAAGGTGCAAGATCCTCAATGTCTTTAGGCAATGTTTTCCAGCTTTTGAATGGGCTCATTGTGTATAAAAAAATAATTCCTAATATTAATTGAAGTTTGCCAAATTTCAACTTGTGTCTGTTACCTCCTATCCTAACACAATGCACCCTAGAAATATCTGGCTCCATCTTCTCTACCCCGAATATGCATTAGAAAGCAATAAGATTTTGGTCATTGCTCAAGATGACATAAATTCAGTTCCCTTGGTGTCTATTCTCATGCCCTGTGGTAAAATTCCTGATCATATTGTGGCTGTCAGGCTTGCTCCAGGTTTTCAGTGTTCTCTTGGTACTGTTTTTCTTATTCATTACTCTCATTAGAAATAAAAGAGCTTTTCGCACAAAAAGGTCTATTTACTTTATCACAGAAGTATTTTAACAATAAATTACAAAGAATTCTAGCTTTGTTAATAAAAACTATCTTTACAAGAGAAGTGATTCACTAAGGGAAGAAGAGAGTGAAAGAAAATCCTCAGTGAGTAGATTTTTGATTTTATTTTTAATTTTATGTGAGGCTGTAGTAGAACTATGACATTTATATTGACCGAGGACTTAACCCTGAGAAGAATCTAACATGAATCAGAAGACTACTTTTCAAAGGCAGAAAAGAATCTGGTAGCCAAGCAACCTATTCATTTTATACCACAGAAGAGATTTGTGGCCATTTGCAGGATGCTTCCTTCTTAGCCCAGTTACATGCTTCGGTTCCTACTGAATACAGCTTTTTTTCTTTTTCTTTTTTTTTTTCCTGGAAACTAAACCAGCACAACAAATTGAAAAATACAGTATCTAGTTACAGAGATTCCAGTCTGAACTGAATCTCAAATACTGCTTGAAGAGAAACTGTAAACAAACCTAACAAAAAACCACAAGCGATGTTTGCAGTGAAGTTGCTGCTCAAATTTTTTCGTGAAACAAATACGATTTTATTATCATCTTAGTGAAAAAAATGTGATTAGATGATCTTATTTAAAAATAGTCATCAGTAACAAAAAAAAAAATAAAATATTGACAAATTAAAAGAGAAACTATATAAATCATTATATATTTCCTTTAGGAAGCAGAGCAGTGCTGATTCTCTGGACCAGAGACTCAGACAAGCCCCAAATGAGGCTTCCAAGTTCCCCCAGGAGACTCTCCTCTCCTATGGCTGAGCCCAGGTACACAACCTGGGATTAGTTAGCAGCCATCTCAACCCACCTCTGCCTCCACACGGTGCTGCTTCTCTTCTTTGTGTGCAAGATGCTGGGACAGCACCTTCAGTGTTGAACCATCACCGTATGGGTCTGAAACCATACAGAGTACAAAAGCGCGTGCTTGCTAAATGGAGCTATGGAGGTGCGAGGTGCTGGGTCATAGTGTGGAGAATTACTGTGTAAAACAGTACTCGTCCAATGATCCGTGAAGAGGGAAAAAAAAGAAATTCTGAAGCTGAAAAATGCACAACTGCCAAAAAATTAATTTCTATTTTCAACAAATTAAAATGAATTTATGATCATTTCAACACTGATTATTTTGATATTTTTCAAAGCCTTTTCCAGTGGACATGATGGAAGACTTTTATAGCATGTCTTCTTACTTTTGGTGGCCAGCTTGAAGAGAAAACTAACTAATTTCTGGCAAAACAAATAGCACAGCTATGAACATGTAGCAGACATAAAATTAATATATCTACCACTTGCAGCACTAACCAACATTTAAAGCTTCAGTCCAATATAGAAGACAAATGTCTTCATATGTGAATTTCAGAGTATTTAAAAAGTGTTCAGTTTATAGGACAGATGTTCAGGTTATTAAAAGAATCTCGTTAAGTGTCAAAGTAATTTTGAATTCTGAATTTAAATGTATAGAAATTATATATATATATATATATATAGAGAGAGAGAGAGAGAGAGAGAGAGAGAGAGAGAGAGAGGAGAGAGTTTATAAAAATATAAAACTACCAACCAAAACCTAAGAACCTAAGTTCTTATTTCATAGGGATATAGGTCAAAGAACTAGAACATTTTCTAACATGTAGTCCACATATATTGCAAAAATTGCTAACGGTTGTGGAATAGAACAAAGAGACACAAAGTGACAAGATTCTCTTGTTTTCCTTGAATATCACCTTCTATCAGAAACAAAACAGCAGACACTGTGGGTCACTGCTGAGAAAAATGTGAAATGACATATTTCATTTTTTTTGTTTTAAGCTCTCCTGAAAAGCCATCTAGATAGACCTAGCATCATTTTTGGTATTTAAGTAGCTATTTACCCTACATACTATCCACTTTCCATTCGCTAAAATGCAATTTCCAAATCCATGCAATTTGGAAACTGCATTTTAGCAACTTAAAGCCAAACTTTGCCTTTCATTACAGAGGCTCTCTATTTCTCAGATCATCCCCAAAGCCCTTTCTAGCTCCAGTTAAGCAGTGTGTGACAGAAACACTCCCAAAAAATTTTGAAGTCTCACTAGCTTCTATATTATGAGAAACACCTCATGTGATACTAAAATCACGCTTACCTTTCTCCTTAACATATCATTTTGGTTTCTCATTCATTCTGTCATTGCCTCATACTTCTTAAGTCTTTCTCCTCCTGTAGTTATTTCTGTCCTTAAAGACTAATAACAGGAACAATACAACCTTGGGCCTTTTCCCTAGTGAATATAATTATATTTCTATTACTCTCTCCTCCAGGTGACCCTATTCTGCTATATGTTATTCTGATCCTTCTCTCTACTGAGGAGCACTCAGAGCTTTGTGTTATAAATAATCCTCTCTTACTTTGTGCTCCAAGGTCCTTAATGAAATTAAATATTAAATTAAAACTCTCTTCAGATTCATCTCTTCATTTTCAAATAATTGCCAAGTTGCTTTTGAAGATTTCATCCAAGGATGTAAACAAGTATTGCTTTGGCACACATTATTTTCAAGAACTACAAAGGATTGGGACATTTTAGAGTAACACCATAAATGTTGCATTAAAAAGTGTATTACTGGAAATGCACATTTAAGAGATGTAATTAAAAGTCTTTATCAGGTTAGCATTGTAACAGTCACACTTAAATACAGAAATTAAGGGACTAGACATAGGTGGGAGACAAAATACCTTGGAATTTTGTGACAAGACCATCATACTCACAAAAAGTCAGAGAAATGCTGTGAGAAACCCACGAGAAAAGAAAAGCTATTATAATTATTTTATTTTTTTTTACTACTACAGGGAACCACTAGGCTTTTTTCTGGAAGAGGTCTCATATTAGAAGACACAGAAACTTATTCAAGCCCCAAATATATCCTTTTGTGTGAGCACTAAATTGAAGAGACTTTTTTGCTTATGACACCAAATTCACCTATAATGTCACTCCTAGAGGTGCTGAAATATGAGAGCAATCATTCCCTAGTTGCTTCACTCTACCACAAGATATTGACCCCAGAAACTGAGCACAAGGGATTTCCAGGTTCCCTAATTAGCACACACAGGGGGCTGTTCCCCTTCCGCTCTGGCACCACCAAATCCTCCCATGTCCTTGGGCAACTCACAGCCACATAAATAAGGAATACAATTGCATGTAAATCCCTGGGATGTAGGCACTGCTTCCCTGCCCTAAGTAAACCTCTTCCCCGTGCAATGCAACTCGATGTTTTGTCAGCTGAAGTCAGAGGCAAGAAAAAAATTATGAAAGAAGCCTGCACCACTTTTAGAAACAGAGAATATTCTCTCTTCTATTGAAGCTAACAAGACAACCAGTGGCAGCTCCAGATTGTCTGGGGTGGAGTGAGCTCCCCTCAACTAGGCATTCTGTACACCCCACCTTTGAAGCTGAAACAGTTTAGACATTACCTTTAATGTAAAAATAATCAGTTATTCACTTACCACGGTTTCATGTTAGCAATGAAAGAACAAAAAACCCAACTCCACCATTACCCCCTCAAAAAAAAGGGGGGGCAGGGCAATTAGTGAGCTTCTTGGGCACACCAAATAAGGGATGAAATGTTCAAGACATTTAAGACCCATCTGGACACAATCCTGTGCAATGTTCTTTAGGACTCTGCTTGAGCACAGAGTTTGGAGCAGATGACCCACTGCGGTCATTTCTAACCCAACCCATCCTGTGATTCTGTGAAATCCAGATTTTTCTCTCGAGATGGAAGACATGGGTCCTTCTCTACAGAGAGATCACAGTATTTCTGATCAAACCTTAATCTTTAGTTATGATTTCATTCCATGTGCTCTGCAAAGCAGCTTGTTAAAAGAAAAGTTAAAAATAACTGAACTCTGCATTCTGTCCTTATCATCTATTAATACCAACTCTCTCATGGAAACGTTTCTTCCCATTGCAATCAGACTAAGAGAGAGATTGACGTGTCTTGCATTCCATTTAGTATGTATAATCAGTATGGTATTAAAGTGATAAATCATTCTATTAGGTACAGAAAAATTTTAGTGTTGATTTTTTAAAATATAAATAAACAGCACAGGGAAGAACAATTTTCAAGGAATTTCAAACTATACAAGTAATATTTATATGCCTTAAAAAAGTAATAAAAATATATTTGCAATTGAAAACTGCTGGATCATCCTATGTCTCCTATATCACAACATACAGAGAAATGGACATATGATTCACTAACAGTGTTTTTCCATCTCTTGTTCTTTTAATTCCTGGTCTTGAATAAATCTTATGGAGGGACTATAATACTGATGACCACAAAAATACAGTTATAATTATGCAAGGACAACTGATCAAGTAAGTACCGAGTAGTTTAAATGGAAATAAAAGTGAGTATGAAACCCATAGCAAAACCAAAGTGAAGAAAATTGTAACACTGAAGACAAATAAGCCTCAGATTCAATAGTGGTCTACCACCACAAAAAAACCAAACCAAACCAAACCAAACCAAACCAAACCAAACCAAAACAAAACAAAAAAAATTAAAAATATAAAAAATAAAACCACACAGCCCCAAAGGCAAAACATGGATAAGGAAAGAACGAGGTGGGGAAATTCATGCCTAGATACAAGAATTTAATCACTGATGTAGATCTTGAGAGGAAGAAAAAATACAACATGAATTTATCTAATGGGTTCATTTTAATTACACAGTAACAGAAAAAACAACAGGAGAAGGAAGAATTCAGACATAGATATTGTCCAAATGGTAACTATTACAATTCTGAAAACTTTCTTGTTCCTACTATCATCTCAGAAGTGTCCATTAACTTTATATTTAGGCCACAAGATACAACAAAAATTATGGAGCAAAACAGGAGGCAGGAAGGAAAATAGAGAGTATTGCCCTGCCCTAAAAGTTTAAAGTACTTCCAACATAAATCATCATTTCCATCTTATCTCTCACAGTGCAAGGTTTAGAAAACTTCCAGGAAGACACTTTCCAGCTGTCATCACTGACAAACCAGAGAGAAATAAAATAGAAGAAAACACCACCCACTTCCACACAAACACATTTTAACTGAGTAAATTAAACTGCAACACAGTAAGATGTATTCATTCTATATATGCATTTCAAGATAAAAATAACAGGTGTGCACTATCATTAATCTGAAAAGAGATCAGTCGTCACAAAAGATTAGACAGCTAAATTATATTGAAACATAGAACATATGGTAGTGTAAGTCTGTAAATCTAAAAGTGTCGATAAGATCTGTCCATATATAAAGAAATTACAGTACAGATTTTTAAGAACCCTTTTTTCTATTTTTGGCCCTTTTCTTTTTTAAAGAAAAGATAAATTACAATTTTCTTCTTCAAACTCTCATGCCATAAGTGGACAAGAGAACATGATGTTAAAGACTGGAGTGAGAGTGCACTCCATTTTCAGGGTGTCTGATGAATGAGTCAGACAAGGGGCTGACTCTTGCCTGTACCTTTCTCTCACTCTTCATGCCCCGCTGTAAATTGCTAATGTCAAATGAATCAGGGAAAGCTTTTGAATGGCTAAATAAAAATAGGGCAAATAGAGACAGGTCAAAAAGCCATGTGTCAATCTGAAGCTAAATCTTTCCATGTTCACCATTTATATTTTGAGTGCAGAACTTCTTTAGCTTTACATAACATGCAGCTGTTCAGATCCACCATTGGTTTATGATTGCTAGAGGGCATCCCTGAAGCACTGACAATGCTAGTGGTGGTATTTCTTTTGCACAACAGCTTTTGAGTGAAACAAAATAAAGCTGCTCCATCAATTGCACTTTGTCAATGAGTTAGTGCAAACTCTCTTGTGGTTCCAACTGGCCATTAAATAAAGGATAAATCAATGAAACATCTACAAAACTTACTCGCACCAACAGGAGTCACAGCAACTTCACTGCTAAGAATTGTCCCAGAGAAGATAACTTAGCGTCAGCTCACTAGATTATGAAACCAGGCATCTAGAGACATATAGCCTCTAATTCTGGGTCTTGCACTGGCTCACAGCCTGACAGCAGGCGTGTTACAATTGTCTCATTGTGCCCTGAAAGTAGAGAAAACTTATTTCCCCAGCCTCCAAAAATTCCCTGAAAATGAATGAGCACCATAAATTAAATTTTTGAAGTACAGTGGTTCAAATATTCCTGACAGAGTCACTTAACTCAAAGGGGCAATGTTAGAGTAGGTATTCCTCTTACAACAACACAGTTAGAAACATCATTGGAAAGAGAGACTGGAGATGAAATCAAATAGTATTTCTTGATTAAAATAAATGTATAAAGCTGTCTAAATTCAATTTACATATCAAGTATAGTAAACGTTAGGTTTTTTCCCTAATAGTATTCTCTTTCCAAACTTCTTTCCCCTTTTTTCATTCCTGCTGTTGCCAAATGGCTTTAGATTTTAGAGGTTTCATTGCAGTATCTTTAAAAAAATTTCTGACCAGATCAACCTGAATGGCTTCTTTAAAAAATAAATTAATATATGTGTTATTATCTGTTCCTCACAGGCTTTTATTCATATACTCAATTCTCAGCTCTTTTCGGGACAAAACTGTCACTATGTGTAGTTCAAATGTGCAGATAGTTATAGACACAGAATATGACTCATCAGTTAAGTAGAACAGACACTATACCCTTATAAAACAGGTGTGAAGAATTACTGGATGATCTCAACTAATTTGTTTGGGTTTGGGGTTGATGGGTTTTTCTTTGATTTGTTTTGTTTCATTTTGTTGGGGTTTTTTAAGACAGGAAACAAGACATAACTGCTTTCTTACATTTCAAATTAGATTAAAAATTAAACCATTAAGCAGAAAACGTAGTTCAGGAAACCGAAAATAAAAAGTTGAATTCCTGCTTGTAAACTCACTGCTTTTTTTACAGGTATTGATTATTTTCTGGTTTTGATTCTGTGTGTGTGCGTGTGTCTGACGTAATTTTTAATGATAGTCAAGATACAGGATTTGCAGAGAAAAGGCTTTCTGATTGATATGTCTGGAAATGATGACTTATATTGATGTCAGTTAAAGATCTGATCTCCGAACACACTAGGATTTCAAAAGTCTAAGTTCAGATTCAGCTTTTACAGGACTGAATTGATGGATCTCTTTGGGAGCACATCCAATTTTGTTTTATGAGCCAATGTAAGAAATAAGATAATTTTGATTAGATGCAAGAAGAAAGAAGTTTGACAAAGACACTTAACGGAACTAGCAAGATAGAAATAGTCTGGCATAACTTGCTAAAAATAAACCTAACATTAATAACAGTGAAAATAATTAGAAGAGTCACACACATAATTTTAATATTTATTAAAATCATTTGGAAACAGATTAACTCTCTTTTTTTTAATTTTAGTAATAATCTGTCTTGACTAAAAGACGTAAGAACTTTTCTAATAGACTGAAAGGTTTAACAGTTCTGTTAGAATTCAGAAAACATCTATCCAACGCCTGCTGAACTCTCATCTCTGCCTCACTGACTGGAGATCAAAGGTGAAGCCCTGTGCTAAACCTTGAAGTTCAAAGATCTTCTGTGTTTTTCTGCTGTTTCCATAAAAAGAAGAGAGGCTGATATTTTCCCTCTTGGTGTCCACTCTGATGGGCGGAATGTCACTGCTCATTGAACAGGAGAAGAAAGAGAGTGAAGCAAAAATAAAAGCACTTCTGGGGCTCATATTTCATCTTTAATTTTTGCTCTCAAACATCTGAATTCCTCTTTTTCCATTATTTGACAGAGACTGAAACACCCTCTGTGGGCTGTGATGTAAGGTTCTCCCCAAAAATAAACATTAGCCCAGTAAAAACACATCTACTCCCTTTGACAAGGTCTCCTATGAAGAATGTCTTGGCATGTTCCTTGGATCTAGAGTTACAGGATCTTTTTAAACATTAAGGGAATATAATTGAATTCTTTTTCCAGGTAAATTTTAACCATCTCACTTAAAAGATGTCAGATGGAGAGCAATGCAACCTCTGTAGTGAGCACAGTCCTGTACCGTTTGCCTTTCTAGTAAGTGAGCCTCCAAAATCTCTCCATTCCAGGAAATGACCTGCGCACTAGTCAGCTGAAAAGGCTTTTGTGAAGAGAAGGCACAGGCATGCATCACTCAGGAACACAAAACCAAGTCTTGTAGCTTTAGTATCATTTGGACACTGGAAAACTTAGCTTTAAACCTACCTCTGATGCTTCAAAATCACCATCTACATTCACAGACAGCTACACAGCTTCTTTTCATAGCTTGTCTCTTACTTCTCCTCCGTTGTTTGTGTTTGTTTTGTTTTAAATGTTCTTTCGTAAATGGGAACATCTTTGATGTCAGACTCTTCAACCTACCAAGCCTTTAAATCTTAAAAATCAATAGCACTTTAAGTGTTACTTAATGCTATCTTTGAGCAGAGATTCCAGCTCTCTACAGCAAAGTTTCATTGCATATTGTTGGGAACCTGGGAGCATTTTTGCTCTGCTGCAGGTAAGATGCTATTATGATTAAACATGTTTGACCATGCTGTATCAGCTATTTTACATTTACCTCCTGCTAAAGCAGAAGGGGATAAAAGGATGGTCACTGATTTCTGTTATGAAATGTGGCAACTGTCGAGTAAAATGTCTGCTTAAATCTTTTATCATTTCTCCTATTGCCTTTCATTTCTTCCCAACTGACACCCTCTATCATCATCTTACTGGAGTTCTGTTTTAAACTTGATTTTAAAAGGAACCTCAGGAAGGTTCTGCAGGAGAGATATTTCAATAAAAGTCTGGAGATATCTGTCATTAGCAGGAATGTTTTCAGAAAGGTCAGATCAGTCGGGTTAGCTGCTCTGGATGAGCGCAACTTCACTTCCATGTCAGTACCAACAGCAAAGCCTCATGGGAGCTGAGGGCTTCTGCCCTCCAGGAGCTCCTGTTATCTTCTACAGCACTGTGATCATTAATCCCTTCTGTGCAACCTATAAGAGAAAGCCAAAACTAAAGGAGGCAAAAGCCCATATAACAGCAACCCTTTGAAGGTGTGCAGTATTTCCCCAGCATCATGATTGCAGGGCCCTGCTTTGCCAGGCTGTCATACAGCCCAGGAATGTAGGAACAAGGTCTGCTCCAGGGGTAAAGAGTACTGAGATGCAGAAGTTGGAGTTGGCACCAAGAGTTCATGCTGATGTGAGATGAAATAAACAGTAGAGTCCAGGCTAGACCTACCCAACATGGTACTGAGCCCAAGGCCTTTCCTTGAAGTAAGTCAGAGCTTCAAGGCATCCTCTCTGCTACTGAGTGGCACAGACTGTTTTACACTGCTGATTAATGTTCCACTTCAAGACGCTGGAAGGTTTCAACTTTGTATCATGCCTCACCGAGCACCTGAGAGGTGATTAAGCAGTGTTGGCACACAGTGTGTCTTATTGATTAATTACATTGGCACACCTAGAACTTGACTGTTCCCTTCAATTGCTATTTCTCTCAATACCTTGTTGCTTCTAGGTGTGTGATATACAACAACACGACTTCATAAAGGGGGTGCACTGTTTGTCATGTGAACATCATAAACTACATATATCAATGCTGCTCATGAGAGAAAACATAGAAGTGAAATCTTTTTTAAATTTCATCATTTCTTGCAGCTGCCTTACCTGACAGCTACTATTATTTCATAAGGGAGCCAGATGGCAGATAGAAACTTGCATTTATATTATTTGTGATGGTGATAGACTTCAGATCTTTCCACATTACTTTGTCATTCTCGATTCACATTGCCATTTCTCAAATGGTATTTTATCAAACAACAAATCCATCCAACGACATATAACTAAAGCACCCAGATAAGTCAATGCTCTGCCTACTTAGTTTCTCAGAGAAAAACTGTGTGTGAGATCTTGAAAAGATGTCATGATAACAGTGCACCAACAGGTGCCTTTAAGGGTTAAAATAAAGACACAGCCAAGCATTCAACTCTTGGAAATCTTACAATGTTCAGGAGTCTGCAATGCCAGCCTCCCTCAGCACAAGTTTGTGATATCAACAGATCAGCCTAATTTTGTGATATCAACAGATTATTTGCCTTCATGTTGACAGGAAAAAAAAAGTGGGGAAAATGGGAAAATAAAAGATCTAGGCTGCTTTTCTGTTAAAAGGTCTGCTTTATGAAACTTCCATTCTCTAGTTTTATAACCAGGAATTTCTTTCTGTAAGTTTAAAGTAGATGCCATGTATAGGTAGCATTAGGTCTTCGACTTTACCAGGCATTTTGTAAATGTAATTTAAAAATCAATATGAGCTTTGGAATGATAACTCAATTAACATTAAATTGCTGAGTTTTTCTTGTCTGCTTTATATAAAATTGATCACTGTAATTTTTTATGTTTAGATTAGTGAGATAGAGCAAATTATTTTTTATTGTCATGGGCAGTCCATATGGTTCATTTAACTTGTATCTCCAACTGTTGAATTGTGCATCTGCTTTTTGGTTAAACATAAAAACCTGGCAATCCTTTCAAGTGTGTTTCTCAAGAAAAAAAGTATTATTGCACAAATACTTCAAGGTGGGGATGGAATACATTCAGCCTTTCTTCTCGTTTCAGCAATCAGCACTGACTGCAGATTTAGAGTCTCAGATGCATATACAAGTTTTGCTGCCTTGAACACTGTCTCTGTGCACAGTTCTCTGACGTGACAGTATAAGCTCCAGCACACAAACTCCTGGTGGCCAAGCTGGGACGCTAGCTGGATGAGGAAGGAGATGCAGAGTGAGGAATCACCCTGAGATGCTGTTCTGAACACCTTGGGCAGGAGCAGTCCTCAAAGCCCCCTGGAGGGTCCAGGGATCCCCACTGCAAGTGACCACTGCAGCTTTGCTGTGGAGGATGTAATTTCTCAGAACTAGGTCCCAGGTTAATTCTAAGGATCAGAAAGCAAGCAAAAGACTTGCAGCTAAAAGAGATGGGGCACACCTACATTTATGAATTGTTCTGATATTGTCTTATTATACTGCTGCTAATGAACACAGTCTAAGAACTCTTGTGATTTTCCTTCAGTAAAAGAGATCCAGGGAAATCTAAAAAACTGTTTCTTTTGAATGGCAAACCCAAATTTTATTGAGATTAAAATACAAGTATGAAAATGCTACATCCCTGGTTTTGAGTCCCATGGAGAGCTGAAATATCTTCCAGTTGCAATTGTTACTAGTGAGAACATGAAATAGTTTTTGGCTTTAACTCATTCAATTTTATTTCAATACATCGATTTTTCTAAGGTCTCCAAACATTGGAGTTACCACAATTACCGTTTCCACTTAGAAATCTTGCCTTCAGTGAACTTAAGAGTTCTGATGGGGACATCAGATGTTGCTGTTCTGTTGCTGCCAAACAATAATCTTTGTTCAAACAGGCTACCAAATACCCAGAAAACCCAAGAAAATTGCTACTATAAACATTTTAAAAATAGTGCACGAAAGAATCCAGCCTTTCTAGTCTAATCTGGTTCATGTACAGCTGGTCCATGGATATTCTAGATTAATCAATATTTTTTAATGCACCTGCACTGCAGGTAATCTCACTACATTCACATAGCACAGATACAGATGTTTATGTCTGAGAAACCTTTCCCCCAGCTCAATTTCCAGACATACAAGTCTGGTTTTGCCCTGACTGGAAAAAAAATCTGTAAGAGAAATCAAGAAAAAAAACAAGTAAAAGAAAAATTGAAACTCCAGACATGAAAAATGCTTACTTCCTGATGTGCACCTCTGTTGCCTGACACTTTCGCATTTTAATGTTTTGAATACATATATATTCTGTGTTACTGCTGAGATCAGTATCATCCCAATTTATATCAAGTATCTATTGATATTCTCAAACATAGGCTTTTTCATTCTATTTCACTTTATGCTCCTTCAAGGACTGAATACACAGGTGCTGAACTTTTATTTCAGATTTCAGGTAGATTTTCCTTCCTTGGGGTACAGAGAGCAGATTTTGAAAGCACTAAATTTTCATCTCTCAGATGCAACCATTTCCAATAATAGCACTTTTGAAGAAGTTCAGCAATGGAACAATATTTATGCCTCATGAATTTTATGTTTGCAGTCTCATAACATCTTCAGTAAAAAAAAAACAAAACAGCTCCACGACATTAACTAAAAAGGAAATAGTATGGAGTACTCTCTTAGAACTAAAGGGGATTGCCCAAAATTTCTATAAAACAACCCTTTGTCAAGGAAGTACAGTATGACCACTCTTACAGCAAGTCTGCTGTCAGTTTTTAAAGAGAGGCAATTTAGGTAATTTAGATAATTCACCCTCTCTAATTTTTTTATTAATAAAACTGGACATCTGGCATCAAAGTAACCAGCCAAACTGCATTAAAAGAATTTCACGTGCAATCAGGTTTTGAACATTAAACATCACCAAAAATTCCAGCAGTGACAGTACAGTATCTGTGTAAAAAGAACAGAAAATATTAACAGCTACAAAGATAAGTAAGAACTATGGAATATGCAATCACAATTGGCCAAGTATTTAGTGTTTGATAAGATAGCATCTTAAATTAGTATTAAGGCACAGATTATTTTGACGATTTTCCTCTTTGTATTTACCCAGTTTTTAGAAGTGTAGAAAGATTTTATAACATTATATTATTAATATTACCTTTATATTATTAATATTATCTTTATTTGACATGTCAATTTCTTTTCTCCCTTGAAATTTCAAGAGACAATGAGACTGAGTTCTAATTTCTGTACCAAATAAGCCATAACTATTTTTAGCACAGGTGCCTACTAGGGGTCAGAAAGAAAGATTTCATTTGAGCTAACATAATTACATTGGGCTGCTCACTTATCACAGTGCTTATGGGGCTTCAAGTTTACCATCAGAACCAAGTTAAAAGGAAAGAGATATTAATTTGTAAGATGTCCAACAGCAACCAGTAAGCAACCAGTCTTGTTAATGCCTCTCAGTAATCAATTTCCATTTTAATCAGATTTACTGTCCTGGAAGATTGACACATCATTACTGAGTTGTCAAAAAATTTATGTCATCCCCTCCTGAGGAGCTCTCATGAAGTCATGTCACATCACACCCATTCAATCACAGCACTGGAAACTGATCCGTGACCATCAGTGTCACCTCCTGACTGCACCTTGTGATGCTGCCGCAGCTCATCCTCGATGACAAAACTACAATGCCTTGTAATACCAGCATCCTACCCACAAACAAACAAATCCAAGAGCTACTGTGTCAGCATTAGGCTGGGTCCCCAAACACGGACACTACTTCTTCCAGAGCTGCTTTTGCTGACAGGCTGATAGAACAGTTGATATTTTCAATGGCCTTTACACATGAGTTATTAAATTCACAATACTTTACAAATTTTGAGACATTAAAGTTGTCATCTTACTGAACTGGAAAGAGAGTGCATAGCCAGAAATATTTTCAAACAGCATAGATTTCCTTATTATACCTATCAAGCAACAGACTTCTCTTATGTTCCAGAGATCATCTTTTCTCTTGGAATTTTCAATAAACACTTAGAAAACACTACTGAGCTGTGTGAAGGAAACTTCTATAACTTCTCCTGGAGGCTCAAAACGTATTTCTTCTTTATTCAAATCCAAACAATGACAACAAAACAGACCTACCATTTTTAAAAGGGGTTTAACACCTCAGCAGGCTCACAAAAATGCTACTTAATGTCATCCTAATAAAATGTAGTGAACAAGCTTTGAAAATTAGGCCTTGATTCAGGATTCAGAATTCCTCCAAAGACCAAAAGAAGGCAGAAACTCATCCTCCTCTTCCAGGACTCCAGAGCAGCAACTGTAGCACTGAATAATGCACTGTTGTCCCATTTGAGATGGTTTCTCACTCAGAAGGGAAGCAGGTGGCAGGTGAAAGAAAAAAGAAAAAACTGATACATGTAATGACCTTATTGAGTCCTTAAATCTAGATATTCTAAAGCTGTAGTTTTTTGGTCAACATAGCCTAAAATTTCTAAGAAATACAAATGCAGTTTCCCAAGTTACTAAAAACATGGATTCCCTCTCTTAATTACAGCTACAGTTGCTGAGGAATATACAGATGATGTACAGATGCCTTACTGAGCCCACGTTTTGCTCCATTTCATTCTTATAAAGATTCACATGGTGGCTTGTTTATAATTTAATTTAGATGAGTATAATTATGATATTAATTATGAAAGGTAAGATAACAGTCATCAGTCTTCAGGTCTAGTCTACAGTAAATTGTCTGCTTCACTTAAAATTAAAAACTCCTGTGAATTGATGCAATAAGGCTTTATTTATGTGAAGCCTGAAATTAATTGTGCTAGAACCTACTGATTTCTACATACAGTAGAATCCTCAAAACTGCTGTTACAATTGGTCTTTCTAAAAGTCATAGTCATAATACTATTCAAATGGAAATGAGATTAAAGCAAAGTAATGCTAAACCTAATGTAACAAATAAATTCTGAGATCACCATGGCAACTTCCATGATTTTAAGCATGAATCTGTGACAAAATAATTAAATATTACTTTCATTGTAGCTATTCAGTATATTTAGAATTGTGACCATCCTTCTTTCCCAAGATATTTCAATGAAGATTACATCTAGAAGATAATTTTATAGTCTCTAATTTCTGAGAGTCAAATAGAATTAACAGCAAAAAACTATAAAACTCGATCAGTGTAAAATGATCTTAGGCTACATACTAGCAGATTTGTAACACCTTATTCTGGAAAAAAAATACAAATCCAAACAGACTCTTCTCTCCATATCCTCCTTCAGGTCTGAGGAGCATTATTCCCCTTGAAGTTCTCCCTGGAGCTGTCGTTAGTGGTGGATGCATCATATCTTACTGATTTTTCTACATGCCCTTGTGACTTTATCAAAAATTCTTCTTGCATTTCCTCACAAAAAGAAGTGGACACAGAATTTTAGAGTCTAAAACAATACTAGAGATTGTTTTTCCCTGCTCTGCTTGAAGTTGTCCAGTGAACCTGCTTAGTCCCTTTGATTCCTGTGTCCCACTGGAAACTATTGAGAATTAAGTAATTTCTAGAGTAAGTCTTCCTCTGACTACAGGATAGGAGCTTATACCCATGGACAATATCTAACACTGGACATCCACCCTCATATCCAGCTGCAGTAGGACATATTGTATTTTCTCAAATCCCCATGTTATCTAGTTGATATTTCCTTTTTCACTATTTTCATTCCCCCAATGCCAAAATTTCTTCATCTTTGTTGTCTCTTCCATAAAAGGTAAAAAACTCAGCTTGTTCTTCTCCCATTCAGTCTTCAAGTATTTTAATATTCTAAGCTTAAGAGAAATGGTTTATCCATATGAATTTAAATTTTTTACAGAAATTCTCTTCCCATTGTATAGTTTGTGACTGATATTTCTTTTATGTAATTACATAAAACAGAATAACTCCAACTACTCCATTACTTTTCCAAGGTCTGCTTTAGACTAACAATCCTGTCATCTAGTTTTCAACTATTTAAATCCAAGCCTAATATTTGCTTAGTATTTCACACTCTTGAAAATCACTATTAATGAACTAGTCCTTTGCTTTTTTCAATCCTTCTACAACTTCTGGAATGAATTCAAGACGGGGATTGCTGATTAAAGTGAGTGCAACTTATCTGGGTTTCCATTAATATTTTTCTGCAGTTCTTAAATCTTAGATTTATGGTACTTAACACAAGAATCATCTTGATTTTGCTAAATATACAGTTCTTGTACACATCTGGCATCATTTGTCTTCTAACATGTTTGTGCTCTTGCTAGACTACTAACAGTTTACAGTTCAAAAAAAAAAATTACAACTACTTTGCCAGCTTTGGCAGTTACAAGAAAAGACTTTCTTTGATATCTAAAAAGCATTATTAAATATATTTTAAGCATTATTCATACTTTGTCCTCTTTAAATAATGTCCAAAATGATTTGCCTCTGTTGTTTTCAGCTTTAGATAAGCAGTTCTTTGAAATTCAAAATATATGTCATGTTTGTTTGGATTGTTGACTATTTGCTAAAAAAGCCATCTAAGGTCAAATCTTGATGTTTTCAACTTACTTGTCTGTGATACACAGTTTTAAAAATCAATTTCTTCTCATTTACTAAGATCATGTCTCTGTAGCTTTATGATATGTCAGAAGCAGAGTGGAAATAGAAAGTGTAGATTAGAGCATATTTTGGTATTAGCTGCATGAAGTTTCTACCATTATCACCTGAAAAGAAGCCCTGTATTTACACAGCCTTTTTTCCTCTTGCCCTATTCTAATCTGTGATTATAAGGCAGACTGGAGGCCTGAAGCAGTCTCTAAATTATAATCCATCATGCATATTATCTGTTATGACATTTTCCCATAAGCAATTAAAGATTGTTTATGCTTATGACTTGTCAGTTCCTTGAACATGGAAATGTCTTTTTTTGTTGTTGTGGCTGCTGTTTTGGAAGAAAATATGTCCTTCTTAAAAAGTACTGCAGTGCTAACATGCTTGGGGTTTTTGAGCTCTTCAGTCCTCCTAAGCCACTCCACCAAATTCTGGTTACACCAAAGTCAAAGAGTACCAAACCGGCCTCAGGAACTGACTGGGCATGTCCACCATCTCTTTAAAATCTCTTTCTGACCTCTGGGTGAAAGCAAAAATTTTGAAAAAGCCACATGGCATTTAGCACTGCAATGACGACGACACTTGTCTAGACTTCCCACTAATTTCAGGAAGTTCTCTTGCTTACATTATCTAGACTGACTCTGAAATTCTCTGTGTAGCAGCAGTGCACACCTGGGGTACCATGTCTGTAGGAGCTCTTGCTAAGGCCATGTGCCTCAGTGCTGTGCTGCAGACACCCTTCAGCCCAGTATGAGTTTACAAGGCGTGTTACAGACATTGCTGGATATCACATGGATACAGCATAATGCTAATACATTCTAAAAGAAAAAACTACAGAAAACACTTTTTTTTTAAATTTATACATTAATTCATATTGGGCAGATAACGATCTCTCTATTCCAGAAATACTAAATGTAAAAAGTTTTATAAACTTATCTGCAGAACTCCAAACAAATTTGATACCTGCCAAGAACAAACTGGAAGAAATTAATTCCAAATATCATATATTGCCATTTTTTTTCACAGTAAGAAGAATCTGGGCAATACAAGGCTTAATCAGAGCCCAAGTATATAGAGGATCATAAGAAATATCTCTTTGTCCTAGGTTACAATGTAAAAATGTGCCAGAGGGTCTGTATTCTATCTCCATCTTCATTAACTGTTGAAACCAAGGAGGGGCAGTGCTTTTCTTTGCCTCCTCCCCTGGACTATCTCCTGTTAATGGGCCATTAACACCTTGCCCTGTGAGTCATAGATAACTCCCTCCGGGAGCCATTTGTGTTTAATGGGCCATTGTGAGGACCCACCCCATGACTCATACAATGAAATCAGCCCATTGTGAGGATCCACCACATGACTCATAGAATTACATCAGCCCATTGTAAGATGCTCCGCCCAGGGGAAGGAGCCAAGCATTCCCACCTGGATATAATATGGGAACTAAGACAGAACAAGTACCCCTTACCCAC
>VXBU01017627.1:85246-103290 GCA_013400315.1 Bombycilla garrulus | reverse complement strand
TTTGTTTCTATTTGCAACAGTATTGGAAGGAAAGAAATTATAGGAAATGAGATTAACTAATTCTTCTTTTAGGATCACCCCTAAAATTCTTTCTCTCCTCCAGCAGAGGTATTCCCCATTAGTGGGCTCTCCTTGAAAGAGTGGTCAAGGGGTCATATTGATCAAAATAAACTGAATTACCCATGACACAATATATATATTCACAGCAAGATATGCTGTATAAATGGAAGGAAAATAATTAGTAATTCCAGGCATCATGGTGATGATGAGACACCTGCAGGATAATCATCTAAATCAAATATTTGTCTCAGCTTCTTCAGATGATCTATCTCTTCCTGCAGCCGCTGAATGTCAGTGGTGCAGAGTGTGTGCTGAAAGGCAAGGCTGCCAGCTTGACAAAAGCAGGAATCATCCTCCTACATGCAGCAGTAAAGCCCTCTTTCTCTCTCACTATCATGCTTTGCCCTCAGTAGAGGTCTAAATGTTGAAGGGAATCAACAATATTGCATTGCATGAAAAAAGAGAACCTAATTTACTCAACTTCCACACCTATAAAAAATTCGTGGAAATTATTTTTCTTCCTCTATACTGTACTTTATGTAAAGGATATTGGCTTTCTGAAACTCTCAGGGCATATCAGTATGTGATATTTTGCCTCATATAGAAAACCTATCCTGAAGAACTGCTTAGTATTTTTGAAAGCTTATTCAAGGAAAGACTAGCTTGAAGGCAGGCCAAATATATAACAATTTGCTTATTTTCCCCAAGTATCTGGGAAAATAATTAAGTTGAGTTTCCCCCCATCCGTAACTCACTGAAAGGGTATATTCATTTAACCGGAAATTTCAACTGTGCCTAGGACAGATAGCTATCTTCCAAAAATTATGGGATATGCTAAATGGTCTTGAAATCAGACATTTGAAGAAAGTTTCCAGATATGGCCTCAGTGCTGCCCTTTGCACCAGAGTCATGGAGATTTGCACACAAAATGAAATTTATTCTTTTTCTACAGAAAAAAAAGTCAAGTTGGCACCTTTTATGTTGACAAATGTTGCCACACTGGAGGAAACATTTACATTCAGTTGTGGATGCTTCCAAAATCCATTTGGTGTTCACAGGAATGCCTGCTGTCAGATGTTGTCAATAAAGTTGCTGAATCAATAGCTAAATCTCTTTCCTTTCTGCTTCTAAAGCTGTAATTTCCATGACTGTGATGGCCACTCCTCAATTTCTCAGCAAAGGTTTTGCGTGGCTCTCTGGGGTCACAGAAATGATGACCTGGACTATGTGTAGCTTTAAGAGATATTTATACATCCTTGTCCTAGGTTACAATGTAAAATATTCCAGAAGGTCTGTATTCTATCTCCATCTTCATGAACTGTTAAAATCAGGAGGGGCAGTGTTCTCCATACCTCCTCCCCCAGACCATTTCCTGTTTAATGGGCCATTAAGGACCCACCACATGACTCAGAGAATTACATCAGCCCATTGTGAGAAGCTCTGCCCAGGGGGAGGAGCCAAGCATTCCCACCTGGATATAGTCTGGGCATTTGGACAGAACAGGCATCTGCCTTCTACTGTATTCCCAGAAGAGCAGCCTTCTCTCCCACTGGATTCCCAGAGGAAGGACCAGACCCTTCTACATCACCACTGGACCATTGGAGGAAAACTCTGCCCTTCTACAGGATCTCTGTTTCAGCAGAACCATTTGTCACTCCAGGAGGACTACTGGAGCCACCATTCCAACTGGACTGCTACCAACACTCTGACTGACAGGGTGTCAGGTTGTATTCTAACTGTCAGGTTTTGGTTTTTTGTTTAATACTGCATCTTGTTCTAATTTCCTATTAGGTTGTAGTTTGTTGGTTTTTTTGTTTTATTTTATTTTTTTATACGTATTAAAGAACTGTTATTCTTATCCTCATATTTTTGCCTGAGAGCCCCTTTTAATAATTTGGAGGGAGGGGGTTTGCATTTTTCTGTTCTGGGAGGGGCTCCTGCCTTCCTTGGCAGGCACCTGTCTTCCAAAACCAAGACAATCCTACAGGGTGCGCCTGCTTTTTTACCTTCCTGAAAATAAACATATCCCGAAGTCACATCATACAAGTAGGTTAGAGCTTTCAAAATGTGTTAAATTCCCAAGTAATCACATAGGCTCAGATGACCATGAAAGTGAATAATAATTGCATTTTTCATCAATGAAAATGTCTCACCTAGACTTTCCAAGTCCAACTCATTTCTGAAGATTTGAAAATTCATGCCTGTGTGTAACTTCACTGTGGGCAGCAATAACAAAGCATTCTGAGTTTACTCTCTTTTATGAGGTTAGAAACTCATGTGGATAAAAATAAGTGCTCTGAAATATAGACAAGGAGTACATTTGTCATCTTGTCAGTCTACCTCCCTGTATTTAATTGCTTCTCATGTGATTCAGCTGAGGACCATCCAAAAAAAATTTAAACTAACAGACAGGAACTTTCTCCCTTCCTCCCTCCATCCTGTATTTTGTATTCTGAATATCACATAAATACGTAAATACGAATATTGTTGTGTATACTTTGGTGATTAAGGTTCAGAGAGAGATGGACAATCCAAGTAACTTGGAAACTACTGCTGTTTTGACTGACCCTTGTCTCCAGAACTTCTGAGATTTCAATAGTTCAGATTGTGGCTTACCCATTCACTTGATAACGCCAGTTAACATGTTTTCAGATGCAGCATGACCATACTACAAAATTTTTTTGTGATCTCCCTTTGAGAAAATGTGTGTGTAAACAGCATAATTCAACCAAGTTGTTCCAATTCCATGTACTTCTTTCAAAGTGAAGTGAAAATAAAAGGACTTGACACAGGGAAGCCATGCTCATGCTTGTGCTCATATTTAGCTTAGTTAGAAGTCTGTTTGTCCATTGATAACAGATTGCTAGCTAGAGAATGAAACAGGGATGGTTTGCCCAAGATGTTCAAATTCCTCTTAAGGTAAGCACCTCACTTATATGACCTATATATGATATGGATTATACATGCCTTCTTTCTCCCCTTTGCCCCCTCAAACTGATGAAGTAGTGGCATAAATTCCTAAGATCCTGTTTCTTCTTCTTTAGCTATAAAGCTGGCAGAAAAATAAAATGTTTAGTTTTTGGTTGTTTTTTTTTTTTTTTTTTTCTCTATGCATATCAAGAGTCTAGAGATAGATTAGAAACATAATGAATAGGAGTTTAAGTGAATGTGACAACAGTAGCCACACTTCCTTGGGCTGTAATCTTGTTAAATCTTCCTAGGTAAGTGGTCAGACACTTCCTGATACCTAAGTAGAAGGACTCAGGTGTATTTAGTAGGAGTGACTGTGCTGAATTTGCTTGTTGATGTGGAGCTAATGGGTCACTGCTGATGGGATTATCACTGTGGCTTCTAAATATGCTATTAGGAGAATGTGTCAAACTGAATTGTGAACATTGAATGGAAAATCTCATTGCATAAGAAGCACTTTAAATACTGCATCTCAACATAACTATATAACTTAAGCAGTAATTTCACTCAGATTGATTATTCAATGGAACAGTTAATTCTTTGACCCCTTTTGTGTAACGTTTTTAGAGGGAACTCTTTTTCAGTTCGTGGGACCAATGGTTTCAGATTTCAGACTGCAGTTTTCTTTGAGTCATAATAAAATGCCTATCCCTCATCTTTTCTTCTCAGACACAGAACAGGAGAATTCAAATATGGTAATAAAGCAGATAATGAGAAAAAAATCTGTATATGTAGACAGGAACTAAGAGAATTATGAAAATTAATTTTACATGAGATCTGCAAATGAAATCACATTGCTAATACTGATCAGTGTCTTCTTTGGAATTCTAATGTGTCACATCCCCGAGTTTGAAAGTGTTTTCCTCATTTTGCTCATGCTCTTTTCATAAGAATCGAAAATGTTGCTTTCTTCGAAGCAATCCAGAACAATTTCAGCTATGACTTTTGACTCAATTCTTAAGCTTAGTAACTGTTTAATCAGTGATTTCTCTAGAAAAGATTATAATATAGTTATTTGATTATATCCACCTTTATTTGCTGTTGGTTTGGGGATTTTTTTACTTCATACTTTCTGTTCTTGTCAAGAACTTTTCACTGGGCAGCTGACAGCCAGAAAGTCTGCGAATTTTTTACACTGCAAAATACTGTGCAACATATTTTAGTAGTCCATAAAATGCTGATGTGGAAGAACTGGGCTGCAGGTGATACGGTGATACGCACTCAGGGTGATACATTTAAATTACCTTTAAAGATGTAACAAAAACCTAATGTAAAGATCCAGCAAGGTAGCTGGATTTAATCGCTTTGTGCAAAACAACAGCAATAACAAATAATTGTATTAATTTAATTTATCCCTTGTGTCTCCTGAGGCCAGGTTGAATTAGTTATTCATGTTCAATATGAAGACATTTTTTATAGACATGACCTTTGAAGAGTATGTGTGTACATTAGATTATAATACTCTTCAAAATGAACTCTTTATCTTGATGATTTTTCAGTATTCCTACTACATCTGGTATAATTTTAAAATTTCCATCTTGCATTACAAGACAACTAGTCCATAAATCACAGGCCTTTAATATTCCTTTCACTATGTAATTTTAATTCATATACAAAATTATGTTTATACATCAGACAGGTGACAAAAGGTAGATAATTTTTTGTTAATTTCCAGTTTTGTTAATTTTCTGGCTGGCATATTTGGTCTTCTAAAGACTAAAGTTTAGACAATAATGATTAGAAAAGACATTTTGGAAGCTTGACTAGATGAGTGTGCTGGTTTGAAAGCAAAACCAGTGAGACTCCAAGTCAGAAATACAATTTAATAGGAAAAAGTAAAATACATGGAAGTAATACAAAGAAAACAAAAACCACTGACAGAGTCAGAATACAACCTGATACCCTGCTAGTTAGGGTCGTGGCAGCAGTGCAGATGAGGTGGTCTTGCTGAAATAGTGATCCTGTAGACAGGTCTGGTAGCTCTTGTCCTCTGGAAACGAGTGGGTCAGGGCTACTTGTTCTGACCCAGTTCCCACATTATATCCCGGTGGGAATGCTTGGCTCCTCCCCCTGGGTGGAGCATCTCACAATGGGATTATGTAATTCTATGAGTCATGTGGTGGATCTTCACAATGGGCTGATGTCATTGTATGAGTTATGAGGTGGGTCCTCACAATGGCCCATTAAACACAAACGGCTCCCGGAGGGAGTTATCTATGACTCATAGGGCAAGGCGTTAATGGCCCATTAACAGAAGATGGTCCAGGGGAGGAGGCAAAGAAAAACACTGCCCCTTCTTTGTTTCAACAGTTAATGAAGATGGAGATAGAATACAGACCCTCTGGCACATTTTTACATTGTAACCTAGGACAATGAGCTTTTCAATTGCCACCAGATCCTGGCGTTTTTAGCTCTGCTGTGTGAATATGTGGCAATGTAATTGAGAAGGTGGGTAACTACCTTAATTTCGTGTCTTGGGTTACACTTCAAGTCAGGCATTTGAACAGTCTTTATTTTAGCTTTTGTCTAGTTCAGGGAGTCGGTAACTAGTCGGTAACTAGTCAGTAATCTATAGGGGAAAAAAAACCCAACCACCACCAACAAACCACCTTAGGAATGCTCAAATTTAATGCTTTGTTTTTACCAAGTGATTCACATTGAATAAGCCCAAATTTTATACTCACCTATTCCTCAAAAAGCTAAAATGATTGCATTTTTGCACTTCTATTACATCATACATATATACAGAGAGACAGTTTCTTTAAGGATTATAAGAGGTAAATCAAGGTGCAATTTCAATGATTTAACACGATTATTTCAAAACTCCAAAGGTGGAAGTAGTCTAAATTATTGCAGTGAAAGAACTGGACATATTTTTATGTTGAATACAGCCACTGGCAAGATAAATGTTTCTTCCTTGACTGTTTGTACCAGACTGCTGCAAAATAGCTGAGGCATCCCAGTGATCTGTTCATCCATCTGACTGAATTTTCCAAAACTAGCTAGGAGCCTTTACCCCCATACTTCTCTCTGCATAATCTTCAAAATTTGAGAAGCTTGTAAAAGACAAATATCTCCTTACTGGCAGTCCTTTGCTGACAGCTTTATACCATAAACCAGTTATGTCCACCCTTTTTCCCTCTCCAGTGTCATACTGAATATTTCTCCTGAGCATTCTTATTTGGCAGTGTTCAGCCTGGCTTTTTAAGGGCCAGAGACAATGGCACTGTNAAGTCCTATTTCTTTGAACAAAAGACATTTGCTTCTCTGGTACGTTTAAGTAAAAACAAAAAAACAGACAAAAAACTTCAGAGAGATCTTTAATCAATGGGGTTCAAAACTTTCAAGCCCCAAATCTTCAGGAAAAGCACGTGAAACAGGATGGGTGGCCTGTAGCTCTGTAAAGACTGTCTAGGAATGATATTGAGCCTTGTGTAGAACAAATACTCAGTGAGTTCTTCAGAGAGTACTCAGTGTGGCAGGAAGGGAGGAACAGGGTATGGAGAGCCTGCAATGACACTTTGCTGAAGTGCCTGCCATGAATTTCAGAATCGTGTCTGTGCAGAGCTATGTGAATGTGAGAAAACTGAATTGATGAAAAAACTCAGTATCTCCCTAATCACCTACTATCTCTAATGCTTCTTGAGCATAGTTCTTGAACTACGCAAGATGGGTAAACCAAGAATCAGTGACCTCCAAGACTGAACAAATAGAGCTAGAATAATTTTGTGAAAAAAGTAGTTGAAAATACCTGGGAATAAGAAAACCCTAAAGATTAAGACATCTAGCATTTTTCCTCTACAGATTTGGATTCTCTCCTTAGGCTATAATATGAATGGAAATTAATACAGTGATCTCTCCCAAGAGTTTTATTCACAGCTGAACAGGACTGTCTATATTGACCTCAGTGACAACCTGCCTTGGATTTCTAGTCTCATTTGGACTATTTCATGTTTCAAAACCTGTGATATAATTTGGTACATTTGAAAATTACTGCATTATAGCCATCCAGGAATAGAATTATAGGGAGAAAGGGAGTTCAGCTTCTGAAAACATGAGCAGCATTACAGTAATGTTTATTCAGCACTAGAGAAATTAAACATTTCTTTTACAATAATTCCTGTCTAACTTGTTCCACTGAGTATCATATAAAGACTTTTTTCTGTCGTAAGTCTTTTAATGAACATGAATTATACAATTACTTACGATTTATTTTCTTGGAACTTTTTCATCATTGATTTAAAGAATCAAAGGCATCAAGGAGATGGAAATATAAAGTACAAAGACTATAAAATACATAAAATATATAGAAGCAAATCTACAGCCACAAACACAGGCTGTTCTAATATTATGTTTCCCTTCCAACCTCACACAAAGAAAATGCTGAGCTCTCTCAGTTTTGCACAAAAGTGAACTTTCTCATATTGCAGGTCAATCCCAAGGATTCTCAAATATCCAAAATGGTCTGCACCAAATTTCATTCCTGCAGCCGTTTTCACTCATATGCTAATGGTGCTGCATTTGCTCTGTATAAAACAGATATCTGGGGTTTTTTAGTCTCAAATTGCAAGGTCTTCCTTTTCTTCTAACTTCCATATTGATCTTTCTAAGTTTCTTGTGTCATTTTGCTCTTGTGTTCTGGGTCAAATTTTTCCTGTTTTCTGTATGACAGGTCTTCCCACATCAGCAATACAAAGTTTACCTTAAACTAAAATAAGTAGCACTAAGTCATAAGGTACAGTCTCAAAAGAACTTAGACTTTCACTTAGGGCAAAATAAAATAAAAAGTTCTGAGGTTGCAGTGAAGCACGTAGATATTCTTCTGCTGCATTTCTTTTCTGTTTCTTGCATCTTTGTATTCAAAATGGAAAGTTTTTATTTTTTCTCTGCATGATTGATCACAGAAAAATATGTAGGTAGAAGTGAGAAGGAGAGGAAGAAGAGAAAAGAGTTTGCTTCAGAAAAGGTATTTCGTCTGAATTTGAAGTATCCCAGAATCAGAATGAGAGGCATCCAGCCTAGACAGAGAGAGCAGCAACAAGCTGTTTGATGCCTGTCCCTGCTTATCCTTTCCTGACCTGTTTCTACCCCCAAGAAAGGTTAAGCTGTATGTGAAGCAGAAAAAGGTCTTGAAGGGTCTAGCCAACGAATCCTTTCCCTTTTGCAGCACTGAGAGTAGACGAAGACAGGTACAGATGGCCTGAAACAGCTTTAATCAGCAACTGGATTTTTTTTTTTTTGGTTGGTTGGTTGGGTTTTTGTTTGTTTGTTTTTGTTATTGTTTGATTTTGCTTAGTTTTGCTTTGTTTTGTTTGTGGTTTCTTTCTTTTTTTTTTCTTTTCACAATGATTAGCATTAATAAGAATGACAATAAAAATGCTTCTCCTCTAAAGTGGCTTTGGTGGTTGACTTTTACTCACTCATCTTTTAGTTTCACAGATACTTAAGAAGCTTAAAGTCTTTCAAAAGCAATATTTAAGGACTTCATCCATTCACTTTCTTTCCACAGTTCCCTTCTTTCTGGTACTCAGAAGATATTTTAAAAACAAAGCTCTCCAGATAGTCTTGCCCTCTATCCATAAGGCATCCTCTCTATATTTTCATCACTGTGTTTCTGACATCTCCATCAGCTATCTCCTAGATGATTGCAGCTCTGTGATTTCAAAACCTGGATGTGGTCTAAACTTCCCAGTGGAAATCCAGAGTGCTGAACTATTTTCATTCTATTTTCAGAGCTTCTCTTCCTGATTGTTGCCAGATTTACAGATTCTTGCAGGCTTCTGTTGATGAGACCACAGGAACAGGGTCCTGGAGTAACCAGGAGATGTAGGGGACACAAGGAACACAGTGGGCGCTCCTGGTGGGCAGAATGCAACAACAGCAAATGCTGTAGATGTTGAACTTTGACTTTCAGCAACAGGCTCCTTGACTATCTCTTCCCTGGTTAGAAGTTCTTTCTAAATGCCAGTCAATCCCTTAGCTTATCATCTTTTACTTATCATCTTCTCACAACTACAGCAGACCAGCCAGTACATCCAGGCAATTATTTTACAATGAACAATTTTCATCTGGGTATTGGAGAGGTAGTAGAGTAAGCCAAAGGAAGAGAAAGGCACGTTCAAAGACAGTTTCGGAAACTGCTCTTCTGAGTGGCATGTTCATCATTGCTACCTTTGCAACATGAATGGTACAATTACATCTTCACTACACATTGCTCACCCAGTTGTAGTGGCTTATATCCTTACAGTGTATGTTTCTCCTTCCTTCTGTACACTCCATTTTTTTCACTGTACTAGTGCAAACATCCTAATAATGTCAGGCTGTAGACTGATTATATCTATGAATAGCTGTCTGAGATCATCCAGCAGATACTGAGGAAATGAATTTGAGAAAACTGGAAATATTAAGGAAAAAAGATAGGAACATTGTTCTAGGAATAACACGAGGCAAATGAACTTTTTTCTATACTGTGTATAAATCTTGCAGCTTGTGGGGTTTTTAAAGTTATTTTTCTTTAATGAGACAACACTTAAATTGACATATGTAAATGTTCCTTTTTCAACTTAGATGCTTGATTGCATTGGTTTAATGCATGGACTGGCCATCAGTAACTCGCAGTGGTTAATGAACATGCTGCTAACATATTTTTCTTCCCTGTCTTTTGTCATTTGGTTGCTCCAGTCAGTTTTCCAGTATTTGTAGATAAAATATCTGAGAAGGTCAGCTGTGGGTCAAAGATGCCTGGCTGGCTTTATATAAGCCAGTCTGATATGAAGGAGATTTCAGCCAATCTGTCCTGCATACTCATCTGTTTGTTTGGTCACTAGCTCAGGAATCTGTGTTCCTCAACCATCTGTCACTAATTTTCTTATATATCTCATATGCTTTACGTCCTCCTTGTCCTTCCCTCAGATTTATATATATATATACATGTTCTATGTCATATTTCTATTTATTCAGACTCTTTTTCTCAGCTCTGGTGTCTGTTTATTCAGGATAACAGAAAATTGACAATACAGATGAGAAAAACCTCTTATGTTTTAAAGAACATCTCATCTCCACATTCACCTAATCAGGGCTCCTTTGTACATGGGTGATTAAGAACTTGTCCACACAATGCTTTTCACACTCATATGTCAGAGGGACCCAGCAGTTGACTAAATATGAGTTTGTGTTTTACTTTGAACTGTCCTCTTGGGATATAACCATCACAGACTCTACCATTACCACCCAATTATCCTCTCCCTTCTTTCATTTTTTAAAGAATAGGATCTATTTAAAAAATATTTTTTAAGGGAGACAAAAAGACAAAGAAGAAAAAATTAAAATTTAAAATAAAAATGAAAAATAAAAATAAAAAGCACAATGCCCTAGCACCTCTTTACTCTATCCCCTCTAATTTTCTGTAGTCAGTATTGGATGTTAAAATAGTTATTAAAAGCACTTCAGTAGAGAGAGGGCAAATAGACTTCTAGAAAAGAAAGTAAGCTTAAGGCAAGAAACCGGAAGAGATATCCTCAATTCTGATCTACTGTTACTTTTGGGGAAAAAAGTCACTGTAAACCCTAGTATCTACTGCTTATTTTTTGAAACTAATAAGCAATTTCACCATCCTTTACTGAGAACAAAGTATAATGCAAACGGTGACAATCTTTTGTAAATTTCACAAGTATTCTCCTGTTTGTGGTGCTTAATTTGGGACCAAATTAGGATGTTTGTTACATCTTACTTTATGACAAAAGGAGCCTTGAACTTATTATATCAAACACTTGCTGGATTACGTCCACAGAAATGTACTTGCCTCTCAATCCAGCCAAACGGATAAAAATGCAGCCAGCAAGGAAATAGATCCACGAAGAGAGAAGAATGGCAGTTTTTCAGCTCAAAGTTCCTTGAGCAGAAACAGTATCATAGCAGAGCTGAACCTAGAAAGAAGCTGTCCTGCTTGTCCCTGAGAGCACAAGCTTATCCTAACACTTTATTTCTGAACATCTTTTAAAATCTGGCAAAACAAATTAAAGCAATAATTAACGAGACCTTTTGTAAGCCTAATTTCAGGTGGCAGTTTGTACTTTTATGATTTCTAAAGCAGCTTGTAAGATGCTTTGTATCTGATCTACAATATTTTATTTATCTCGGTCAAGCTTTGATGGAATTTCTTATTTTCAACTGTTCTGTTCTAACAATTGTCCACAAAAATTATGTCAGACTCCTGTCTCAGCGATGTCAGAGTTAAATCTGCAATAGCTTCCATGATTTATTCTTAATCTACTCCAGCTACAAATCACTCTCAGAACCTCAGCCTCATTGAAACTCATTATACCAATTACATGATGGCAGCATTTGTCAGAGTTAATTATTCACTATTTCAATGGAAAATTACTGAGTTCATGATAATGCAATTGTCTTATATGTTAGCAGCAAGAAATAAGTTAGTACTGACATATTTACTATATTCTTTGGCTCATAAGCAATTCTTTTTCTGAGCATTTACGCCTCTAAAATTCTTCATATGGGTTTAGGTGGTATATGTGTCTCATTGTTCATTGTCAGTAACCAAATGTGGCTATATCCTTTTTCACATATTGAAACAATGCAGGCACTTTCCTCATTGTGCTTGGGACCTAGTGGTAACTCTTTGTTTTCACAAGCATTAATCATCCATGATGCTGGATATCAATGGCCTATCTTCCCTGCCATTTATCATGGTATAAGCTTCTTTTGTGTCCTGTGGGGTGCACTCACCCTTACTCTTGGGAGCACACCCCTTCTACAGGGTGAAAGGTGAATGAGACTTTGCACTGCTTTTAGGTTTTCCCATAATGATAATCCATTTGCCATGTATATAAAGCGTCAAATATGGTGGTTTATATGACTACCGTCTAACTTCCAAGCTGACTTGGAGAAGAACAGATCTGGGAATTACATTACTTTAGATAACATTTTACTGCAACACGGTTGAAATGGAGCATGGGTGGTAAATACATAGAACATTATATAGTTCATCTAGCTGGCACTGTTAGTCCAACCAACACTTTCTGTCTGAGTGAATTCACCTAATTTTTTTATATTTGCTGGGAGAGAGAGGAGTGAGGGTATTTTTTGGCTTTAATTACTGGTAAATATGTTTGTATTGCGTAATTAATTACCGTTGACCTAGATGAAGAACTACCCTGAAATTTAAGGGCTTAGTGAAATTATTTTAGCTCGTAGAGCAAAACATGTTGGATTGAATATCTTGTTTACGTGTTTGGAATCTTGGAAGAGAACAACTCTCTCAAGCACGGCACTAATGCTTACAACCTCTGCAACACTAGCAGACTAAGACAGCAAGCATTTCAGACAAAGTCAAGACAAGTTCTTTTTTAAAGGTGACACAAGAAATTATATAGATGACTACAGGTTACTTAGAGATGACTAGCATATCATGTTAATGTGATTATTGTATGGAATAATTACACTTTATGTCAGCAGTTCTGGTGACATGGTTTTCACAGTGAGATATTTCCCACTACCAAAAAGCTGACAGCATGTCAGCCCAAACTTCTGTGTTAAATTGTAAAAATGAATGACATTGTATTAATCAACTTTTTATTCTTCCCTTCCTCTCTGATCATAGAATCGGATAGTTGTGCAGTTGTGCGAGAGCCTGTAAGGATTGGTAGTTGGAAATATTTGGGGTGTGCGAGGGGCAGGGCAGGTCAGCCTTGCCCTCGTGAGCGAGGCCCTGTCCACATGCCCAGCCCCAGGCCATGGCCCATCCCTGGATCATGTCCCAGCTCCGAGCCCATGTCCCAGTCCTGGGCTGTGTCCCAGCCCTGCAGTGGCCGCCAGTCCCTGGCAGCCACAGGCCATGCTCCCTACCTGGCCATGGAGCCCTGGCCTGGCCCGGCAGTGCCTAAATGACCACAAGTCCCACCTGGGGGAAGGGCCCAGGAAGGCCAAAGGGTATTTAAAGCAAAACCTGTGGCAAGCACACGTCCTGACCAGACCTCCTCTTAGAAATTCTATCAGCTGAACACTACTGGAATCAGGACTGGTAGCTATATTTGTTCTTTTCTACATCTTTTCTGGCTTTCTCTTTCTCTTTCTGCTTCTTCTTCTAATTCCTTCTTCCTGGAGTTTTGAGTAACTTAAAATCAAATGGACTTGGTGTTTGCTAAGTTGAATGCACTAAGTTAATGATCTGTGAAATGTTTTATGCTGACTGAGTGCTCCTCTACACTTTTGCCAGCATTCTCTGATTTTTTGAAGGTTGTCAGTAAAGATTTTTGTTGTTTGATCTCTTGAGAATATTTTGTCAATATTTTTCCTTTGCATCTATCTCAGGGTACAATCAAAAACCATAAGTCATTTTAAGAGTCTCATCAAGCAAGACTTTGGGGCCTTAAAAAGAGAATTTACCCATTTGCAATCTGCATGCTATAGTGTTGGTATAATTGCCACAGCAGTAAACCAAATACAATGTAGAGGCAAGGTGCAGGCAATCCAGGACACTCCTTGAATGCATGGAGGATAACTTCCTGAAGCAGGTGACAGCCCTATCACAGTGGGGTGATGGGATAATGGACCTGATTATCACCAGTGTAAGCAAACTAACTGGGGACATCAAGAGGCAGCCTGAGCTGCAGTGATCATGCATAGGTAGAGTTTGAAAACCTGAGGGATATGGACCAGCACCCAGAATTTTAGGAGCAGGAGTTAACCTAGAGCGCCTTCTGGGAAACTGCCCTCTGGAATAAGAAAGCAGAACAGAGCTGGTAGATCTTTAAGGACACTTTTCATAGAGCACAACAGCTCTCAATTCTCATGTGTAGGATGACAGCAAAAGATGGCAAGAGACTGATATGGATGAATCAAGAGCTCCTAATCAGACTTAAACATAAGAAGCAAATGCATAGTCAGCATAAGTAGAGGAAGGTAACATGGTAAGAATATAGGGACACAATCAGGTTGTGTAAGGATGGAGTGTCGCGGCCCATCCGGAGCTGTGGCTAGCTCTCCCGGCTGTTGCGGTGTCCTGCGCCACCGACCCAGGTGCCCCAGAGGGGTCACACGACGAGTGGGTCTAGAGTTGTGAATTGGCAGCACTGGCTACCAAAGCTAGCAGGCCCCTGCTTGCTGCAAGGGTGAAGAGCCGAGGACAAGGCGAAGGTAAAAGGGAAAGAAGGGCTCTTTGCTCTGGGACGCAGTCAAACAGGGAGAAACTTATTGAAGGCATTCTAGGGAACAAACAGACAGAACAGCTCTGAACAGCACCTTAAATACTGGCCCGGAACAGAGGGTGGGAACAACATAGCAACCAGTCGGAGAGCAGATGGGGAGGAGAAAGGGTGGAGGCTGGGCATGACAGAAGCTGTGGGGGACCAATGGCACCTGGGGGCAGAGGAACCTGGGTCACATGGGCCAATGGGGCATCGAGGTTTAGGGGATTTCCAGAGGGGTGGACACATCAGGGATTGGCCCGTGTGGGGAGTGACAGGGAAGGGTCTGGAACAAGGGGAGGAGTTGGGCTAACAGACAGTGAGGGGGACGGCACTAAGGGAGGAGTAACTGTGGGGAGAAACCAAATTTGAAAATTAACAGGGGGGTAGGGCACAACCATAACTCGAGGTACAAACAAAATTAGGGGCCGCCACAATGGAGTGAGGAAGGTCAAAGCATGGCTGAAGATTAATCTGACAAGATTAATAATAAAGGCTTCTGCACGTATATCAGCCATAACAGGAAGACCAACCACTATGATGAACACAAGTGGTAAATGGTAACTATGAATAGGGAGAAGGCAGAGGTACTGCTCCATCTCTGGAATTGTTCAAGGTCAGGTTGTATGGGGGCCTGAACCACTTGATCTAGTTAGTGGTATTCCTGTCCACAGCAGGGACTATGTAATTTTTAAGGTCTCTTCTAACCCTAACCATTTTACAATTTTATGATTCATTCTATTCTGTAAAAATATATGTACGTTTTTAAAAGAATTAGACATAGAAATTTGTACCTGTTATTATAAATTAATTTGCTTTGCTAAATTTGAGTCTCAAATGACAAGAGAAAGATAAGAAATAAACTTCTTAGACTGAATTTACTGGATTACATTTTCAGGACATTCCTTTTGCAGTGTTAGGAACAGCTTGTTATTTTTACTCAACTCTTCTAAAAATAAAAACATAATGTTGGTTTTAATAAGTTAGATGAGTGCTCATTGAAAGAGTTAGTTGGATCTTTCTTTTGCTAATGGACATCAGAGCATTCTTCATTTAAGAATGCATAAGGAGAATTAGAATGAAAGAAGTACAATTACTTTGAAATACCTTTCCCTAAAAGCTGGGTATCAGACTGGTGAGAGTCCTTATTCTGAGCTGGGTCAGCAAGTGTTATTCATGCCAAATGTTGTCTTCTATTTAATTTCAAAAAAGAACCTGAGAGTTTATTAATTGCGTTTGGTGTAGCTGACTTAAAAATGTAGGTCCTCCATGTTTACACAGATGTTGTAAAACCATGGAAACCATTAATTCCCCCCAGCAATTTTCTGCCAAGTTTTATATGTTTATCATGTGGTTGCCCAGGACTCTCAAAGCTTGGTAGCATTAAGGATCTGCATAGTACCCTGCAGTGTCTTATCTGTCCCACATGAAAGGTCTTATCCAGTAAATGTTCTTAGCCTATTTTTGCCAGGTCAGTCCTGGAGCAATCTAAAGACAACTAGAGCTCTGACCCAATGCTCAAGAAGAATATTCTGCCAGGTCTGTTGGAGATCATATTCTCTAATATTTGGGTCATAAAAGGGTATTTGAGCACTCTTCTTGGGAGATGATCTGGCCATCACCATAAAGAATACTTTTATACTGTCTCATCCCGAATGAGCTTCCTTGATGCATAAATATTCAGCAGCAGAAAGAGGGCATTTTCATATCATGTGTAGGATTTCTGTGTGAGAGAAAGAAGATAGGGATTACAGTTTCTTTTCCCAAAAGCACATAAAACCTAATCTGACTTAAAACAGTCAACTGCAAAGCTCTCTTCTTTTCCTCTTCTTTTCCTCTTATTTTTTTGCCTATTTCATTCTTTCTGTGAATTCATATTCAAATATACTTCTTTTGCTTTATAGCCTTCATTAATTCCAAGTGATGAGTGAAGTTAGTGGAAAGTTTTCTTCCCACTGAGGTGCAGATTTAATGCATACTTAAGAACACAGAGAAAGCCTGTCTCAAACTGAAAGCAAAGAGAATGCATAGGCTCCTTGAAAGGTAAGGGTTATAAAAGTAAATTGCCAACATCTTCACTGTTAGTTTCTCGGGGACTGAGCTGCCACTAGTACATTATGCTTGTTGTTTCTTTAAAGACACTATTTTACATGATGCTTATTAAGACCTTTAAATCATTGCTAATCACCAGCTACCCAAATTCTTCAAGTGGAAGCAAAAGAAACATAGGTCATCCATGGCTTTGACATGCTTTTGATGAATATGGTCTGTATAACATTTACCACAACTCAGAACAGAGGCCATTATTTAAGTAAAGCTGGTTATTGTTCATTACTACAAAGAGTACAATGAAACATTGCTCAGTTTACTATATCTTTGTCATCCAAAGCAGCTCTATGGATAACTACAGGGATTTGTCTTTGAATGACTTATTTGCTTGCTGCCTAATAAATAACATGTATTAGGTTAATATATTGTTTCCTAGTTATGCTAGCAATGTAGTGAAGAAAAATAAAAGGGTGATTTCAGATACAAAAGAATGGTAGATAATTTTAATGCTATCCCTTAAAATACTTGGACTCATTAGGTATGGCTTAAACTGCTGGGAGGTCTATGTGTAAAGGAAAAGCAGGAAATAGATTTAATGAGTTCCTTATTACTCAGATAATGAGTTATTACACAGGTAGTATAAAACTACAGCAATTACTCTGCATTGAATAAAACACCCATGGTGACCTGACACTGGAGAATGAAAATATGCCATGCTAGTTTACAAGTCTGGGTGTTTTACTCAATCTACTGACATTTTTTCTGGAACTTGTATTTCAGGATCAACAATGAATAAGTGTCTATTTGCATCAGCTGGCTCCACTGGAAATAAATGTTAGATGAAATGTCTTGAGAAGACCTCATGGCAGTCAGGAGTTGCTTGTTTACTGTGTAAATGTTGAACAGGCTAAATGTTACAATGTGTAAGGGCAGTGATAAAGAAAGAAGCAGTAGGCAAAAAAAATTTACATTAGCTCTTTACTAAGAAAACAATGAATATGAAGTCACCAGTGTTACTTTAAAAATTAAAAGCTTGTTCAGTAATATGTCTGCACACCAGCATCTTGTTTTAGAAAAAATTTAGGGATGCTTTTCAGGATGTAAAGACAGTGCATGTGTCCCTTAGGCCAATTTTAGAATTCTCTTAAACTGCCAATCCCAAATTAGTCACTGTTTGTAGAACTCAGTATTAGAAACAATGAGGAACAGTGGTCTTTAACCATCTGAGTAGAGGCATGAGTGAGCACTATTCACATTTTTCTCTTCTAAGGTAAATATCCTATTTATTCCCTAATGTCACAGGCTTTATGTTTCAAACAGGGTCAAATGTAGAGAAATAATAAAATTAAATCATGATTTGCAGTCAAAACCATACTCAAATGGTTCCTCCAAGTCTCTTTGAGCTGACAGTGGAATTACAGGTGAGGTTTAATTATAAGTGGCATGGATTTTCTACTGCTTCTCCTTCAGTAGCATCTTAGTTCATGTTTGCTAAGCCTGCTTATAAAAGATGTCAAAGATTCAATCCTTGGTCTTAACCAGACTGAAAATACTCAGCTGTGAAAGTCACCACAAGTTCTTTTCCTGACCCATACTTCTGAGGCAGCATGGCCCCTGTTGGCAGAAGAGAGGGTGTGGTTGTCATAATCAATGCAAATTGTCATAAATGTTGTCATAATCAGTGCAAGTTGCCAAGAAGATTAATTTTCTTCAATAAAAATGAAAAGAAATCAGATATATGTCCACACAAATGGTGGTTCC
>VXBU01017627.1:65338-85241 GCA_013400315.1 Bombycilla garrulus | reverse complement strand
ACATCTGTGAAAGGATGTGTCCCAGGGACAATGACAGACTTTTTTGGAAATGATACAACTTTTAAAAATTTTTTTTATGTAACTTTAGTTAGGAGTTTGCTCTCTTTTGCCCAGGGCAGAGGAACTGAACTTTCTCTTTAAAAGACTGTTCATCTACTGAGGCCTGATGAGCTACAGATTGGGAGTAGACAGAGGATACACGGAAGATAAACATTAATGAACATAACTCCAAGCATCACCCCTATAGAGGTCAGAGACTCCTGGTCTGGNATGTGTGATGGAATGATTTTCACTGCACAACCCAGACATGTGTGGATGAAATTATTTCTATAGCACATCCTGGCCAGAATAAAGTAATGCCTTGTTCCTTTAACATGGAAAAGATGTTGTTGGAGCATTTCTTTCCTGCATTTTGGTGACAACTTGATTGAAAGAGGCTTCATTGGTGGATGTCAGCTCTCTTGCTGTCTGTGTGGGATCCAGCTGAGATAGACCTAATATTCGATACAGTAACCATAAGGTGCTGGGTTTTTTTTGTTTTTTTTTTGTTTTTTTTTTTTTTTTTTGTTAAAAAGTNTTTTTTTTTTTTTTGGTAAAACAGTGTTGATACACCAGTGTTTTGTCCGTTGCTAAAAAATACCTGATCACCTTCAAGGTCCTCTATTTTTTTGTCCCCTGTTCCCAAATTGAGCAGCCTTGGGGAGGTCAAGAAATTGAGAGAAGACACAGCCACAACAGATGATCAGATCTGATCAAAGTGATATCTTATACCACAATTTGCCATGTTCAGCAACAAAAGTTCAAGGGAGGGGGAAGGCAAGGAAGACATCTGGTCTGGTGTTTGTCTTCCCAATTAGCTGTTATGTGTGCTCAGGCTCTACTTTCCAGGGTGTGGCTGGACACCTGACTACCCATGGCAAATAGTAAACAAATTCCTTTGTTTTGCTTGCATGTAGAGCTTTTGCTTCACCTATTAAACTGTCTTAAACCTGATCCTTGAGCTCACTCTTCTTTTTTCTATTGTGTCCTAATCCTGCAGATGTGAGAGGTACTTAGTTTTTTGCTAGAGTCAACTCATTACACTTTCCTTGTAAACTTGGGCCTAGTAACATGCATTTTTAGAAAAGTAAGTTGTAACTCCAACTGCCATTTTAGGATTTCTCCAGCTCCCTTTGTATCTTGCATGGCATGTGTTTTGCACCAATGATTTATTTTCAGAAATCTGAAAAACAACTTGTGTTTCCTAAGAGTGGCTACAGGCAACAGGCTCTGCACACACTGCTTTGACTATCTAGCCCTAAGGCTCTGGTAGATGCAGAGGCAAGGAATTTGAGAGATGAGATTACTCCTTTTGTCCTTACCTCAACCCATTGGATTTACCAGCAGCTGCTATTCACTGTTTGGCCTGTATCACACACTGTTCTCCCAGTCCTGTGCATTGCCAGAGGCACAAAGGAACACACAGGGAAAAGTGATCAATTCTCAGTTTGAAGTGAAGTGGGAGGTCAGTTCCTCTGTGGGTTTAGAATAGGCAGGAATATAAAACATGACTTTGGTGTGTAATATCTGATATGTTTTGAAATCTGCAGTGTACGCAATTTGAAAACAAGCTGATACTTACCTCTAAATTGCACACTTCCCAAATATTTTCTGTCACTGTTCATGTATTATTTAGTAAAAGACTGATTTTAGTGCACATTTAGCTTGCTTAATAGCATTATTTAATGCTGTGTGCAATTTTGGGTAAAATTGTTACAGATTTTTAATAGGGAACTGCATCAAACTTAGGACATATACTGCTCAAATTTCAACAGATATGAATGAATTAATTAATTAATCATTGACTGGAAATGATCCTTTTTTTATTGTCCTTCTGCAAATTGAGCCTCTGCACGTTTATCTCCTGTCAATAATGCTTTAAGGCTTGTTGGCTTGTTTATTTAAATGCTCTAGACAACCATCTATTATAAATTTTACATTATGTCCTTTTAGATATGCTGCCTGCAGGAGCAAATTTTAAATATATGGGTGTGCCCACAAACACATATGTGCTTGTCTGTTTAAAGCCAACTTTTAAAAAAGAAGAATCTGAAAATCTGATTTCTAAGGGGGCTTCCTTTCCCTCCATCTTTCCTTTTTAGTTTTGCACACAATGGAAAAGACCAAGATAGCCCCTTTTCAGTGTTTTAAGTATGCCCAGTTCTGGGAAGTGAGTGCTAGATAACTGCTGAACCCGAATGAACCAGAATAAGAGTGAAGTATTTCCTTAAATGTTTTGCTAATGCGCTTTAATGCAGTGCTTACATTAGTGCATGTGTTAATTCAGTGTCTATTAGCTGCAATTCAACAAGGTGATCAAGGGCATAATGTAACACCACACAGTCCCCTCACTTCATCACCTGTAGCTCCTAAACTTGAAGTTAAGCATATATTTAACTACTTTACTGAGCTGCCTCTTTAGTGCATGCATTTTATTTAACGTTACCTAAAGTTAATAATTTTCCAAGCCAAGTATTCTGCCTTTCCTTCATAGTCTGTGTTTGCCACTGCCCATGAAATAATTAATCAAGGGGGAAACAAATGTATCTTCTAATTAACACAGACAACATAAACAGAATAGTGGCATTCCTTAGTGCAATAAGACAGCTAATTGTTTCCTCTTCCTCCAGTGTGGGAGAGACAACTGCACACGCAGGGAGGAAAGTATTCTCCGTTGCGCTGAAGGGTTGTGCACCATTTATCTAGCTGACTGCTCTGTCATATCAGAGGAAGGACCCTGGAGAGCCCTGACCATGAGATTGAAGGTTGGTACCAATTTATTGCAACACAAATGCATTGAACAGGAAAGAGAGAGCTTCTAATCTCCTCAATTTTCTTACATTACCCTGAAGGCTAGGGAATTAAATGAAACAGTAGCTGGTGACAACTTTAGAGTTGTCCTGAATGCATGACAGGAAAAGTACTAAAATAGCTCAATAGTTTTATTTTATACATTATACACTTTATACATTTATACATTTTTATGTTAATCTTACCTCTGCATAAAGAAACAGGTTATGCCTCTTGGATATATGTCTTCTCAAGAGAAGGAGAAAAGCCTCCTGAATTCAGTATCTGTCTGGTTCAAATTTGTTAGCAATATTTATTAAAAATATATTAAAAATATGTAAAATGAAACAGAACATATCCCAGGGTATTGTAGTTTTCTTTTAGTTCATTGACTTTGGCAAACTTGCATTGCATTTTTGATCTTTAGCAGTGCCAGTTTCTGGAAGGCCACTAGAACAGAAGAATTTGTAGTGCCAGTCAGCTCTCATGCCCACTTCATCCAGAGTCTTTACACCAGTCTCTCCAGAAAAGTGAAAGATATCTATCCCCACACTGTGTCAAGGGAGGAAAACAAGATCTTGTACAAACACTTTGGCTAGAGAATGCTTTAAACACTGAACATCCAGCCTTATTTCCTGATTAGTAATTTTCATCTTGCATTAACTGTTGCAATGCTGAGTTTTTATAGCTATATAAATGTCCACCTCCATCATTAAATCTTGCTTGGTTTTATACTGCTGAATGCTGTGTGGAATCCTCCTCTTTGAGACTGCAGTGTTAATTCACAAAAATATGAAAAGAAGGCATTTATATGGCATCATCTTCATTGAAAAAATTTAATGTTTGCTCAAAACACATAGCACATTCCTTTACAAGGTTACCCACAGGAACAGCCGCATTCCAAGTGCTGCTAGCAAGATATAAATAATAATAGTACTATATGAGTATATATAAATGGGAATAATCTTAAGGCATCCCTATACCTTCAATTTAAAGGATTGCTAAAGGCCATCATTTTCTATTTCCTAGTAGGCTGGAGGAGTGGGGAGTCACACAATAAAAGGACATACAACTATTGTTATAGCATTATCATTTGCAATACTAGAGCTAAAGGCCAGTGCGGTTTGCTACTATAATATTTCCAGGAATTTATAACTTGCCTGCATAAAATTTTTCTCCAGGTTAATATTTTCTATAATGAGTGTTAATCTGTATGTGATTTTTTTTCAGGATAAAAAAAGAAAAAAATATTTCACTATAGATATGAATACTGTTCCAGACCTAGGTTGTTTTAAATTTAAGCTCTCTTGTAAACATACACATTTTAGACTTTAGAACTCTGCTTTAGAAAGTGAGATCTCAATAAAATAAGTCAAAGTGATTTCAGAGTTTAAAAATAAAACAAAAAGTAATCATATTGAAATTATAATTTTCAAGTTATATGATGTCCTAAGCATTTTTGTGTCCGCACATGTATGTCGTGTATAGATTTTATTAGTCACAAAATGGTATGTCTTAAACAGGTAGTTCCACTTTCAACACTTGAAAAATAATTTTATCTGGACAATAAGAAGCAGTGATTTATTATCACAGCGACAATTCTGCAAGGTAAGTTCCTGTTGCGGTGGACTACATCTGTTGTTTACACTGGGTTTTAGATGCACTAGATTTATGTGATGTTTGGACTGAGATTTCCGGTTCCCCACACTCTCCCTCTCTCTGGTGGTGGGTCCCGTTCCCCCTTGCTCCAGGATTTAGCTTCTCCCTCTGTCCCATTGGCCGGTGGTCCCCCTTCTCAGCTTTCCCCTGTCCCCTAGGGGATAAAACCTCCGGGACACGTGACTTAGGTCTCTTTTTCTCTCTGCTCCCAGGCAGGCAGCTGCTTCCGACCTTTCCCCACGCTCTGCCTAGAGATAAAGTTTTGAATTCAACCAGAACTCTGCAGAAAGAAAATTGAGCGTCTCTTTTCCTCATCCTTGTAGCAATTTCCTAAGGCTAAGGCTTGCCAGTTTCGTCTTCAGGACAAAGGGAACGACTACAAGTACCATTTTCCTACCAAGAGAGCTGCTAAGCATCTGGGTCTCAGAGCAGTAAAGTACTTGAACGTATGTTTTCCTAGATACACCCCTGCAACTGGGGCAGGGGCTGATGGTTGCTGTGTGTCATTGCCCTGCATTGCAAGGGCTTCTGCTGTCACTTGGAAAGGTCAGTAGGGAAATTACTGCCTCCCCAGGCCTGCAGTCTCCCTTCACATTTACTTCCGCTGTTTGTAATGACTTCCAAAAAGTCTCCTTTGCTCCCACCCCATGGTCCACCCAACAGACCAGCCTTCCTCTTTCCACACAGACATATGCTTGTTCAAGGTGTGATTGCAGCCCCTTCAGCTGTCTTAGCACTGTCTCAGCATTCTCACTGCAAATCAGTTTGAATGCTGCATGTTTAAAATAGTTTTCTTTGAAACCAACTTCTCATTATACTGTTCCTTGCTAAACCATGTTCCTTCATTAAAAATTAATCAGCAGATTAAGCAGCTTTTCCCACTTCCCACAGTTTTAAGCTTATCTTTTTTGCCATGTACCACATCTAAAAGAGATTCACCCACACCAGAGTGCTGGTCCCAAGGACCAGGAACACGAGACATCTTTTTTAGCCTTTTCCGAACTTTAATTTTTGTCCTTCCTTCTTTTTCAAGAGAAATTCACTCTTAAAATGGTAAACCCAGGCTTCACCAAGTGATATGGCTTTGGAGAAAGAACTGGTATGAGGGGCTTCATGTTTTGAATCCCTGGGAGGGAGATACCTCTGTTTCTCACTCTGAATCCTTATGTTCCTTGTACAGGAGAGGTCATTCATAGACCCTTGGGAATTTGGATCTCTAAAGGTCTCATTTTCCTTGTCTCTCTTTTCATCCATTATTGTAATAATTTTTTTTATTTTCTGCATGTTGATCTTTTCTGGCTTTGTTTATTTGGATGCTAACTTACCCAGCACTACACCATTCTCCAGAATCTGTTATACAGGATCTAGCCAACCTCATACACGTATGCATAGATGGGGACAGACGTTCAAAAAGCACTTAAACCTTTACCTGTCATTTGAAATCATGATCTAGTTTATGTTTATTCTTGTTCTCTGTTCTTTGTTCTCTGTGAATTGCTCCTTTTTGTGTTTTTTGGGGGGATTTCTTTGATTTTATTTCATCAAATCATGTCATAAAGTATTTTCAAAGGGAAAAATATATAATATCCATCCAAACCAAGTCTCATGAAAACATTAGTTTATCAAATGTTTACACTTTGCTCAGCAACTCAGAGTCTTTCTTCAATAAAATATGCCTGAGACTTTAAAAAGTAGTTTTAAATACTACTGTTTCTAGTTTTAAATCAAAAGTAAATAAATGACAGCAATCCACTAAATAGATTTGCAGTAAGATCGTGTCCCACTCTAGTGGAATTTCTCAGCTCTCTCTCAACGTGGTAAAGCATTTCCTACTTTAAACTTTCCTTCAAAGTGAGCCCAAAAGAAACAGTGCTTCGCTTTGTCCCACTGTAAGTTGTAAAACTCTGTAGTGCAGAATTATCTCAATGAATCTAAAAACTGCTTTTCTTACATTGACTAAATTATTTCGTCTTTGTGAGGAGACTTCTTCTTTGCAAAAGCACGATAATTCCCTTGTCTAGGCATTTCTGCTCTTCTTTAAAGGTAAATAGCCTTGTGGTGTTCTTTTTTTTTCTTTTCCCCATCAGAAGGATTTTCTTTTTGAGTGTTTTCTATTAACCATTACCCGCATTGTAAGATCTAATCCTAAGAAGCTTCCAAAAATGACAGAATCTTTTAAAATGCTATCTTTTTGAGCACAAATGCTAGAAGAATCTATTTAAATGTGAGTGCAGTTCCTGATATCTGCAGCTGTAATGCCTTTCAGGTAAGAAATATCATGACATTTGATCTACTGTCATGGCAGCATCTCTGCAGTCTAACTCGGGACGTGTGAGAGAGGCAATAAAATGCTTCTTTTCTTAGAAAGGATAAGAATTAATATGCTTTCTACAGAAAATGAAATCTTGATTAATTAAGTAATTAACCAATTGTTTTTATGTTTTGGGGTGTTGAATGTTTGGGTACCGCTCTCAGAAGTGATGAAAGTAAGTTCTCTGAAGATCTAATTCTGCAGAGGCTGGGTTCTGCTGATTTTTGGTTTGGTTTTGGTTTTGTTTTTTTTTCCATGGGCATCTTTAATTACAACATCAGGAGGGTATGCTTCTTAATATTTCAGGAGGATGTGCTTCTTAGCATTGCAGAGCAATAACTGAAGGAAGGGTATTTCACAAACATTTTAGAAAACCTAGAACTCTCTCTTTGCTAAAGAATGCTGTCTTGTTACTTGTATCTTCAGTAGGGAAAAGGATTTAGATTGTTCAGTCTTGGTGTGTACTTTCACGTGAACAAGTTACTGTATGCTGGATGAAGCAACAGCAAGTGGAACTGCATGACACATCTATGAAAATTGCTTGACTTGTTTAGTAGACCCTTTCTGTGCAGCCTGACGTTTTCAGATTTAACACACCATTAATCTGACTAATTAGGCTGGGCAAAGGGCCAAAATGAGGGCCACAAGAGGGTTCCCATGTCTCAATCTCTGCTGCAGCCCTTTTGTGTCACCAGCCCAGTCCCACATCCACTAGGGACGTAGAGCTCTCAGCTGAAATAGGGATAGTAGTCTAACACGGGAAGAGGGTTGGCTCATTTGGGCAGGATGTGTCATAACAGTGTCTAATTGCTTACTGATACTGCTGGTGGCCATCTCCTCTTCTTGTCCTGATCAAGCTCAAACTCCAGAGGATCTGGTGGGCACTTGTCATTCAATCAGGAGCTTTCTGGCAACCTTTTGTAGCCCCTCATAACACTGTCAAAATCAGCCTTCAGAGACTGAGACTTGGAGGCAGAAGGCAGGTAGATGCATCAGGAAAAGCACCTGAATGAAAAATGGCAGCTGCACATAACATAGGCTTGGGCAGCAAGCTGCTGGAGGTAATGTGAGAAACTGCCAACTGAATGTGTCTAGCTAATGGACCTTAACAGGTGTGATGAGTAAGGTGGCTTATAAAAACACATAGAGCTTTTACCTTCAGAAATTACTTTAAATATTTCTGCGGGGATTTATCTCTTTCATAACATATTGGAAACAAGAAGTGCACTGGAAAGCAGGGAACTAAACAGCCACTAAATTAGTAGCCACATATGTTGTGGTTTGCAGAATAAAGTCTTTTGTTTATTCAAATTAACCTATGAGTACACAGTTTCACAAAATAAAAGCCATCAGCTTTGGTAGGATCAGAAGGAGAGAAAGGGACTTTTATGCACTAAGAAACCAGCCCTATTTCTTATTCCGAGGCTTGATAATTTTAAAAAATGTGACAGCTAAAACCCACTGGCACATGCTGCAAAGAAGGATGTGATAAAATAATGCTACTCATCTTCAAGGCTGTCAGTTCAGCAATCAGTACTTCTATTCATCTCCGCAGCCTGCTAACTCAGTGCTACCATGCGATAGATAAACCCTAATCCAAGTGACAGCGTTCAAATCAGAACTGATTTGATTGTTCACATATGATACCACAAGACACCAGAAGCCTGAAGAGTTTATAAAAATGCCTGGATGTCTCTTGTAGGCACACTTCCCCTCAGAATATCTTGCAGTGTAGAATACACCAGCTCTTAAACCAGGGGTAATTTGTAGGTCACAAAAATGCTTTGGTGGCACAGTCAGTTCTTATCACAATCTAACTCCAGCAAGAGAAGGGAAAGCTCAAAAATAAAATGTGGTTCAGACCTTGTGAAACCCACCTGTTCTGCTTTCAAGTCTCCCTTGCAGGAAGTGAAATCCTTTTCTTTCTCTGCAGAGACCACTCACTCTTGAAGAGATCAAATGCGAATACATTTGTTTCCATGCATAAAGCAGGGTACAGAGGAGAGTGGTTTTATGGCACACACGTCAGTATTTCTAGTCATCCTTGCCTCTCAGGATGCAACAGAGCTTCTTTCAACAATAGCTGCAACAGAGCTATTATTCATACCTGATGCAGTAATTGGGATTTTGCAGGCATTCGGTGGGAGCATTACATTTAGGTTCTGAAACATAATTCTGAACAAAGAACTGAGTATATTGGCACTTTGTGGAGATTTCAAAGTTTAGTGTGCCTTTACTTTCATAGTTTTCACTAATGCATCCTGAAGTTTTAAAGTAACACTTAGGAGAATAATTGTTCAAGTAGTTCAAGAAGACAATGCTGATGAAGTAATTGAAAACAGAATGTGACCTGTAGCTGTTCAAGATCAAGAACACAAACAGAACGGCTTTTCAAGGATATTGTCAAAGTGCCTGAATACAGAGTGAAATCATGAGGCTTCAAGACACAATGGGTTTTCCTCTTGTGTCCGGGTCATTTCACGAAACAAAGGGTAAAGTTCTCTTTGTAGTCTTACCTTGAGGAGAACAGATGTCTCCATTTAACAAGGTACTTAAGCCTGTGTCTAGTTTCAGTCTTAGGAAAAATTCTTCACTCCTGTTCTTTAAATACTCAGCTGAACTAGGATCATGAAGCTAAACTGCTCTTCAGACTTTGTATCAATTGTATGCACATACATATTTACACATACACATCTATGTATGTATGTATATGTCTATCTATCTAGCTACTGTTATTTATTTATTTGTTTGTTCATTAGCAATTCGGTGTGGTTCTTATCTTTTTCAAAGGATATGAGTGTGAGATAAGTTTTTCTCACACATGCTTTATGTAAAGTGGATTGTTGATCTCATAGTACTACTATATAGTTTCTATTTATTCTTTTCATGTTGATTAAAATATGTAAATGTCTTTTTTTTTTCCTAAACTTTTTCCTCTAAAATTTAAAGGTACATTGAATAATATTTTTCTAATGTTATCCTCAAGAGAAATGCAATTTTAACTTCTCTGAATCATACTATGCGTATTTTCTTGGTGTTCTGCTTATTCTATCTTTGGTTTGGCTTTTGTTAGTTGTGGGATAAATGTCAATAGAGAAATAGAGGGAAGTCCTGTACTGAAATATTTTCAAGTTGTCTTGAGAAAGGAAAAAACTGCTATGTGCAGTGTAAAAAAACACACAGCCTATGTACACACTTTGTGATGTCAGAAGAATTTCAGCATTTGTTAAATTTCCCAACACACTTCTTTAGGTATTTAAAAGCTTTAGGTATTTAAAGTCTTTTAAATCTGACCTCTTGATTTTATTACAGGTGGTGTTTTTTTCAGTACTTTAGGCTGCTGTTATAACTATTGCTATCTTTATACTACATGGAGGTTCAAATTGGCAATTTACATTGCACTCAAAAATGCATATCTAATTTGGCAATATTTTTATTTACTTGTGTTGGTGTCACCCTCCTCATCATATCTGAGCTTCACTGGATAGCTGTGGTCTCTGTCAAGACAGATTAGGGTGTCTCAAACAGGTCACATTTCTCTTGCTCTCTCTGTATGAGAAGTTTCCTGACTGTTTACAACATGTATCACCCTGCCCCAGGTGCTTGCTCCTGAGTCACTAATACACCAGTGTTGAGACTCTCCGCACTTAGCAGGTGCATAATATACTCAGTCCTGGGGACTGAAATGCAGGCAGAGTCCCCACATCTGTGCAAAAACTGACCCTGCCTATACTGGTCAGTCCCACTGTACAGGTAGACTTGACAAACCAGCTACAGTTGATCTTGACCTGGCATCCCTGAATATATAACACCTGCTACAGTGAGTGTTTGCTTTACTGCTGGTGAAGGGATCAACAACTGCTTCCAGGGGCACAATTTAATGATTTAAAGTCTGTTAGAGTGAATACACAAAAATGACCTGCAACTCATGTTCATGATTATTTTTATTAAAACCCCATGTTTTTGCATTTCTAGTTGAGGTTAACAATTAGTTTTAGCATTGGTATAGTTTTTCTTTTTTGTTTGATTTGATGGTGAGAAAGCTGCAACCTTGCTTAGAGGGTGACAAATTCAGATACAGACAACCAGTACTTGACAGGTTCTATCAGAAAACCAAACAAGGGAAGATGTACGCCTGCTACCAGCCGTCATAGTATTGAACAATGAATGTTTGATGAAGCCGACCTGCAAATACACACATCCCTCTGAAAGTGAGCTTTAAGTACTATCTGGCTGACAAAATTAAAAAAGAAGAGGCCTTTGTTGACAATATATAAATATATATGAAAATATTTATTTAGATCTCCCTTTCTAGAAATACATCAGTAAAATTTGAAGCATAATTCCATTTTTGCTAAATGAGATCTGATGGAAAATTCAAATCATGGTCAAATGGCAACTGAGGCTGATGGAGCTCTGTCCTTTTACAGCAGAGATTAACTTGGACCATGCTGTTTATACCTTGAAAAACTCTTATTATCCTCAAAGAAAATCACAATGAATCTTGCACATAAAGTGATGTTCTGAAGATGTTTTTTTTGTTTACTGTAATAGCTGTGTATTTTTGCTACAAGCAAAAAGCAAAACAAGATCCAACCAAAACCAAAACCCAAACAACAACAAAAACCCAAACAAAAATCAAATTTTTAAAACCCCACAAAATCCTCCCAAACCAGCCAAACAAAAGAAAATAAACACATGACAAAGAGCAAGAAACTGTACTTTGAATTGTCCAGCTTCAGTAAATACTTTGTGCTTCAAATGATAGTTAACCCTCAGGTTAAGCCAACTTTTATCATTAGAATGAAAATTTCCTTACGAAAACAGCTTCCTTTAAGCATGAGATCCTGGGTGTATTATCCTATTTCATTACAGTCAAGTGGGGTTCTTTCCTTTGCCTTCTGTCACTGTTGCTTTTACTTCTTGGAGAAAAATCCTTTTATGTTTTTGTGTTTATTGTTAGAATGCAGGTGCTAACGATATTCCTTATTCTTTAATTGGAGGCAGTTCTAATAGGGGCCAGTGTATTTGGTACAAATGACTCCTGGTCAACAATACTTAGCACTCATTGTTTTGTTTCACTTAGCTACAGCCATGACATAAAATGTACCAACCTTTAAACAATGAAGAGTAGCACAGAAATAAATTAAAAAAAAAAAAAAATCTTAAAAAGGCACTGATGTTGGGCTGCTTCTGGGCTCCACTGTTTCTTTTTTTTCGCTAGGAGCTCAGGGTTTGGACCAGCTCTTCTAGGTATTCTCTACTGGTTTGTCCCTCATGCTACTATTGAGGAAAGCTTCCTTTTGCAGGGAGAAAATAGCTAAATACTGGATTCTAAGTAGCCCCAAAAAACAGGAGAAAAAGGAAAATGCTTATGCCCTGATTTAGGAAAACAAATATTTACCAATCTAGTTATTTTTGCCTTTATATCCTTCCCTCTGACTCTTTCTTCTCTTTGCTAAAATAAAGAAATTCAGACTGCCAGAGTTTAAACTACAAGTGACAGTAGGCAAAGTTTGGAGGAGAACTTTTGTCTTTCAATAGAGTGGCTGATGTAGTGAGAATAACAGATGAGCCCTTTTGGAAAAGAGATCTGCAGCTGGTCTGTTGTTTTTGGGGTTCTTTTGAAAATATGTCAGTTAGTCTACATAACAGATATGATTTTTCCTTACAGAACTTGTTGTGCTAATAATATTCTCAGACTCTTACAGTTATAACAGTACTAAATCAGTGCTAAAGATGATAACAACCCATCTGGTTAAAAAATAAGTAATCCCATAAAATATGGGACGTCCAATCCCTCAGCTCTAATGCAGAAAAACCTGTATTTAAAATAAGAACAAATAAACCACACAGAGTCACATGCTTTATGGCACTTGGCATTGTAATTTGAGAAAATCTTCAGGATACAATTTTTCAGAAGATCATTTGACTATTAGAAATGCCTGCTCAGTGCCATAGGATGTGATTCAAAAGATGCCATTCTGGCTTCGCAAAGTCAGTAGTTTAGGACTACTATCTTGACTTCTGTTTCAAAATTTGAAGGATATTAATATGCATGACTTGCTTTGGTAATATTATCTACATGTCATTGTTTTGTGAGACCTTTCCTTATCTGCTGAGGCCATAGTGCAAGTGAGCTGTTTGGTGGAATTCCACTGAAATCAATGGTGGTAGTTTCCCCTCCTAGGATGCAATTATTTAATATTTACCGGATAAGATGCCTCTTTTACTTTGCCTTTTTTTCATGGAAAAGGCAATATTTTTTCCCCAGTGGTAACAATGAGAAGTTACGTATATGCATGAGCATCTGGTTAGAGATAAAAATCTGTAGCATGTGAGAGAGAAAAAAATTTGTTCTACATCCTGTTCTTATGCAAATATTAACAGATTTCACTGACAAGTGTCAGAGAGAAACTTATCAAATTTGTTTTACATCAATACTTTTTTCTTTATCATAATGAAAGGATAATATATTGCAATAATAAACTTCAGGGGCTTCAATAATACAGCCTGCAGGTGGCTAGTAAGGATAAGTGAACTGGCACACTGCCTGGTCACACTATTTGCTTCAATAGTTCAGTTTTCGCAGCTTTTCTCAATCTGAGATTACTGTCTCCCCCTTGCCATCTCTGATGTAATAAATAAACGTATGCCAGTGACAGACCAGATATTTGAGTGGAGAGCTGAGCTAATATTTTTTTTCTTTCTATAATAGGACCATTCCCAGGTTATAGCCTGGTCCAGGAGGTGAAAGTAACCCAGGCTATCCCTTAGATAAATTGAGTGAAATGATAGATAGATTGATTAATAGATCCCTTAGATGATTAAAGTGAAGTGACACTCAATGATTGGCATTTATAAATGTATATATGTAGGGTTTATTTTAAAATTACTTTTCTGCAATTGAAAGTGGGTATGTAGCTGGTTTGGTTATTATCATCTCTAGTAATATAGCAATATAAAAGCATGAAAGTATCATTTAAGAAATAATATAAGGAAAAGAAAGAAAGAGAAAGAAAATATAAGAGAAGAAAGATATCACTGCTTGTGGTTCTAGCATCAAGAGTTGATTGTTGCAGTTTAGATGTCCCTTGGTTGAAGTGATGGTCACAGACTTGATCCATCAGTTGTAGGGGAAGCCCACAGAACACAGATTTCAATGGGTTATATACATGCAGGTTCAGGTGGGAGCATCCAATCATATTCCCTGGTGGCAGGGAGGTTTACAGTGTCTGATGCAACCCTGTGGAACATGACAGTCCTCTTACAGAAGGCCTCAGAAATGAGTCTGGGGGAACATTGGGGTCTTTAACAGTATATGATACCTCCCAAGTATATGATATCTCTCACATCAGTATAGTTGAACCAATTATATCCCATCAGACGGAATGCCCAATACCTTCCCTGACCTTGTAGGACTGAGTCAGTTGAGAAAAGAAGGACTTTGACAGGATAAAAAAACATTGTCCCACATCAAGGGTGCAAACCCCGTCCCAGCGAAGCACCCTGCTGGCCCTACAAATGGTCCATTGTTTTGAGTGGTTAACCACTAGCATTCCAATCTCTCACACCCTTGCAGTATCATTCCAAGTGCATGGTAGTAACAGACTGTGTTATTTTCTAAACATATTTTGAGAACACTATTGGGTCGTAAAGTCATTTTAATAATTATATCAGGAATAATATCTTTTGGCTATGTTGTTTAAAATTTCATCTCACTGGTACTTTGGAGAACAGCAGACCAGTGTAAGTAGCTGCCTGCCGTGACCTATATTTACCTAACTACTGAGACAGTATTACAAGGCACTGGAAGGACCATGTCCCTGTATGAGGCAGTGCATTGTGACAGCTATAGCTGGTCTACAGCTGCACTCATAATTTGGCCTAACAGACACCAACTCGACCAGCCTAGTTCGTTAGAGAATAAGAAGTAAACAAGTCCCCAGGTATGAAAGTGATTAGCTCACTTAAAATTTCAACAAGGGGACTCCAGCCAATCCCTTTGAAGCATGAATGCATCCATGCCGTCGGCCAGTGAGCTGGGCAGAGTCAAGAGCCCAACCAATCAGATGTGTAAGCATGGGAAATTTGAAGCCCCTATAAAAGCGGCGGTGCCGTACAAGCACAAGCCCTTGCTGCATGAACTCGGTTTGTTCTTGGCACTCATCTGTGTCCAAAACTGCAACAATTGGTGATCCCGATATGATCATAACAGCTGCTGTGGGTGGAGTGATGAGACAGAGGTGCAGCCAGGAAGAGCTGCCTGCGGCCTTCAAACTGCAAAGAGCAGCGTTCTGAGCCGTGGGGCAGCCAGGAAGAACTGCCTACAGCCTTTGAGCTGTGAAGAGCAGCATTCAGATCTATGGGGCAGGAAGAGCAGCCCACAGCCATTGAGCTGCGAAGATTGGCATGGAAAGGCATGTTTGGTCCGAACCCCCTTGTTTTCTTTTTCTCTTTTTGCAAGTGATGGGTGCATGGGCTTCAGTGCTAGAAGACCATCCTACAGGTATGGACTTTTAGTTTAAAGAAAAAAGGGACAAAATATGATGAACAGACTTTACTAGCCCTGATAGTGGGATGCGAGAGCCACGGACTATATATGACTGAGGGGGCTGCCGTAGACTTGAAAACATGGGAGGTGGGCTGGCAGAATTATATTTGAAGCCACCTCCATGGGTGATGAGACTGCCCTTAATGTTATTAAACCCTGGAGTCTCGTTATGGACTTACTAAAGTGGTTAAAAATGAGCGAGATGTGATGATGGTGGAGGGGACACAGCAGGTGCTGCCCATTGAGGCAAGTGGCGAAAATCCATCTGTTGCTGCATGAACTTGGTGTGTTCTTGTCGCAGTTTTGGAGATAGACAAGCGACAAGAGCACATCGAGTTCATGCAGCAACAGCTGAATTTTATTGTGGGGCTCCCTGCTTTTATAGGGGCTTCAAATTTTCCACTCTCACATATCTGATTGGTTGGGCTTTTAACTCTGCCCAGCTCACTGGCCAATGGTATGAGTGCATTCATACTTCAAAGGGATTGACTGGCCTCCTTAAACTTGGGTTCTTAAACTTGAATTCAGCTAATCACTTTCATACCTGGGGACTTGTTTACTTATTCTCTAACAAACTAGGCTGGTCCAGTTGATGTCTGTTAGGCCAAATTATTAATGCAGCGGTGGACCAGCTATAGTTGTCATGGTGCATAGTTTTGGCTGGGTGATGCAGCCTCACATTGGCTTGCTTTGTAATTCTTCAGGCTGAGACCATACAGACCATGCTTGTCTCCTCTGTGGAAAAGCAGAGGTACTCTGGTTAAGCCACAGCCATTCCCACAGTAGAGACAATACAGTTAACCTCTAATAGAAGAGTCTTGATGATGTCTCACTACTTAAATGGCATCAGCTCAGGTCAACTTACCTGTGTTTCACCACTGTGCAAGTGAATTATGAATCTAACAAACAGATATCCTTAATGATAACAATAGTAATAGTTAATGTATATCTATTAGATTAGTAAGTTTTTATATGTTATAAAGTATAGTTAAAATACTTGCAATTTTTATTAGCAATAATGCTCCAAAGATATCTGGCTAGAAATGGTAACATTTAGATGGATGCAGAATTTTAGAAGACAATAGTTCTGATCCTGCTTTAATACTTTTCCTTCCTTTTTCTTAACTTGGATGCAACAATCATATATTTTTGTTATCCTTTGAGTAAGATGCTGTGATTTCACAACACATAAGAAGTTTACATTATTCTTCAAAACCTGTTGATGGGATTTCTCCTTGAGCCACGTGTTATGAGCTCTCAGAGCTCCCATCCCCGTTTGGATTTTTGGTCTTACAAATACCCATCAGCTTAAAATGAGTGGGAAAGACACCTCGGGTGGTGTGGGAAACAAAAAAGGTTTATTAACTTCCAAAATAGCAAATTCTCTACTGAGAAAAAGCCGTGCCAGAGACTGGAGGTCCAAGTCTGTGCTATAACAACCCCAAAATGCCACGAGGTTCCTCTATCCAGTGCTTTTTATGGCTTAGGCGGGGCTCTGGCACTCATCCAATCCAGGTAGCTCCAGGGGTGGGGTGATGTCCAGGGAGTCCAATGAAGTGTCCTGGTTCAGAACATTTCCAAATTGGGAAAGAATGCTTGGGCTCTTTACCTTTTATGGGGGACAAAGATGGCTTCACATTTCTTCTTGGTCTGGGCACTCTGCCTGTAGGAGGTGCCACAATGCAACACCTGTCAATTAAATCTTTCTTTTCTGACTCTGACACTGCCTTATTACCAGCATTTCTACCTTGCTCATACTTTTCATTATTTTCCCCATTTGTTCAACATCTTTTCTATTCTGAGCCACTTTCACCTATTTTTCTGTCCTTCTGTCCCTGTTTCTTTCAATCCTCTTAACTAAACCCTTTTCTGTCCACCATGTCCCTGCCCTCTCCTGCACTCCCAGAGCTTGCTGTTGGCCTTGTGACTCTGTGAGATATTTGAAGCTTACATATTTTTGTTCAGCTTGGTGATTTACATTTTGGATAAATTCAGCAGTGCTTTAGAGCTGGACCAGCAGCCAGGTAAATGTCATCAGCTGGGCATGCTGACTCAGAAAATGCTGCCAAGCCTCCAGCTTCAGAGGCTTTACTCTGCTCCATCAAAGAGGCTGAAATTCTATTCTGATATTCACTGCTCTCACCTCAGTGCCTCATGGTGAGCAGAACGAGCTATTTCCCATTGAAATCCCTATAGGGCAATAACAGGCATTCCCCAAGGACCCCATGATGCCTCTGCCATTACTTTCATTCAAGTTAAGTGATGTCTGAGTTTTACCATACCTCATGCTCAGCATAGAATTTCCATCCTGTCCCAGTTAGGCAGATACTTTTATTCCATCATTCCTCATTGCTCTCTTCCATCCATGGCCTGACATGGTAAAAGATTTGCCTGCAGGAATGGTCCTGGCTGCTCCTGACCAACCATGCTGTTCATGGCATGACTAAACTGGGCTTAGCTCCTTATGAGTCTGGCTCTTGCTTTAGGGGTTTCAACGTAGTTTAGCACCAATGAAGAGTAGGTATCTGTGGGGAATGCAGCTTTGGAAATCACAGTGTGCTGGAAGTGCTTGCTGAATAAGGGCTACTGACATCTGCACCAAAAAGACGACAGTGCCCATTGAGAAATGGTTTAAGAGAGACTGAGAGGGCTGCAGCACTTGAAGAGATCTCACCACAGTTGTTCTGTATATAGGTTATAGTCTTACTTCTGGCTTTGAATGGATTGTGTTGCACAAAGAACTTAGCAAATATGGAACAAAGCTTGGACCCTTCCTGGAAAAGATAAACATTCAAAGATTGTCCTTGCACAACAGAAAAACAGTATCATTTACCTCCAGGTTAAATACTCCTTTCAGATCAGAATCTTTTATTGATACCTACTTTGTTTACTTCTACTTTTGCAGACTCCAGGATCAATGCCTTTATTTTGCAATGGATTTTTTTTTTAATGGACACTTGCTCTTGAAATACTGACACCACTGCATTGAGCAGTGGAAATGGGAGGCAAGATCTTTTTCTCTGCCAAAAATTTTTCTCCTCAGTCAGGCTCTGTCAGTGACAATAATGTTGGCAACTCTCACTTTGGAAAGCCCGAGGTATGATGTGATTTCAAGCTTTCATACTTTTCAGGTTGAAAGGTTTTTTGGTTTGGTTTTGTTTTTATCTCTGTTTTAAAAGACGAGAATCTGTACTCATCAAATTCTTATTTCCTCTACTGGGTTATTACCAACTGTCTTGTCATGAAGAATCTCACAGCAAACAGAGAAGACACAAACTCCCATGCTGTGGCTTGGCTTAGGTTCAGCATGTCCACACGGTAAGGACTTCACATCAGTGTATTCATTTATAGATGACATTTTCCTGCTCATGTCTGTTTTCTTGTCCTGCACATGCTGCTGGCAGGACTAAAAGATTCTATGCTACTCACAGATAGGAGTTAGTGTGTTCATATATTGTAGGCTGTGGGTTTCATACAATTTTCTGTCTCATCCTGAGTTCTCCATGGTGTGTCCCTTACAAAATAGTGCTCTGTCACACTTCCTTGTTGGGGTGGGTGGTACTAATCTCTTCTGCTAAAGGGAGAATGGAATAGCAAATGATGTAAAAGCATCACAATGTCAAGGTGTAAATTTATGTGGTACAGTAACTAATGTGGGTCACTCTACCTCAGGAATGGTCTGTCAAAGAGGACTTCAGAGACAGCTAAAGAGAACTGTAAGATCAGCCTGAAGAAAACTGCCAATATGAAAAGGAACTGGAAACAGTTAGACCCGTTTATGATAAAAATGGCAGGTATAGGAGAGGTAGGTAGGAAGGTATATAGAAAAATGGAAAAAAGAGTGTACAGATTATGCGAGGACTCTAGATTTTAAAAATTATTCCTCTGAAGCCCCTTTGAGTCACTGTTCACTTAGTATTGGATTTGAATAGACCACAACAATTATCATATTGGCTCAGATAAACATCTCAGTAATAAAGTACATTCTTTGATTACATGTTTTAAACTGAAATTAGTGCATTTTTGTTACAGAGTTGGCTTTAAGTAGCAGAAAAAATTGAGTAGACTGTGTTAGATCTTTTCAAACTATTTCAAACACTTGTCTGTGGCATTTTAATTAGGGAAGGGGAAACATAAGCTCTTCGACAAGGTTGCGCCGATTTTGGGTGTTACCTATAAAACATGCTAGTTGGCTTGTCTTGAAGCAATGACGGGGAGAGTTGACCTTATTATCTTAGTGACCATCATATGGTAGCTCTCTGAATAAATTATTTTTTAGAAAAGATGCTCCCCTTTATCTGGGAAGATATGGATTGACTGAGNGGATTAAGGCTGGATTGCCTCTTCCTGAAACTGCAGTATACTGCAACTTTTTTGATTGCAACTTGTCAACACAATTAGAATTGAACACCTAGTTCTGTTTTTTGGAAATAGTGAGTGATAGATGAGATGAAAACAAGAATGTCTTACATCTTGACTTGGTAGGGGAGAAATTAAGGAATTGGAAAAGGGAATTTCAGTGTAATGAAGTTAGAAATGTAAATCTGAAG
>VXBU01017627.1:21927-56911 GCA_013400315.1 Bombycilla garrulus | reverse complement strand
GTACTAGCGTTAATTAGGGCTCCAGTCAGCAGCCTATGCCAGCTGGAAACTGAGAAACAAGCGTAAATTATTCTGTCATCAATCAGCTCAAAAATGTTTGAATCACTAATTAGTTTGCAATTTGGGTGACAGTTTATCTGACGCAGGCGGTGTCAGAAACTTCAGATCTTAGATGAATAATTTGCCAGCAACAAGCACATATTCCCTGCTTTTAAATACATGAAGGTTTATCTGAATGTTGAAAGGTGGCTCAGCAGTCTTCATTAACTTCCAACTGGGACTATGTAAATCAGGAATCAGTGTGAGGCACTTCAGTCTGTGGTGGTTTAGCAGAGGATATTTAGAAAAAGAAAGCCTCTTTTCTCTCTTTTTTTTATTAATAATTCATAAACTGATAGACGAGAATGTTTGGGCTTTAACAGCTTAAAAATCACAATGGTTAGAAAAAAAAAGAAGGCAATCACCCCCTTTTACATGAAAATTAGTTGTGCTGCATCTTGCTGTTTAACTGATTTAGTCTCCTCCACTGTCATGTGTCTGGAATGTTAAGCAGTAAGTGATTAGCCCTTGTCCTTTAAAGCAGGATCATTATTGGGGTTTTATTAAATGGCAGACTTGTGTTTCCATTTAAAGGGTAAGGGAGGTGGGGCAGGGAAACAAGAAATTACTGACAGGAAGCAGAAATGGTTACCAGTGTCTCAAAAGGAGAAACTATTCAACATTATAAATGCAGTTGAGAGGGTCTTAACATGTGTTATTCTTTTCTATAAGAAAGATAAGTTTAATATCTTGCAACACATACAACTATTCTATGTCCCACAGATAAAACGAAACTGCAGAAACAATCGAGGGAGACAGTACTAGTGGTTAGAGAGACAGCAATGTGTCTTCTACCTACTCATCCATCCTTCTGGAGCTGAAAGATGGCTTTGATATGGAAAGGTCTAACAAGAACAGGGAGGAGAGCTGTAAGGTGACCATGGTGCCAAATACAAAATGCAGCTAATATTCTGAGGTTCCCTGTGGCTGGCAAAGGGCACATTCTCTGCATTCAGAGCTTTGACAAGGTGAGAGAAGCAAGGAATATGCTACTGTGTAATTATGATTAGCTAGTGCCACTCTAAGCACAACAGAACAGTAGCACACATAGGGGTGCTGCTTCTTAGTAAGTGTTAACGAAAGGATTTCAAGTAAGAAGTCAATGACAGTTTGGTGACATTCTTTTTCCTTCTGTCCCAAGTCCCTTTGCTCTCAAGTTCTGTTTTTTTGTAGCCAGAACAAATCATTCCCTGATATGTCATATTTTTAACACCTTATTTACATTAGTTTAAAATGTTACTGAACTTTGTCTGCTTTGGTACATTTTTTCCAATATATTAAATAGACCTATGTAAAATAATTTTGTTTTCAGAAATTTCTATGAAAAATTAGTTTTCTGCTTAAGGGGAGAAAAAAGTCCAACTAACAAAACATATTGGTTTTGTATATGGCAAAAATTGTCATTCTTGTGGCTGCTTCATTGAGAATTTTTAGAGGTTACAGGGAAAATTTTTTAAGATCAGCAAAATATACAGGCTATATGACACAGCAGTATTTTACACCATTTCAATGAAAAGGCAAGGTTTGTCAAATTGCAATATCCTTAAACACTTCACATCACCAAAGACCAGGAGAAATTAGTTGGAAATACAGTAGATGTGGTCTTCAGAAGTCCCCTGGCTGGGGGATCACATGAGATTGCACACACTGTTGCGTGTGGACTACTATGTCCTGTGAAGAAATCAGTACTGCACTGGGCAGGAGAGCGCAGACCCCTCAGGTGACCCAGGGTAACCAGTCCCCTCTCCTGTTGACCACTGCTTTGTCCCTCATCCAGGCTAGGTGCCTTCCATAGATGGTCCCTGATTGTGCTCCTTCTTAGCTGGGTGCCCAAGTGGGATTCTGAGGGACTGGGAAATCCTGACTGCCCAACCTGCAAAATCAGGTGGGAGGGAGCTGCAAATACAGGAAGCCCTAGGCAACAATATGTAGCCTAGGAGATCCAGTTTTGGAGGTATCAGAGCACGCACTCAACATGAATGGAACTTTTGACTTTAATCCCTCTGTCTCAACTCTGTCAGCACAGTGCTCGAAAATAAATTCCTGTTTGTCAAGCACTTTCGTGAACTATATAAAAAGCTCATGCAGAAATTAATGAGTCTGGCTTTAGAGGAAAGTTTAAATAGTGGAAAATAAACAAAGGTTTGGACTGCACACTGCAGAATGAAGATAAAGCAAAATAGTGAATAACTGCTTACTCTGCAGGCTCTCCTCTATACATTGAGTAAGGCTGCGGTCTGCATAGGGACAAAAAAATAGTAGCCACATGGGAATTTCTTTTAACAAAAACTTTTTGCTTGTTTCTTTGTTTTAGCAGAAAATACCAGTTTCTCAAAACTGCAACTTTTTATGGAAAAAAGTTCATATGAATGACAGTTTTGTCAACACGACTTCAATGGCCCAGAGGAGAATTTGTTGTCAAAAGGTAAACTGGAGAGTGAAAAACTCACAGAGGCAGACCTACTCCAGAGCTGCCACCAGCTTGATGGTAAAGCAACACTAAATGCAGTGCTACCATAGAAAAAATGAGCTGTCTTGAAGGAGTAGGTGATGGCTAGAGGTCATGTATCTGGCAACAGCTCTCCTTCTTCTGCATCACATACCTTTCTTGTCATGTCCTACTTAATATAGAAGGAAATGATGCTACTTCTGCACTTTCTTGATACTTCTGATATTGCTTTCCACATGCCAGAGGAGATCTGAGGTACTTCAAGCACTGGAAGTCTGTTTCTTCTCCTTTTCTTTCATCACTTTTTTCAAAAGGTCTATTCTTTATTCCTAAATGGAATTGAAAACCAGAAGTGTTTTACTAATGAATAACACTGCTGGACCCTAGAAATCTTTCTGACACTGTAAAGCAAATAGACAACTGTTGAGATCACTGTAATACTGTCATTTCTCTTCTTTCGACTAAGTCTTCTACCTTAATACAGAAAATGCACATGTATATGCATCTCCCTAGTCTGTAGACACCTGTCAGAGTGTAAAACTACAAAGTGCTTGTCTAACAAAAAAAAAAATCACCATATCAGGTTAAGCTAGTACACATGGTCTAAGTATTTATCTATCACAATATTGACAAAAGACTGTAGAAATCACTGTCCTGCTCTATATACATAGTCCCTGTTCTCAGCCCTCTACAAACTAAATAGATATGACTGATGAGAAGAAAACCTGTTTCTTCTTCAAAAAGGAAAATGGCTGCTAATACACAGAGAAAATGGCATGTATAAAGTTGCATTGGAAGCCTTTGACAGCATTGGCAGCTGAGCAGCTGTATAGTGAATCCTAGAATCCTAGCTTAAGCTCTTGATAGTTCTTTTTATTTGCATGAGGGGCAGATAACTTTTACATGATCACACTGTATTTATTTTTAGATGATTACAGACCTTTTATAAGTCTGAGGTCAGCTTCTCTGAATTTAACTTACCTTAAAGACAAATTATGTTTGCATGTGTTAAAGAGATCTTTGGACCAAGGGCAGATGCTTTGTCTTTAAATGCTCACTCAGCTCTAGGAAAATAAGAACAGTGAGAGAGGTATTTTAATTTATTTTTTTAATGTGTAAGTTGAAGTCAGAAAATCCATAATTCTGCTGTTGTCAGAAGCTGGTCTCAGGAAAGGCATACTTTTCTGAGTACTAGCCTACAAGTAGGCCTACAAGTAGGCTAGTAGTCAGAAAAATCTGAGTACTAGCTCCGTGTGGCTCAGGTGGAAGAAATCAATTCTGAGAGTCTGCTCTGTTGTCTCAGGACTTGTTGCTGAGCTACACTATCATGACATCAAGGGAGAAGAATGAGTTATAATAAAAACAGATTGTTGGTTCACAGAGAATAAATTCTTTCTATATCTTTTCTTGATGCCTCCTAAGCAGTTCCTTTAAATGCTATGAAGTATTCTAGAACCTCTTGATTTTGTTTTTGAGGTTGGATTTGTTTGATATTTTTCTATTCAATGCAATTCTGTTTATCATATGTTGCTATTGTGAAAGGATGGTACAGTAGTTGTACATCAGCCAGCATGCTTTGTCACTGTTCAGGGAGAGGTGTGCTAGGAAAATGATTAGCTTTTGTTTACCCATTACTGGCACTGATGTGACTAGTGAAGACCACATCTCAAAAGTTTTTTTGAAACTATTTCTTCAGAATAGGGTAAGGTTTTTTAAAACAAATATGTTTGAAAGGGAGTACAATACATAGATTTTTCTCTCTCTTCTCTCAAGAGTTTGTTCTCTTGATTCCTTCCATTTCATTCATCTTAATAGAAGGAGTCAATGAGAAAGAAAGATGAGGGTGAAGAAGTCCTTAAACTCAAGTGAATATCGTTAAAGGAAACTTGTTCAGAGACTATTATGTAGACGTCATCACAGAGAATGAGCTAAGACAGGAAATACTTAGGGTAAAAATCATACTAATCCTCAACAGACTGTTGCCAGTGAAAGACAAAGACTGAAACAGGGCATGGGTCTGGATGAGCTCTTGCTTTTGTTTAGATGTTCATAGAATCAGAGAATCAGTTAGGTTGGAAAAGACCTCTAAGATCATCAAGTCCAACCTATGACCAAGAACCCCCTTGTCAAGTAGACCATGGCACCAAGTGCCACATCCAGTCTTCCTTAAAAACTCCAGGGAAAGTGACTCCACCACCTCCCTGAGCAGCCCATTCCAATGTCTAAGTATCTTTTCTGTGAAGACATTTCTCCCAATGTCCAGCTTGAACGTCTCCTAGCCCAGTTTAAAACTATGTCCTCTTAGCCTGTTGCTGGATATCTGGGAGAAGAAGCTAATCCCGACCTGGTTAAAAACTCCTTTCTTTAATTGTAGAGAGCACTAAGGTGCCCCTGAGCCTCTTTTTTCCCAGGCTAAACAACAACAGCTCCATCTGTCATTCCTCACAGGAATTGTGCTCCAAATCCTTTGCAAGCCTTGTCATCCTTTTCTGAATGTGATCCAGTTCCTCAATGTCTGTCCTGCAGTGAGAGGCCCAGAACTGGACTCAGGATTCAAGGTGTGGCCTCACCAGTGCTGAGTACAGGGGGGGCAATCACTGCCCTGGTCTTGCTGGTCACACTACTGATACAGGTCAGGATGCCNGATGGCTCATGTGCAGCTGCTGTCGTCTAGCACACTCAGTTCCTTTTCCACTGGGTAGCTTTCCAGCCACTCTGCCCCCATCCTGCAGCACTGTCTGGAGTTATTGTGGCTGAAGTGCACTGGCACTTCACCTTGTTGAACCTCAGACCTTTGGTCTTGGCACATGGACTTTGGTCTTGGTCTATCCAGCCTGTCCAGCTCACTCTGCAAGTTCTTCCCATCCTCTAGGAGATCAACACTCCCACTCAATTTGGTGTCATCCATGAATTTACTGAGGACACACTTGGTCTCCTCATCCTGACCATAAANCCCCCATCCTGCAGCACTGTCTGGAGTTATTGTGGCTGAAGTGCACTGGCACTTCACCTTGTTGAACCTCAGACCTTTGGTCTTGGCACATGGACTTTGGTCTTGGTCTATCCAGCCTGTCCAGCTCACTCTGCAAGTTCTTCCCATCCTCTAGGAGATCAACACTCCCACTCAATTTGGTGTCATCCATGAATTTACTGAGGACACACTTGGTCTCCTCATCCTGACCATAAATAAAGATACTGAACAGGATTGGGCCCAATGCTGATCCCTGGGGGACATCTCTGGTCACTCAATGATGATGACTAGATGCTGCATCATTCATCACTGGTGTCTGGGCCTGTGTTCTTAACCCAGCAAAGGTTACACCTGTCCAAGCCATGGGCTGCCAGAATTTCCAGGAGAATGCCATGCAAGGTGGTATTGAAGGTGCCCTAGGTTACAGTGTAAAAATATTCCAGAAGGTCTGTATTCTATCTCCATCTTCATGAACTGTTAAAATCTGGAGGGGCAGTGTTTTCCTTGCCTCCTCCCCTGGACTATCTTCTGTTAATGGGCCATTAACACCTTGCCCCATGAGACATAGATAACTCCCTCAGGGAGCCATTCCTGTTTAATGGGCCATTAAGGACCCACCACATGACTCATAGAATGACATCAGCCCATTGTGAGGACCCACCACATGACTCAGAGAATGACATCAGCCCATTATGAGAAGCTCCGCCCAGGAGGAGGAGCCAAGCATTCCCAATTAAATATAATCTGGGCTTTTGGACAGAACAGCCATCTGCCAGCTTGTCCCTGAAACTTCAAGGTTTCTTTTTTAAAGTATGTCCACGTTCTTGGTCCACTTCGTTTTTAGAGGCTGCTTCCCAAAGCTCTTTCTCAGCCAGTATCCTGAATAGCCTAAAGTCTGTACTTGGGAAGTTCAGGGTAGATGTTATATTGCTCTCTAGGAACCTCCTAGACTGCTTCTCTGTTGTGGTCAGTTTCCAGCAGACATTTGTCTGGTTAAACAAGGGCTGACAATCATGAAACATCACCCAGCTGATTATAGAATAATTAATCCACCTCCTTATCCTGGTTGGGTGGTCTATAAGAGACTCCCACCAGGATATCTGCCTCTTTGGCCTTCCCCCTGATTGTCACCCATAGGCACTCAACCTTCTCATCACTATCCCTGAGCTCTGTACAGTCAAAACACTTCCTAAAGTACAGAGCCACCCCACCACCTCTCCTTCCTTGCCTGTGCCTTCTGAAGAGCTGTAGCAATCCAGTGCTGGTCATCCCACCACATTTCTGTCACTGCTTTCCTGCTGCACAGTGACCTCCAGCTTGTCCTGTTTGTTACCCATATTGTGTGCACTGGTGTAGTTTCACTTCAGCTGGACTCATTTAGTGAGCCTGGTCTTATTCCCACCCGCCTTCAAGCTGAATGCTTCAGGGAGAAACCTGCATGCTGTGGAGGTCCTTCTTGGTCTGTGCGCAGTTGTAAGTATGTACAGAGTTAAGTGGCTGGGTTGTCAATAGCCCCCCTACTGATTACAGGGTTCAAAATTATCCTAATGTGAAAGGAACGCCTCCTTGGACATCTGGCCTTCTCTGCTTCCTGATCATCTGCTGCTTATGGAGAGACAAGGTACTCAGGGCTATTTTTCCCTCCATCCCTCTCATCCTAGAGGACAAGCTGCAAGACATAGTAACCACAGAACTCGTCTGCAAAATTTGATAAGTGCCCTGCCTCTTCAGACAATCTTGAATCATGGCTACCAAGTTCCTACACTTGCCTGGTGGTAGTGGAGTGATGACTTCCTTTTAATTTTTCTTTGGCCTGTTTAGGATAAAAGGAACTGCTCTGTACCTCTGCCTGATGATGGCTTCTTCCAGGTGGAGGGCTGCTTCTTCCAGGTGGAGGTTAGTAATTGGTCTGTCTCTAGCTCCTTGAAGTTAGCATGGAGCATTCTCCTTTCAAGGAAGTCTTGAGATATCCTAAAGCACTTGTAAGCTAAGTAGTGCTGAAGGTGCAGTTGGTTTTATTTCAGGGATACAGTATATTTTAGAAAATATTTTCCATGTCTCACACATTCTGTCTTTCTTAAATGGTACATTTATTAGCTATAATTGTGCATAATTTACTAATACTTAACAAAACACACTCCTGAAAACCTTGTAATCAACTCCCAACACTTTGGGCATGAAGGGTCAAACTTTATACCTAATGTTCTTGCAGTCTTTATGATCTGTCTATCATCACTCATTCAGAATACTTTCTAGCTGATTTTCCTCACTTACTCTTTCGCTTTTTGGTTAGAGTGTTTAATGGCATAGGGGTGATCTTTCTAAGTATGCTCCTTCTCTGCCCTCTTTAAATTCTAATGCGCATCCACTGAATCCTGATCAAGAAGAATTATTGATTGTATGATCTTATACTTTACCTTGTGTAAAAACAGAAAAGAGAAATCCCTGTCTTTAGTTCTCCCTCTAACCCTGCAGGCTGGGAATATTTGTGGGATTTTAAATGAGAAATGGAGTTTTTCTGAACTACAGATATATTTCCAGTACTTCACTGTTAATCTTACTTACTGATACAGGTTCTTTATGACCAAGAGTTGCTTTATCAGCATGGTTATCAAAATCAGCTTCTTACAATACTTTTGATGCAATAGAAATTGGGGTGAGATTTGGGAATTTATTTATTAGATGTGCTGGGAGGAGCTTATTACACTTTTCAACATAACAAGATTAAACTAGGGTACTTAATATTGAGAAATTACATTCAATGCATGATTACCACGTTGTTTTTGTCAGGAAAATACATATTATTTCAGCTCCTGTATAGTCCACAGTACTTCCCTCAGAACAAGACAAACCTAAAAAATGTAGATAGTTTTTGTTACAGGCACAATGTGAAAGAAAGTTCTTTTAGTACTTATCAGAGGCTCCTTAATGTCTTTCAGTACTGAGTCTTTCCATGGGCTATCATGAAAATTACAAATGTCCCTATTTTTCTGTAATTCTGACATAGCATCATCGCTGATGACACTTTCCCTTTGCTACCTGCTGTGGCAGGGAGTGAAGTGACTCAGCTTTGTAAAAACTTAATAGGTTCTCCATCCTCTGGACTTGTATGTCATCAGCAGGTAATGAAGCCAAGATTGTTCCTCCCACCTACTTCTACCTCATCTGATATTAAGAACTCAGTCTGGATTATTTTGGAAAATGCTAGGACAGTGCTCTCTTCCTATGAGTCCCATTCATGGCATCTTGTACAGTGTATAAACACAATTAGAAAATATTTTTCCTCTAGTTTTAAAAAGGCTTTTGCATCTTGGTATATATTATTTCTGATTACATTCTACTGTGCTAGAACTGCTTGAAAATATCTGGTGTTAGATGTAAATTCTCCATTCCAGAGACATAATATTTTTTCTCTTAATGCTGCTTTTATCCTTTTACTTTCAAAGGGCAAAGCAGGATTATGGAATAGAACTTTCTAAAACTGCATCGTTTATACATTGTATCATTCTGGATGTTGTATGGTAGCCTGTTGACTTTTCACAAGGCTCAACTGAGCAACTGGTATAGCATTTGTAACGTACTTAATCAGGAAGTCAAGAATGTAGTTTAATATGCTTTTTTTCTTGTGATTTTGTTAAATGTGCCTTTGATCATTAAAGAGATGATTGATAACTTCAGAAAATACATGCATTTTACACTAATACATGCAATTTGGGCTGCACTTTTATTCTTGCATCCTATTTAGAAGGTAGTAAAAACAAAAACAAAGATGAAACATTAATCTTGTCTTTCTAGCATTGGATTGCCATAAAGTGCAACTTAGCCCACCTTAGCAGTAATTTAGACACCATGTAAAGGCCTGGTTCCCATTTTAACCAGATTTGAAAACCATCATGGGGGAAGGAGGTAACTGGGTTGGCTTGATCAGTCAATTGAACCATTCAGCAGCAAACTTGAGGTTTATGAAAATGAAATCACGGAGTGGGAAGTAAACTAAAATAGTAGAAATTATAGCAATAGAACAAACTAAGAATCCTTGCATGAGCATTGTATGTATTAGGACCTTGTAGAGAACCCAGAGAGGTATAGGAAAGCTGGTGAAGTCAGACAGAAATTCATGATCAAGACTGAAATTCTCAAAGCAGTACAACGGATTTTAAAAAAGGATTTGAGAGGAGTTCTAGTAGCACTTCTGTGGATAAACTTCCTGCAGTATTTGAAAATCTTAATCTAATTTTCTGAAGTTGGATAAAAAATGGCCAGAATAAGATATAAGAATAGCCTATATTTTTACATATGATGATAAATACTAGATGAAAACACCAAGATGGACTAAATCTATAATGAGGAATAAGATGATGACATTCAAAACAGAGAAAAAGGAATTTTTATTATTTTTTATGCAGACAATGAGATATAGTTCAGCCATAAAATATTATTACCCTCTCCATTGGAGCTTCAGCCATTTATCACAAGATTTTTAAAACTAGTTAGAATAAAATACTAGAAAATATACTGCTAGGATCCTTCCTGCAATAATGAAGGAGCAAATAATGATATATTTACTTTTTGTAGTAGCAAAAGCTTAATTCACCTAATATCTAAGTGTTTTTTCAAATATTGTATCTTATTTCTCTGATAATAATAATGAAGAAAGTGATTGTAATGAGTTGCCCTGGCTGGATGCCACACATCCATTGAAGCTGCTCTATCTCTCTCATCTGCAACTGGATGGGGAGAGAAAATATAATGAAGGGTTCATGAGTTGAGATAAGGGTAGCAACAAATACTATCATGGGCAAAACAGGCTGGAATCAGAGATATTAGTTGAATTTATTAGTAACAAAATCAGAGCAGTATAATGAGAAGTAAAAACAGACCTTAAAAACACCTTCCCTCACCTCTCCCTTCCGTCCAACTGTACTTCCTTTCCCCAGTGGTGCGGGGAGGCGAGGAATGGGAGTAATGATCAGTTCACCATAAGTTTTTCACATTGCTCAAAGAGAGGAGTCCTACCACTTCCCCAGTGTGGGGTCCCTCCTATTTGGATTGTTCCCCATGAACTTTCCACTGTGGGTCTATTCCATGGGAAACAGTCATCCACAAAATGCTCCAATATGGGTCATGGAAGAATGCTTCCATGGGGTGCAGTCCTTCCCGGAAACCTGCTCCAGCATAGGTTTGCAGGCTCCTGCCGGGACCCTGCTCCAGCACAGGTTTCCCATGGATTCACAGCCTCCTCTCAGGCATCCACCTGCTCCAGCCTGGGGCTCCTCCATATGCTGCAGGTGGATCTCTGCATCCCCATGGACCTCCATGAGCTGCAGGGGCACAGCTGCCTCACCATGGGCTGCAGCATGGGAATCTCAGCTCTGGAGCACCTCCTGTCCCTCTTTCTGCACTGACCTTGGTGTCTGCAGAGATTTTCCTTTCACATATTCTCACCTACACTTCTCTGGCCACAATTACAACTGCCCAATAATTTTCTTCTTCTCCTTAAATTTGTTAGCACAGAGGCATTATCACCATTTCTAATTATCCCAGCCCTGGCCAGCAGCACATCCATCATGGAGCCAGCTGGCATTGGTTCTGCTGGACACAGAGGAAGTTTCTGGCAGCTTCTCACAGAAGGTATCCCTTCAGTCACCCTGCTACAAAAACCTGGCCATGCAAACCTAATACAGTATTTTTTATTTTTTTAAATACTCTTCTATTTGCAGTAATAATAAGCCTTTACCAAGCTTCCTTTCAGATGTGTCTCAGGCGACCCACACATTTATACCCATTCCCTCCCCAGTAGGCCATTAAAATCCGTTAAAATGGATCTGATTGAAATGGCATAAACTTTAAATATATCTTGGAGGGTTCGTGCATTTGGAGTCAGAAGCACCAAGAGAAGAAACTGGATCTTGGTTCAAAATAAATATATAAGCAGAGCTATAGCAATATGCTGGTCTCTAGGGTATAATTTCCTCTCCTCTTGTAAGTGGGGTTGTAAATATTTCAGAATATAACCATACTTTCTTTTACACTGTGTTTATGTTTCTATCATCTCTGGAAGCAACTGTATTAAGGCTTCATGGGGTTTTTCTCTCCACTGAGGGAGACTTTCTTTTTTCCCGCAGCTATGCCTGGATATTTAACCACAGGCAATAGCATAATGAGTCCAAGAAAATGACTACTGAATTTCAGAAACACACTTAAGTACTTCACAGAGAAAATGTCTCTGCTGGGCTATGGTCTACTACTTCCAAAGTTCAAGGGGAACAAAAATAACAAAGAATTGTACCTTTAGTTATTGAAGAGCTGCAGCAAGTTTAATCCTTAAAGCTTGAAAGAGCTTTCTGTAAATCAGCCAATTTGTTGAAAAGCACTACTATGAATATTTACAGACAAATCACTATACGAAAATTACTGTGCCCCACTGAAATCCATAATGAAGGTATCACTGAAAAACCGTGGTTGTTCAGCCATGCTGATGATTATTTGTGATAATCTGCTGATATAGTGTGATCAAGTAAGGCTGGCCTGTGTAGAGCTTTATGCAGGCATTTGATTCAGGTATTGAACACCCAATCTATTGAAACTATTGAAGACAGATGGGTATTTCTTTTTTCCTCTTTTGGTGTGTATCTTATAAGGATGATATTGTACTAGGTCTAGTTTAATTTCTTATAGTTATATTGATGTATTGATCAGATGAGCAGTTTCAGCACTGCAGGCACTGCAAATGAGAATGCCTGCCAGTATTTTCTCTAATGTTTATCTTTATTGCAGGTATGCAGCTCAGCCACTATGCAAAAGTATGAAGGAACTCATTCTGACAGTAATATGTTTTGACTTTACAAAACTAAAACATCTGTAGGTTTTGGGAATCTTAACTTCTGATATGGAAAAAATCTGTGTATATTTATCAAATTTTGAAAGGCTTATATGTTGACTAGATATTTTAGATTGATGTATATGATATAAAACCTTTGTTGTGTTTTTCTAACAAAGAATCAGAAGAACTAATTGAAGAAAAGAAGACATTTGTAGGTAGCCTACAAAGAAATCCTGCTTGTAGGCAGAATTAATTGGCGGAATACTTCATGATGTGCCAATATATTTAGATGCAGCAAAGTGCTCCATTCTGGTAGTACTCTACCAGATTTCCAGTACCTTGCCTGTCTGCAAAAAACAATTGGTAGCATGGTGGTTTTCATTTAGTCTGTATGTTTCAAAAAGAAATTATCATGCAATTTCTAGAAATGAGAGAAAATTCTTCCAGGGCATGTATTTTATTTTAAAGACAAAAAAGTGAATTGCCGGCTGGAATTACATTCTATTCTATAGCAGAGGCTGTTCAGTATTTCTCAGACTTCAGCCCAGAGAATCAAAAATTTTCAAAGAATTTTGTAAAATAAAATAAAAATAAACCTTGGTTTACTAGAGACATAGGGCTGACACTTCTCTACCTATAGATGCACATTCACATTCCTTGTGGCAAATGCTGCAACTGCTTATTCAAAATACTGATAATCAGCAAAGAAGTTACTGTGGTTAAGGCAGTTGAAAAAACCTATGATTAGTCAAATTTTGGCTTTATTAACAAGAGCTCATCATACTTCATTTTGGGCATCAANCTGTGAGGTAAACAACCTATATGCCAATTATTTCAAAATATCCTGAAGGGTGTAAGGACCCAGGCTTCATTTCTGACTTCCTCATTCGAAAACATTATCAATCCTACTCTAAGATGTCCAACTGAGGAACGGGAACCTTGTTATTAAGTGTACAGTCATTTTAGGTATGTAATTTAAAACTATATGGCTAGCTTTTTCAGCATAATTAGCATTTTCAATCATTGAATACATTCAGAGGATTGGATCACTGACCTCACTTACAGCTGTGAATGCTCAGCACTTTGCAGATTATTCAATATGGTCTTAAAATGCATCCATAAAATATAAATGCACAATTAGTGTCTGGCTAAGAAAACTTTGGTTTATAACTTGTCTGAAATAGCAAAGATACTGCAGCAGTGACAGGACATCTTGGAAATATAAATACTGACACAGCACTGCTTTCAGAGCTAGGCTGCCTTTAGTCTTCCTCAAGCCCTATTCCACTAGCCCTTCCATGAGCTCTACTCAGTGGCTCCCCCACACTCCCACAACAGATGAGAGGGAGAGATCCCATTAGCATCCTTTCTGTCACTTGACAACTGGAGTAAGATGCCCAAATCAAGCTTTTTCTTTATACCAAAGGAGAATGAGGTGAAAATAAATGTAGGGTTATTTCATAACTCTGCTTGAATTACCAAAATTGAAAATACTCTTCTTATCGATATTTCTTTACTTCTACATGCTACTTCTGCTCATAATCCCACCAATCATTCTTTCAGCGAGTACTTTATGCAAAATGTTCTAAAATTTTAAAAAGTATTCTAAAACATTGGCTCCTCTGTCCTTTCTGTCCCTAAAAATCACATGGTAACAAAGTAAGACATGAAAAGCAGTGCCTTCCTGGACCTGTATCACTGGCAGCAAGGACAGCAATAGACATCACACCTGCTGTACTTGCTGGCAGTGAGGGTATCTTGGATCTGATGTGGACTTCAGGGAATGTGAGCAGGCACAGTTCCTTCTGGCTTTTTTGAGTCCTGTCACAACCACTCCAGCTTGTTTTTTTCAGTTTTACCACTTAACTGTCATTGTTACTTTCTTCTTCGTGGCCTAATTATTCTCAAACCCTGTGGATGTTCCTCCTTGTTGCAGGCCGTCATACCCACTGTTTTACTCTGAGTCTTTTCTTCAAAACAATCTTTATTGTTTTGCTTTTTTCCCAAAAGAACTCTTACGCATATTGTTGAGTCCCCTTCTCCTCTGTCCTGACTAGCTAGCAGCACTGACTCTGCTTTCAAAGTTCTTCATGAAGTATCCATCTCTATTTTCCTTGATTGCGTTTCTTAGTCCTGGGACATTGAGCTATAAAAGCCTTGAGCATCTTGAATAAATGGTAAACGTCTCAAGGATCTGTGAGTTTTGGGAAATCTCAACTTCTAATATAATAAAAAATCTCAGAGCACATTTACGAATTTTTGAAGGCTTCACAGGCTTAAATGTTGACTAGATATGTAGATACTAGAAAGTGTATTTTTAGTGCAGACAATTCCACCTGCTATATTTCAAGGAGCTCACTCAAAGTATTGCTGTTTTAGTTTCCTAAAATAATAATTTTTAATACAAGCAAAACAGTTTTTCTGAACCACCCCAAATATTTTGTCTAAACTTGCCAAAAAATTCATATTGAGGTCGTTAATAGCAAAGTAGAACTTCAGTCCCAAATTGTATCATATTCTCAACATGATTTTATGGTAAGAAGTATCAAATAATTCTAACAATAGGAAAGTGCAATATGAGAGAGCTCGCTCTTTTATCTCATCACTGTGATATGATTCTGCCCATGGATTTACTGAAAGAAACGGGAAGGAAGAGGCAGTTGGATAAATGGCATCTTATCATTCACCAGGCTGTGATTTCTTCCATAACATCTGATATGATTTAAATTGAGCAGAGTCCACTAGCCACCAAACAGACACACTAGCCCATACATTAAGCTAGGATTGCTTCTGTGGGAAGCAAAAAGAATTCATCCCATATGCTCAATAAATTGAGGGCTTTAAAATATTCACCACTTTCACTGGACATTTAGTTTATGCTTTGTTTAAGGATGACTGAGTTGAATTCACCTCAATGTGAAAATTGTAAGCGGCATACTGTTTCTCTGAAGCTGTGCACTTGAATCTGAATTTACAACAAAAGCGCGATGCATGGTAGTGAGAATAGTTTGTGCTTTAGAGAAAACTACAGTTTCCAGTCAATATGCCAGGCCATGTATGCCATGGAGCAAATGTTTGTAGCATATACTTCCTCTGATTCAGGCAATTTCTCTACATAGTGGAAATCAAATTAATTCATGCTGCTTTTCTGCACCAGAATGCATTTTTTTTCAAAAGCTTAAAAAATATTTCATCATTCATCGTCGACTATGTTGGACTTCTCAGCAGTCACACAGCAGTGACTTAATCAGCATTATTATCTGACTTTTATTATTTGATGGTAAGTGAAAGTGAGGAACAGGAAACAAGAAACCCAAAAACTACACCAGTGGTGTATTTGCATGAGAGGCAAATTTATAGTTGCCTAGTACTGAGGAGGTTAAAATATATTTTGTTTCAAAGCTAAAAAAATTAAATAAAAATTCTCTGATTTAGTATAGTTAAGTGAGATTATCAGCCAAGACATAGTATTTAATTTAAAGGAAGTACCCTCGTGGCACTAACAATATCAACAGTATCAATTATAGAAATGTTATTAACAACAAAAACGTTCATTTTCTTAACAAAGGTCTACAGTAAATCTACCTAAAATATGTAAGGCTCATAAAAGTCATGGCTTTGCAACAGTGACTGAAACAGATATTCACAAAGTCAGCATTTAAACATGAAGATACCATAAAATAAATGAAGACAGGATTAATTTAACAAGTTATCTCAAGAGTAGAATAAGGAAAATGAATTAACAGTCACTCATGCAATTCAGAAGGACACTTTTTTTTTCTGTAAGGTAACTGAAAATGGAACTGAGAATATTGTTTTGAATTAATTCACTAAACAAGTTTGCTGACAGCTGTATAGATCTGTGTGTTTAACAAGGCAGCAGAATCTATTGTATTGTATCAGGAAAGAGATCTGCCATAATAAAATTGCTTATCTTGTTCTTGTATAAGAATGGAAAGCAAGCCTTATTCTCTCTGTAATAGTTTCATATTGACTCAGCTGCTCCAGCATAAGTCCAAACCAACATAGCTTTTAGGAAGACAGAAGTCAGGAGAATCAGACCAAATTTTTGCAGAAGAGCCTGGAACATTTCAGTATCTTCGGATTAAATCCATCTGGCTTCTATCTTGAGGCCACCTACTTTTTTGTTTTTAAATATAAATGGTAAACAACAATTACAGAGACAGTCCATAATTTTTCATGCTGTCTTTTATTTTCATTCCTTGTTTACTCACATAATGCTTTTTCCCTTCCTTCTATTCATTCTGTCCTTGAAAGAAAGAGAGAGAGAAAGAGATAAAAGAGAAAGTAGTAGAGAGAAAAAGAAAGAGAGAAAGAGAGAAAGAGAGAAAGAGAGAAAGAAAGAGAAACCATGAGGAAGGGAGGAAAGGAAATAATACATCTCCTTATTTATTTGAACTAAAAACTCACGTATTTCAAATGCATTCTTCTGTCAGCTGTTTCATTCTTTGCCCTTCCTCTCTGTTTGAAAGGATAATATGGTATTATCCAGGAAAATCCAGGAAACAAGAACCAAGTTTTTAGTGAAGGTTTCTGTTTATATCAGTCATGAAAACTGCATTTGGTTAAGAATGTTACAGTGTACCACTAAACATTACTTTAAAAAAACTATTAGTATGCTATATTTCATAATAAGCATGAAACTAATAAATAATGACTAATATTCATTTAATAAACACTTTACATACACCACTGTCCCTTCTTGTTCATTTTCAGCACCACATTCTAAAATAGGATTTGGTTTTTCCTTTTTCCTCTAGTCTGACAAAACTATAATGGTTCTCTTCTTAACCTCAAACTCTCTGCTCTTTAATTTAGCTTCATGTGTCATTCCAAGGATTAACAAAGCAGTCTTTGTGAATTGCAAACAATGCAAGTACCACAGCTTGAAAACCACAGCACTCTAACCTGTAGTTACAAAATTACCATTTTTTCACAGTGTAAGAACAAGAGTTTTAGCTTTCATTCATACATGCTTGATTTCTTTACATAGGTATAATGCTTATATGACCTGAGAAATTAACACGTCTAAGTAAAAATTCCCACAAAGCAATTCACAAATGACACAAAAGAAATATAAAGGTTCTCTGAGCAAGGTTGATCTAATTATGATATGGATCTAAGACCTACAATCCCCTTTTTACTGAGGCACTATGTTTTGCTGGAGTGCAGAATAATGACTTTGCGCGTGGAGTTTCCTTAGTACTGTATTGGACTGTTTATAATTAACACTGAAAATTGCCAACACCAAGCTATTTCTTCATCCACTGACCTTTCTCCAGTTTTGGATAGTGTCTTCAGCATATTTTATCTGGGGAGACTTTTCCAAAAGTAGTTCCTGAAATATCTATCAGACGAGCTTAACATTATTTCTTCATTGAAGGATTCTATATGCAAACCAGATCTTTTGAGCTTTTTATAACATACTTTGAAGAGAGCTCAAGGCAGTGAAATATATGAAACCAAGCAGCAGTATGCTAAGAGAAATGGCACAGAAGTATCTCACCTTAGGAGGCAATTAATTGTTTCAGTATCCAAAGCATGTACCTAGTGCATATTTACTCTGTAATTAAACACAGTGGATGAAGCTTTAATTTAACATGATTCTCTTCATAGTTAACTTCTCTTGTGAAGGGTGTAGACCTTCTCCTGAAGAATATGCATCCTGTGAATGTTGGTTTGACTGTGATACTAACTTAGTGAAGAGAAAAAAAAACATTAAAATGGAAAATGCAAGCCTCCCTGAAAAAGAAAATAATAGCAATAATAACAATAACAATAATAAAATGTAGCTATTTTATAGGTAACTGGCACCTATGTTTTATAGTCTCTCTACTTTTTTTAAATACTTTTCATCTAATAAAATAAGACACTAATTTTGGAGAGTTACTTCCCCTGAAGCTATCATTCTAATAATATTGCAATTTCCCTTAAGGGATGTTTTTGTCCACTGTGTTTGGTTTCTTTAACACACATGCATTTAACTTTTAAATAATTTAATTATTATGCACTTCATAACACAAAAGTAATCAGAGACTTCTGCTGAAATTATATAATGGCTTTTAGCCTCAAAAATAAATGGCAGTCTTTGATGTCTTCAGCCATACCATAACACTTAGTCCAAAGTGTGTTTCAGTCTTGCACCCATCAGAGTTTTTTATAAACTTTGTTTTTCTCATTTAGTCTTTGGAAAGCTGAGAGTTATATTGGTTTTTCATGATCGCCTAGATAATTGCTGGAATTTTTCAAGCTCTATAGGCAAACATTAAATGATTTAGATATATATAGTTTATTTTCAGGTGATCTTGTAAGAAGCAAAGGGTTGGACCTGATTGTTTTATGACACTGTCTGCCATGTTACCCTTATTGTCAAAGTCCGGAAGTGTGGACTGGATAAATGGATGGTCAGGTGGATTGAGAACTGGATGAATGGAGGATTCCAGAGGGTCATGTTCAGTGACACAGGGTCTAGCTGAAGGCCTGTCATAACAACTTTGTCCCACTTGGATGAAGAGACAGATGCCTCCTCAGCAGGTCACTGATTAAGCAGAGTTGGTAGCAGTGACCAATACCCCAGAGTGCAGCCCTTCAGAAAGGCCTTGACAGGGTAGAGAGATGGCCAAAGAAGAACTGTCTGAAATTTGACAAATTCAGGGTTCTGCACTGGGGAGGAATAACCTCAGCCACCAGCACAGGCTGGGGACTGACCTGCTGGAAAGCAGCTCTGAGGAGAAGGACCTGAGGGTCCCAGAGGACAGCAAGCTGTCCCTGAGCCAGCAGTGTGTATGCTGGCGGCCACGAAGGCCAGTGGTGTCCTGGGGTGCATCAGCAATAGCACTGCCAGCAGGACAAATGGGCTGCCCTTTTACTCTACTCTGTCCTGCCCTGGTGAGACCGTGTACGGAGAACTGTGTCTAGTTCTGGGCTTCCCAAGAAAAGAAAGACATGGAGCTCCTGGATCAGGCCTTGTCATGGACTATAAAGATGATTAAAGGACTGAAGCCTCAATTATGAGAAAAGGCTGAGACGTCTAGGAGGAAGATCTCGTCAATGTATTCATGTACCTGAAGGGAAGGTGTCCAGAAGATGGAGCCTCTGCTTTAGTGGTGCCAAGCAATAGGGCAAGAGGCAATGGGCACAAACTGTTGCACAGGGAAATTCCCTGTATTTGAACATGAGGAAAAACTTCACTTCACAGATTGCCCAAAGAGGTTGTGGAGTCTCCCTTACTGGAGATCCAGGAGGACTGTCTGGGCACAATCCTGTGCCATGTGCTCTGGGATGACTCTGCTTGAGCAGGGAGATTGGACCAGATTGCTCCACTGAAGGTTCCTGCGAACATTACCTATTCTTGATCTTTACCGGTCCCTTCCAATTTGAGAAATTCTATGCTCATTTGGTCTTTCACCTTTTAATTCTTGGAGGGATAAAAGCAAAGGAAATGTATGAAGCTATTCAGTGCAAAATATTCTCTACTATTCTCCTTGGCCTCCAGGAACATTATTTGTAAGAGTAAAGGAGAGAGCTACAATTTTATCTCTGCTTCCTTTCTCTCCTTCCCACAGCAATTAACAGGTATTCTAGCTCGCAAACTTTCAGGGTTTTTTACAAAAATACTCTTTTTAATTTCTTTCCAACATTTGATCTAGTCCAAAATCCAATCCCCCACTCACTGCCCTACACATTTCCGCTTGTAATAAATCTATCTGCAGCAAGGATGACCTCAGAGTCCTGCACAGTTCTTGCTTTCCAAATCCTGTTCCTGTCTTCCAGCATGGACACCTGAAATCCTCATTGCCCCCTTGCCTCTCAGACCTTTCAGTCAGAACTCTTTGCACAGCCCTTTACTTCAGGTCCTGGTGTTCCCAGAGCCCTCCTAAGACCCAGCCTCAATATTTCCCACAGACACCCTGGTGCCACCATTACTCCCCATGAGCAGGGGCTCAGGTAATCCATCATTTTTTCCCTGTTTCCTACCCTAGCTCAACCCTTGTTGTGCAGGAGAGGGGAAGCAAGCTTGGCTCAAACAAAAGCCAAAGCTCTTTGACACCCAGAGAGCACCTCAAGCCACAGGTGGGCCTATGACTGCTTCCCATCCATTTCCCATGGCTAAAAATACCTAACACACACTTAACACGTGTGCCCCATTGAAAAAAGGTTAGAGAAAAAACACAAAATGGTGAAAGGAAGAAGTCACAGGACAAGATGTTATTTTTCTGGTGCTTTTTGCAGCATCTTTACCCTTTCTTTACACATAGTCTGCACTTCCTGGACAGAGAGTTTTCCTTGAGCTATTGGTGATCAGTCTTCACCTGAGGCAAATGAAGGGCAGCGTTATGGGAGTGGTCAGTCCTTCCCCTTGCCTTACAGCTAGCACAAGGATGAGTTTGAGGAAGGAAGATCTGAGTGAGGAAAAAAAGTAAAGGGGGGGAGGGGAATACAGGGAATTGACAGGGAAAGGCTCTGCCATGACCTTTGAGACAGACAAAAAAAGAAATATCACTGAGAAGTCAGAGGTTAACATTTAGAGATTAAGAGATAGAGAAGAAGGTAGCTTGTTTCACAGCAAGCTTTGCAGCACTGTAATTCCCTATGTGTTTCTCACTGGGCATTTCTTCTGGCATTTGCTCCTCTTTGAACAACTGGAGACTCCGTGGGAGAAGGCTGCATCAGTGAGGCATTGGGGCTAGCAGCAATTATCCTGTCTCAAAACAATCCCTTGACTCAGCCAGAAAGTCATATGCTAGGTTTTCACCTTGTCTTTGTATATTAGCTGTTGTTTCGTATCTTCTGATATTAGAGCTTAAACTGGTAGGCTTTATGTGAAGGACATTCAACTTGGCAAAAGATAACAATCCTGCTATTCAACAAAGTGCACTTTGTTGCTTGCGTAGAAATACAGATTATTTTAAATGAAAGCCCATTATTTGGAATGCATTGGTTTTAAAATCTGCCATGCCCCTCTCTCTGTATTGTGAGAATTCCAAGTAAATTTTGATTTTGCACCTTTTCATCAGAAACAAAGGGAAAAAAATAAACCCACATCAGTTTATTTTTATTCAATTATATAAAAGGTTAGATTTTCTAATTACTTTTGTCAAGTGGTGTTGCTTATGGCTTCTCTACTGGAATTTTCTTGGCTCTTCTTTTGCTATTAAAGTTTTTATCATCTTTCTGTTTAGTGATATTCACCCCTGAGGTCTTCAGAAATCCCCTCCACATGTTGTAGTGAAGGGATAAGTCTCAGTGTCTAAAAAATGTGAGACCTGCAAAAAACATTGCAAATAAACAAGACTAGAAACAAATTTTCCTCCTTTGCATCCTACTGAGACTGTAGCAGTATCTTCTATTCTTTATCAGTGTAGAACTAGCATTTTTGACAGTGATCTGTTTACTTCAAGAAGTATCCCAAAGTTGGGAAGGATTTTTTGAACACACAAAATTTGTGTTTATACTCATCTCCCTGTTTTCCTTAATATTGGGCCATAAAATACATCCTGTGTTACCATATGAATGTAAGACAAAGATATCCAGAAGTCTCAGACTAACTCTTGGTGTAGCTCTAAACTAATTTTGTGTTTGACTTGTATATTGTATATTATTTCATGGCTTGCTCCCTGTTTTTTTATCAGAAATTCTGTATCAAACCTGAGCAATGCTTTGGTGGAAAGTACATCTGAAACCACTGCACTTTTTGATAAACCTTCTTGTGAGTATCGGACTTTTTTTCTATGAAAAGCTGTTTTATTAATAAAGCACTTCATAGTATTTGAGGCTGGGTTAGTGCCCTTAAACAAAGTTTAGTGAAAGGATTTCAGAGTAACACCGAGAAAGGGTAGGAGGTAAGGAGGACAATAAGCTTTTATCAGTATGCTCTAGGCCTGGAATTAATTACTTGGAGCTATTTCAAGGGAATCTTTTTACAGAATGTTACACAGTTTGGAGTTTTCATCCTCACCATTAGTACCACAAAGCAAAGCCTCACTTACCAATTTGTATGAAGTGAGAATGTTGTATTTCCTCCATACAAAAGTAGTTTGAACATTAAATTTGGCATTTTCTACTAGAGCTCTCTGCTTTCTAATACCAATTTGTTGTTCTGTTCAGCATGGGCTGTCACAACAATGTCAATATTTTCAGCTGTAAAATGCAACTGAGCTGGTGAAGTTTTTCCAAAATAATGTCATTCAAGCCAGATTATATGCTATAAGAAACAGTATTTTCAGTCTGTTGGCCACCAGCATTTTCATTCATTTTGGGACGCCTCCATTTATCTTTGTATTCTGTATACAGAACATAATTCTGTGATATTTCTGTATTGATCTTCAAATGTGTGTTGGTTCAGACAGGTTCTTTTGGTTAGCACAATATATTCATACCAGGATAGCAGGACAGCTGTGGCTGATATTTGAGTTATTGGTTTTCCCTCAACTGCTTCGGTTTACCATGCAAGTAAACAACCACTGTTAAGACGTGACCAAGGAAACATCTTCCATATTCCCCCATATACTACAGTTTCAGAGCTAATGCTCTAGAGTGAATGGTTGTACTCTCACCAGAAAAAATAGAGCAAAAGGTGTTTGACACTAGAAGTTTTACTGCATAACACAGGGAAAGAGTGCTGCAAGCATACGTGTTCTGGTTTACAAGACATGAACAAGTGTGGTCTTTAACACTGTTCTTGAGATTTCTGTCTGTAAGAGAATGGGTTTGCTTGTCTTTTCTTTCAGAGAATCATTGAATCAAAGAATGCTTTGGGTTGGAAGGGACCAGGAAGATCATCTATTTTCAACCTTCCTGACATGTACAAGGGACATCTTTCACTACACTGTGTTGCTCAGAGCACCATCCAACTTGGCCTGGAACAATTGCAGAGATAAGGAGTCCACAGCTTCTCTGGACAAACTGTTCCAGTTTCTTACCACTCTCATAGTGAAAAAAAATTTTATTCAAACTGGTTCACTTGAGCTGTGCTAATATGACAATCATTCATACATTACAGCAATGTAAGGAAGGTTGCTGAGAACTTCTGGTTGAATACAAGGAATGTATTATTTTGCTGTTCCCATGTCTGTCTGAGCTTTTTATTTAGCTTTTAATCAATGGAGATGAGTTTTTAAATATTTTTTTTCTCATCTGAACAGCCTCCAGAACACTGTGTTCTGCAAATTACAAAGGCTCCCATCCTCCCATCGCAAAAAACATTGCAAAAGGTTTCTTTTTTTTGCCTGATTACAGCAACTCATTCTTATTTCTATTATGCCCTCTGCCTTACCAAGTGAACTATCTTCAGTTTCTTTGACTACTTATGCAGAAGCAGCATTAACAGTGCTAGAGCGCCCAAAGGGGAAAACCATGCTTTTGCCATCAGCCCTGAAAAGGGGCAGTGCAAATAGGAATCACTCTGTGTTTTACTGTCTGTCCTCAGTTTGGAGTAAGCACTAGGCACTAAGCATATCTCTCACACAGCCTTGGCCCAGCTACACCTGATAATGTAGGAACTCTCTTCAACTCCCCCGACCAATCTCCTGGGAAAAGGTAATTCCAGGGGTGCTCTTTTTCACTCACTGCTTCCTAATTTACAGAGGAATTAGGGGACTCCTTAGTATACCACTCTCCCGTGAAAACTGTGCTTCAGCACATAGATACATGACTTGACTCAAACCAAGACAGCTTTTCTGCCTGCATCTGCTGTGGTTTTGACCGGTACTTAACAGACAATCCACCTACATGAACACCACCACCCTCAGCAAGGGCTCTACCCTGTTGTGGCACATGTTTATTCCCTATCTGGAAGGAAATAGTCTACAGCCTGTCTGGGCTGTAACTCTGCCTTAGTTTTAAATCCTAGCAAAGGACAGCTACTGCAAAGTGTGCTCATATATCATTGGTATGAAGCAGCCAGTTTTCATCTTTTTTTTATTACCTAAAATACGGCCATGCACTCTCAAAATTTTATAATACACAGAAGACTATATTTTGGATTTGCCTAGGTGATATTAAAAGATGCTTACTTTATTTTGTCAAAAATGCCTGCAAGAGGCACACAAGATATCTTGAGTTGAATCAAGGTTGATCAGGAAACATGACAAAAATGCATCCACAAGCAGGTTGGGCCTATAAGGCTGCATGTTCATTTTCTTTCAAGTAAGAGGGTGTGCCTGCTCCATAACTAGGGCTAACAGCAGCAGACCTATAGTCTCCTTTGACTCGCTGTAGAACTGTGATTATTGTACAAAATGTAAGACACTTCAGAAAATATTTTTCAAGAAGAATCTCTCATTCTAGCTGGTGGAAACACAGGTAATGCCAGAATTTGTGGCCAGCAATGTTAGTTCATCTCTTTTTAGAGATAGTCTTTATCACTTTTGTTCACATATCCAAATATCTTGGAGCAGTAACTATTCTTTAGTTGTAGGAAACTGCCCTGTTTAATTAAGAGTTTAGCTTCAAAAATGTTTTTGTTATAGCTAAGATGTACTATGAATTCAGAAGTTTACACTGAAAACACATCACTGAGATTGATCAGAAGTTGGGGAAGCCTTTTCTTCCTTCATTACGCACTTCATTAACCTCCTATCCCACAACAGTCTGACAAACTTCTTCAACGTTATTTACAGGTTAAAAGATGAACATCAGAATACAAACTTTTACAGACAATAGGCCATATTCTGGGATGATAGAAGTAAACCTGTTTCCCAAAGAGACCTTTTTCTTTAATGGAGAGAGAGCAAAGTAAAGCAGGGTTCATCTGGCAAGGTTATGGGTCTGTCCAAAGAGCCTATTTCCTCCATGGAAAGGTCTGCAGGCCTGTTCCCACAGCTGACAAGATAAGAGGACTAATGTTTGTGTGTCATGGTTTTCTCTTTGCAAGTTCAATTTCTTTTCTAGGGAAAGTGCAGCAAAGGAGAAGAGAAAAAAGTGGGAGGGGGAGGTGGATGATGTACACACAAGTTTTATTAAGACAGGGCTAGGACATGTACTTGCACTTGACAGCTGAAACATGCTTTCAGGTCCCTAGCACGAAGAACTACAAATCTCATGGCACATAACAGCACTTCAGACAGACTTTGATTAATGCCAAACTGATGGGAAATGAAAAGCTTCTTTTCAGTTTGTCAGATCATGACTTTTTGATTTGGGCTGAGCTGGCCTGAAACAAAACATTCCATTTTAATTTTTCTCATTCAAAACCAAACAATGTCTATTCCTTCCATGGAAATTTCAAGTGGTTTCTTTTGTTTTGGTTTTGTTTTTTTCTTCTATAGATATTTATTGCGCCTGTTTACAAATACTTGCAAAGGTCCAGTTAGATAGAAAATATTGGTCCAGCTCCAGTTTTTAAGGATTGAAATCTCTGTCTGAAGTTACCATAAGGCATATGTTTAGACTGAAAATGATGGAAAGCCCTCTGCAGAGGATGGAAAACCCTCTCCTCCGCTCTTTCTGACTTCCCGATGCTTCAAAACATAATCTGACCTGCACAGCTTGACCAAAAGTTCAGCAAGCCTGGGGTACAACTTTAAAATGCCATGTGGAATCAAATCCAGGTACTAGAAGGTTTTCTCCAAATCACATTGCTTTGTTCTTCTAATAATGTTGCTTTTCACTAAAAGAAAAAAATCATAGAGTTGCAGTACAAATGTTTTCAGCAGGATTTCATAAATCATTACCCTTAGATAACGTAGAAAGATAGATTCTTTGCAATACAAGAAACACTTCTGTTCCAAAGTCATTTAGGTACTATCAAAAACCTGAACTAAATTTCTGTAATTTTGCAAACCATCTTACAACACAAATAGGAATATGCAGTCACATATTTAATCAGGGAAACAGCAAGAGACTATGCCATGTGTGAACTGTGGCTAAATCAGCATTTTCCTAGGAGCTGAACAGTATTTAAACTCAGCAAAATTTGCCTGTTTTTGTTTCATGAAGCACTTCTGAACTCAGCTGAAACTATTCAGAAAATACTGTAAGCAAATCATAAGCATTCTCTTTTTGCACAAAGTCTCAGGTGCTGATATTTAGAATAGCTCTGGAAGTGGTCACCTATGTCATGTTAGTCTTTTCTTCTGCTTGGTAAAACAAGATCAAATGTAAATAAAATCCTTTTCTTTGATAATAATTTTGTGTTGACTTCAAGACCAGGCCATCTCCAAAGATCTCCACAAAGCTGCAAACAGTTTGTATTTGCAGTTGAATAAAAGGCTTCCTAGAGCTAGAAGTAATTGTAAAGACATTCCTTATTTGGCTAGTAGCAGTTTCAAGTAATTCTTGTCTATACATAGTTCTGCCAAGCTTAAATTAAGTACATGAATGACATAAAAATGTTTAACATTGTGTAAAAATATAATTTTGGTATAACTTAATTTGTACATTTCTCTAGAACTAGGAGAAACATCAACATTGCATTAGAGTCAGGACAAATAATTTAGTTCTTTTTCTGGGTAAACAGACACAGTCTGATTAAGTTTTGCTTAAAGATTAATATAGTCTATATATGTTTTTTGCAATATCCTTAAAAATAATAGTATTAAACTATAATCTCAGTCATTATCTGCCTTCTCTCCTCAATAAAAAAGCAAAGTCTCCTAGAGTGGAGACATTATATAAATTGTACTGTTTAGTAATAGCAATGTTCATTATGAGAGGCCTAATTATGGTCATCATTTACAGAAAAAGACAGTCTTACCATAGAAAGCATAATAATGAATGCCTCTTGTTTAAAAATTAATGAAACATTATTTCTGAAGGTATGAAACCTACTAGTCTGCAGGATGTCATCACTTTTATTATTCTCTTTAAAGTAATTAATATTCATGAAAATTATATTAAAAGTAATTGCAAAATTCGAGTTATTTTATACTGCAGTTGGATATATTTGTTTATTTACATGATAAACCATGCAAAATCCAGAAAAGGGTACAAGAATAAAAGACAAGTAATTTTTGGTTATACAGGGATTATTCTATACACAGAACCGCTCTTATTTACAGTGGTGCAAATAAATGGCAAATTTAATTCTACTCCAATTTACAGAAGAATGGTGTGGAGCTTTCTTATTTCTGGTGTGGAGCTTTCTTATTTCTAGGGATTAATACATAATGTGAGAAGCCTAAATAACAATGTACTGTGTGTTCTTGAGGGACAATGTGCTCCAGTAGAGGAGTCCAACACAGTACTTAAGTAAGGGGCTTAAACTGGATTTATAGGCATGGGCCTAGGCTTTACAAACCAAAGATTCATTAGGATTAGTTTTAGCAAGTCAGGAGGATGGAAAGCAGCTTTTAGCTTTCAGAAGAACTTAAATTTCGATGTTTTTTGTAGCAGGCTTTAGTTGATGTGTAAATTGTACCATATAATTTCAAAAATAAAACACTTTGTAGTGAGCTCACTGACATTTTAAATTTCAGTTTTAATTCCTCTGTAGTAACTCTGAATTTGGCAAAACATGAATTCTTCATTTAGAAGAGGCATTTTGTCCTTAGCTAACCTGGTAAAGCACATTGGAGGTTCGTGATTTTGAAACTTCATAAAAATTATCTGTCTGTATGTCCTAGGTTACAATGTAAAAATGTGCCAGAGGGTCTGTATTCTATCTCCATCTTCCTGAACTGTTGAAACCAGGAGGGGCAGTGTTTTTTCTTTGCCTCCTCCCCTGGACTATCTCCTGTTAATGGGCCATTAACACCTTGCCCTATGAGTCATAGATAACTCCCTCTGGGAGCCATTTGTGTTTAATGGGCCATCAAGGACCCACCCCATGACTCATAGAATGACGTCATCCCATTGTGAGATGCTCTGCCCAGAGGGAGGAGCCAAGCATTCCCACCTGGATATAATGTGGGAATTGGGACAGAATAAGCAGCCCTTACTCACTGGTTTCCAGAGGACAAGAGCTACCAGACCTGTCTACAGGATCGCCACTTCAGCAAGACCACCTCATCTGGACTGCTGCCACCACCCTAACTAGCAGGGTATCAGGTTCTATTCTGACTCTGTCAGTGTTTTTGTTTCTTTTGTATTACTTGCATGTATTTTACTTTTTCCTATTAAATTGTATTTCTGACTTGGAGTCTCACTGGTTTTGCTTTCAAACCAGTACACTGTATTTTCTTCTTGCAACCAACAACATAAAGAGTCTGGAATAAAAAAAATTTGCTACATCATATAAAAGGAATCTCTATGTAACCAGCTCTGTCTGTGATGATTGGCTGTGATCTCTTTTGGGACCAGAGTTTACAAAGATGATGCTTGGACTAGACTCAGAAAACTCTCACCCTTCTAGAATAAATTAGCAAAGAAAAATACTGCTGGCAAACAAAAGGGTTTAGAAGTTAAAGTGTTAGGATAATTAAATGCATATTTCAACAGTATTTATTTGGCATTGATTGGCTGAGGCCACTTACTGTGAAGAGTTGAATAGTTAATTCAAGTGCTAGACAACTCCTAAAGGAGATGACCTTTGGGTCATATAATTGTAACAGTAATTTATTTAGTTGAAATAAATGAATATGTTCTCAATTAGCTTAGCAGGCATCATAATAACACTATTGGGATTTATATTTGCTTATGTCACTCTGCTGTAAGAATAAAGTTATTGGATCTCTTTGCCTGCATTTAGTTCCCCAGTCCATGATTCTTTACAGAAGAGATGTGAAGGTTTTCTCCTCCTGATTAATAGGTGACCAATCCCAATGCTACAGATACTGTCATAATCACTCAAGGGAACTGTGGGATATACAGCAATATTACTGGCAGAAGACAGTGTTACTTACTTAAATCTCTCATGCTGATTTTTCCCCCCTAATATGTATTTTAAAATTTACCCTATAAATTGGTGCCTGATGTAAGGTGATTCCACCACTGGGGCTCTTGAAATGTTATCACAGATATTTTTTTCCCCACTGCTTTAATCTGCTGTCAGTATAAAACTGGAAAGCACTAACTCAACTGTTCTCTACCTCAATAATGCTGCAATCCTCTGATCTAAACTTCCTAAAGTATTTTTTAAATTTTCAAATATTGATGCATTTTTCAGTCTTTGCTGGTTGGGTTACATGCCAAAGAATGTATCAGGCATAATCTACCTATTTGACATGGCAGCATATGATTGATTTATGGAAACTTGCAATCTAGAGTTGGCCATTAGCACCAACTACCGTTAGAAATAAAGCCATCATCGTGATTTTGTAGAAATAACTCTATAAGAGAGTTATGGGAAAAATGGGTCACACACGCACAAAAAAATAAAAATTGATAAAAGTATATATGTATATTTTCAAAGCTTGTGCATCTTTCAGGAATCAGAAGATTGAGTCTGTAGAGGCTCACCGTGGCCAAGGAGAAGCCCAGCGTGCCTTCCTGAGCTCTGCCAGAAGAGGTCTCTGCAGGACACACCACTGCAGGAGGGGCTGCGAAGGCTCCCTTTGTGCAGTGCCAGCCTTCCCCTCTGGCAAGCGGCCTGTGACGTGTGCTCCGACTCAACTCCATGGTTAGGATGCAGGAAGCTCAGTTTCATCACATCCTATAATTTATAAAACATAGGAGGCAGGTTTGGATATCCTTTACAGTGTAAAAACAGACGAATCAAGTTGTTAAAACAGTCTGACCAAGTTGGTTTGCTTCATTTCTAATAAATAATATTCACTGCCTCAAGAAACATTTGAGTGAAACAAAAACAATGATGTCTTCCCTACTCTCCTTATGGCATTTACAAATGTTGCAGAGCTTTATTCTTTTTTATTGTACACATGCTTAAACATTTCATTGAGCAGAGCTGGCTGTCACTCAATCTGTATAAGAATTCCTTGATTGTCTTGTTTTCCCAGTCCTGGAGAATCTGCTCCTGCTGTTTTCCTGCTTGTGGGAAGGCACCACATGCATACAGCAGACCCAAGAGTCAGAGGATGTTTGGTGATCAAGGAAAGTTTGCATAACTTGCTTAAAATTCCATATGATATAGAATATCTGTCCTTCAAAGTGTGCAACAGACAAATTTGTGTTTTTCTAATATTTTGCAATCAGTGATGGTCCTGAACTTAGCATATAGATGGAGATAATTTTGTAGCCAGTACCATTTTACAAAATTTTCTAAGGAAAATATACTTTCAAAGTAAGTTCATTTTTCTGCCTGTGTTGTGAAGTTGTACAACTCTGCAGAGATTTGGGAGAAGAGTTTTTTTCAGTCTCAAGTGCCCTATCAACTTGGATAATTGGTAAGAAGAAAAGCCAAATGAGAAATTTACAATCATAGTAGAAAAAACATTTTAGGAGCAGTAAGCAGTAGGTGTTCCATTTACTAGTCAGTGCTTTGAAAAAAATTCATTACTAACTTTGATCAGGATACTTATGTTGGTGTTGGAACATGGATTTCAGTGTCTGTCTGTGGACACTGGGGCTTGGAGGTTGACTGATTCCAAACAAGTAAAAACCTTTTTTTTGTTGTTGTTCCAGGAGTCCATGATGATATTTAATTTTAAAAGGATGATTTAGTGTTAGGAAAGCAATAATCCTAAAAAAATTGTCTTTCCTTTCCAGTAGAGTCTCATCATCTCTTAATCATTGAAAGGTGATTCAGAAATTTTCACTCTGTCCCATGTCTCACCCTACTCATAGTGTGACACCTCCTGTTGATGCTATATTAAGGCCCTTGGGCAGTGACAAAGGCTATTGAATCTTACGAGTTGATATGCACACACACCTACAAATTAATGTATAGTCTTCACGGCAGCTGAGAGAGCTATGGCTTGTTGTATGCTGTATGGCATGAAATGCAGTATTATATTGATGAAATAATATTTTTGTTCAGTCTTTCCCTTCTTTGAACAAAATAATTTTGAAGAAATCTTCTGTAGGTTATGAGTCCTGTTTTCTAGCAAGTGCTGTAATATTGCAGTAACAAAAGCAGGCTGGAACAGCAAGGTTTACCATATGGATTTTACAGTGACTACTGTAATGTTCTGTGTGACTGCTTTGTGTCAGCACTTTCAGTCTACCAAGCTCAATGTTAGTTTAAATACTGGAGTTCTGAATGCTGTAGGTCCTATTTAGATCCAGTGTATGTGGGCAGAGCTTTACTGACTTGGAGGAAGTTGAATCCACTCTCACCAAGTCTGACCATGCCCACAGCAGTAACATCAAATCTCTTCATATGAGATAATCTGCAGTCTATATGTAACATGTATGTAATAGAGCACATTTACTTCACAGCAAGCCCAGTATTTTAACTTAGTGGTGGAAAGGCTGGAAGAGAGGGGTAGAGGAACTCTCTCCCTCTCTTAACATGGGAAGTACCATAAAATCACTAAGATGCTTCCCCAGTGCTGTGTTTCTGCTGTATATCCTCCAGAGAGTCCCTACCCCTGGCCACATGTAGCCTGGAGGATAGTATCCCAACAACCAGCACTGCCACCTTCAACCTTAGTCTCTCTCACAGCGACAACAGACATTTTCACCAAAATTTTTGCTTTCTGGCCTCTCCCTGTTAAATTCTCTGAGCAAACAAAAGTAGAAGAAAAAGTTTTTCCTGCTGGTTGTGCTGTTCCATTTGCCCATGTTCTTTATTTTATGCTAATAGAAATTCTAATGACCACTGAAAAAACAGTTGTCTTGGACTGTAATCAACTGTACAGGCAAAAGGGACATAACAGCAGGGAAATTATGACATATGGAAAACCTGTGGCATTTTGAGTTATCTATTGAGAAAAATTCCACAGGTCTAGGTTTCCCACTGGTGTTGGTTATCTTTTATTTGCATTAATGGCACTTAGCAGATAAGCTTTCTTGAAAAAATTACATACATTAGTGTCCAGATGCATGACCAGTAACCATATGAGAAAATCATCATGCTCATAGTGGAACAGTAGGTTTTCCAAAGACAGAGCACATTCTACCTATTGGTAGAAAAGACACCTTTCATCTCTACAGTTAAGACAAGCCTGAAATATGGGAATTCAACAATATAGTCTTGCTGAAATGAAAGTGCCTTGGGTTATATCAGAACACTTTCAATAAAATTCTGTTACATTGATCAATCTATGCCCTTAATTTAAAGCTGAGATTAATTCACTGTGACACACTATGGTATGGTATTAATTCTTGAAAATGTTTTATAAATGTTTATTTTGTATTTGGCATAACTATTGTACCGCTACAGAAAATGCTTCTATTGACCTTTAGAATACAAATTTGTTGGATTATCATGACTGACATATTCAGAATTACTCATTCTTGCCAAACATAGCATAACAACTTTTTAACATTCCCTTTTCTTTCCAACTGCTTCCACTTTCATTATATGAAATATAGCTGTATTATATATGCCCTCTCATTGCCTTACATATTTTTTTCAGAGTTCGAGAAGATTTACATTTGGAACTAAATGTTTCAGTGATTGCTCTGTTGGATTTCATTATACTAGTGTAGTTAATCAAAGCAAGTCCAGCCTTGCAGCCATGATTCATTGTACGTTTTTTTGAACTTAGTCATTTATACTGACTGAATATACACATTATCACCAGATTTCCTTTAACAACACACTGCACTGTAGTGCCTTAGTAAACTGCTTATGCCATGTGCACACTGCAGCTGCATTTTTATTTTCTTTTTTTTCCCCTTTTTGAGGAATTAATTGAAATCCATTGTCCTTACCAGGGGAATGAGGGACTCACTGGGTGTGTAGCCAGTGCTAGGGAAATGGTATTTTATTGTGGTCCTAATGACTGCAATTTCACTATACACAGGGATATTTTCTGATCTACACACTTTGTCTATGCAGCTGGGTGGTCTGTACAATAGTCATTAATGAGAAATCCACAAATAATCATAACATGCTAGAGTTTGGCTGATGTTTATTCAACCACATGTTTAATAGTGGAGTTCAGTTACAGGCAAGAGAACCACTGGGTTTGGTATGCCTGAGAAAAGATTTTGCGATTTCCTTCTCTTGGACAATCTAATCTTGGCTTTGCCACTTCTTTTGAGAGGTAAAATTCTTTTACCCTCCAAAAACCTCTGGAGGTAAAGATTTAGGGTAATAGTCTATGTTAGCTAATACTTTCTATTTTGCAGAGTCTTATGCTGCCTAGCATCTGTATTTAATGGGCTGGCAGAGTTGAGTTAAAGCCTCAGCAACCCCTTTTAAATGCTATAAATCAAACACACAGAGCTATTTAGCTGCCTAAATGTGAAGATGGATGTTTAGTAAGATTTATCTAAATGCCTAAACAGGTCAGGTACTTAATTCCCACTGAAATCAAATGACAGTACTTCAAATACCTCTGTAAATCAAGATGCTTGTACTTCTGCCAACAATGGATTTCTGAAATGTGTTAATACTAGCACCTGCTATTGTCATACTTTTATTCTCTGTCTCCATTAAACACATGTGACTGTCACATGCTTTTAGTATAATGTGGAGGAAAGGAGTACTATGTGGAGGAAAGTAGTACTAGCAAAATGAGTTTTGACAAGTGTCTAGATAAAATTCAGGCACAGCAGACTGTGGAATCTCTGTATTCCTAATCTCTGTTCACAGCTTACTCATTACAGCATACTATGTGGTGTTCACCATTTCCAATATGGGCAGAACACACCTGGCTGCTAGGTATAAGGTGTGACTGAATGAGAAGCCAGTGTGTGTAAAGAGAGCAGTGGTGATTGTCCACTTTGCATCAGTTGCTTAGTAAAAGTAAATGTGGCTGGAAGGCAAAAATTATTGATCTTGTAGATAAATCAGTATGTTACTGTTCTGTGAAAACTGATGCCAGCTTCTAAGCTCAATTACTGTAATTTTGCTTCCAGTAGGTTAAATGGATATAAATTAATTGGATACTATTATATAAGGTTTCCTTGGTTAGAAGGATCCTCCACTTATTTAAAGCCCTCCCAACAGCTCTTCTGACACAGCTCCTTTTTAGCCCTTGTCATAGAAGTATATTACAAAGTGAGAACTGATTTTCACCTCCTCAAGCAACCCTGAGGACAATGGTTAGACAGCGCAGCATGGTACAAAATCAATTTTGAGGATGACTATTGGATGACTGCTGCTACTGTCATCAGCCTAGTTTGCTACTGCCTAGGAACTATTTTTCGTCTTAACAAAGGTACCTAACAACATCAAACTATTACAAAAAGGGGACATAGACAAATAATATGCCCCTGGGATTGTTTTTGTGTCCTCAGTGTCACTTATCTGCCCCACCAACAGCATATTTTTAATTCATTTGCCTGTCTAAAAATGAGACTGTATATTGTGTTGGCTATGTGATAATGGCAATCCCCGCTTATGTTTGCTTTTTTTCATTTGAAAGATTTCCTTTTACTGGCACAAACAGTCATAGAACACATGATCTCCTATCACATGCAGGAGTGTTCACTGAAATCTAAATGTCATAATCATATGTGTAAATATTTCTTTCAGAAGTACATGGTTGCTGTTCTACTGCATGAATACCTTGTGACTTTTCTGGCTCATCACAACTAACCAGTCAACGAAGTTGTCAAATACCTGCATATTGGTTTGGGATCAATCTACCTGGTTACTTTAAAAAAAAATAATTCAAATAACAAATGAATCTGGAGAACTATGAGCTGTTTGCAAAAAGAAGGCAACATG
>VXBU01017627.1:0-10727 GCA_013400315.1 Bombycilla garrulus | reverse complement strand
TCTTTTTTTTTTTTTTTTTTGTTGGTCTTCAATCTGACTGTCTTGATATTTTTAATTTTTAGAGCTTAATTTCACAAGATACATCATGAGAACAGAAGATGATTAATTCTGAAGAAACAAGATTATGAGAACCCCATTCAGGGGGAAAGTCTTCACTATAAGAAGTTCATGGCTTAGTTTTTTTCTGTAGATTATCTATATTAACAAAGGTGGGAGAAAGATAAAAAACCAGGAATTATACAGCATATTTTTTTTCCTTTGCTGCAATCAAAAAGATGCCTTAAACTTCTTGCACAAAACAGACTTTTCTAATTTTAAACTGGCATTTTCTTTCTGCTTGTTTATTTTAAATATGTTGCATTTTATAAATTCAAAACTTGTAAGCTCAGAGTGGATGCCTCTCATAGCTCCAAGCAAACATCTCTGATTTTAACATCCTATTATGCATGGATGAAAAGCTAAGCTAATAACTAATTTTCACCCTCACAACACAGCCGTCTCTGACAAGAGTAAAAGCGATTGTTTCTAAGGGATATTTACTAACATTAGCTCAAAGTGGACAAGTGGGCAAGTCAGGAGGCAAAGTGTGATCTTGCATTAGAATATTAGAACCAAGCAATTTTGGCACTGCACATACAAAAATATACCACATTCAAAAGAGAGAAAAAGACATGGGCAGAGACCTCATCATATTAATGAACTAAAAGCAACAGACTATGAAGGAAACACCTAAACGATTTGTAAATGAGCATTTAGTTTCATGCTGTCTGTGAATATTGCACAATTTTTCTTCATCTTTATGCCAAAACTGGATGTGTTGTGTATCACCACAGCATATATGGGAGTGTGTGTAACAACTATATTCCGCATTCATATGAGCTCACATACAGAAATTTACCTCCTTATATTGAAATAAGATAAATATTTTTCAGCTTGCTAAACAGAACCACTTAAGGGGCATTCAATATAAACTGAAATATTATATCTCGTCATGTAAACCATTCATTGTTTCAACTTCTTAACTTCTGTGGGTGCACTGCCATTTAGCTTAGAGAAAATACATATCTGTGGTTACTAAAGACACTATGGTACTTCCTATGGAGATGCTCATGAATGTCAGTTTCAAAGTTAAACTGTAGCTTGGGTATCGAGGTCTACCTAATCTTCCCCATGTGGTTTGTCTGAGATTGTTCTCTGTTTCCTTTTCTCTCCAGGATGGCCACGCAGTGCAGCTCTGAGTGGCCTAATAATTACCACATTTTATCTTGTGCTGTATGCAGAGAAATTAAAGATTAATTATACTCATCCATGTTTTTCTAGTTTTGTTTTGTTGATTTGTTTTATTTGGTTTGGGTTTGGTTTTTTTGTTTGTTTTGGGTTTTTTGTTTGGGTGGTGTTTTTTTTTGGTTTTGATTTTTTTTTTTTCTTTCTTTTTTGGGTTTTTTTTGGCTTGTTGTGAGGAGCCAGTGAGTTCTGTTAGGCCTCAGAAATGGTTGTCAGGCACTTAGGGGAGGAGTTGCACATGTGCCACGTCCAAGAGGCAGCCAGGAGAAGATGGAACAAAGCTTTGTCTCTGGGGAGACTTCGTCTGGCCACCAGTTCATGTGTTTCATGGCAGTCAGCAGGGGAACACCAAAGACACTGCACCTCAGAGACACTCTGTAGTCAGATGGCAAAAGGTCTGTTCCAATGGACTGCACTGGGATGTTGGACTGGGCTTATGGTCTCCTGTCAGCAGGCAGAACTTGTGAAGAGCTGGAGCCATAAAAACTAACAGCACTCCCAAGCTCAGGGGCTATTCTGTCCCTTCTTGGCCTTTGACTCTTTGGAGGCTTTTTGAACTTGCTTTTGGAGTCCTGCCCTTAGGCTCTGCAGTCCTTGCTGGCTCCTGCTCACCCTCACGTCTGTCTTGCCTCCCTGTGTCCCTGACCCCCACTCTGCTGCTCTGTCCCTGTGTCCCTTCCTGAGGTATCCAGGCTGCAGTCTCCCTGGTTTAAACTAACTCTGACCTCAATGGCAGTGTAGCTGTAGAGATGCAAACTTAACTGGTTAAAGGCATGAACCATACCCATTTGCCTGTGGTTTGCACCTTGCACTGAACTCTAGAGAGCCACTGTAACCTTATTTGTTATTCAAGTAAGTTTATTCATAGCAGGACTGAGCATTTATTTCAATATTGCTGTCACACCTGGAGTGTGACTTTTTTTGCCTCTGTTCGAGTGGTACAACCATCTGGAAAACTTATCTAGCTGACTTGCTGAGAATTACCCATTTGTTAAAGCACCTTCCCAGAGCATGACCCACAATACCTGACCTTCAGTTCTGAGTGATCCCACAGAGTCTCAAGAAGTCAGCAATGACAGAAGAATTTTAGATGGCTCCAATTTATGCCAAACTCAGTCTGGCCTCTGCTAGTCCCAAAATCACAGGACTGTAAACATAGATTCAGGGCATGCTTTTCCCATTTCTCCTTGAAGTTCAGGCACACAAAGGGTTTATCCAGCAACTGTACACTGATCAACTCGGAAAAGGGTGTTAAACAGTTTAGAAATGGGACCTAAAAATAAAATATAGTCTGTGTTTAGGATATTGTAGCTGAGAACTGAAATCTGAAAGCCTAAGAAAGCAACCTTAAAATCCACCCTTTTCCCTTTGTTTATTTTTCCTTTTACTCAAGAAAGAATAATTTCTCAGGTAACAAAACACACTTACATATAACACAATATGTAATCAGTTCAATCTACCCTCTACAATAGAAACAACAAAATTTGTACTCAGAACACTGAACAGGAATACATTAAAAACATGACATGGGCTCTTCACAGGTTTTCAATTATTAGTTTTCTTGCATTGCACAAAAGTACAAGCTGTCATTATATAATAGCTTTTTAAATTTCAGAGTATGAAATAGATGAGTTTTATCCATATACAGCTGTTAAGCCATACCATTGCAAGATGTAAACTCACCCTCTTTTTAATCTCTTGCTTCTTTGATTATTCCTGAATAGATGGAAAATATAACAATGAAAAGTATCAGAGCCCATGGAGCAGGATATGGATCTTTGAGATGCTCTATTTCTTTTCCAGGCTATGTCATTAGCTCCCCATGTTGCCCCAAACAGGTAATTCTTTTTGGCTCCTTCTGGCTCCCTGTTATGCAAAGAGCAACAGGACCACTCATCCATGTTTTAAAATCTTCTGAGCAAATAAAATTTGATTTACTTATTAAAAAATTAGACTGATTCTGAAATTCAAGACTGAAATCTGTAAACATAAACATATTTATATTGAAATATAATTCATTACACTAAATATTATTCCTAGTGAGAATTTAAATGCAGATAATTATATATAATTTATTTAGATTGGCACTTCTCACTAAGTATATAAAATACTTCTATTTCCTAACTTTATTTAAAGTTTACAGTAAAGCCAAATGAACTTGTCATCTAAATTTGGTCCTGTTGTTGGAGGCTACCATGTCTTTGAAAGTCTGCTAGTGTGGTGATAGGTTCTGAAAAGTGTCTCTTAATATAACATATTTGTGAGCTTCACCCAGTACATAATTATTAAACTCTTTAGACTAGGGAGAACAATATAAAAATTATAGAACCTATAGTTTTGAGTCATAGACCAGAGTCTTGTACACAGGGTTCAGAGATCCCTGCTATATTTTTTAGCTTCTGGCAAAGACATCCTTAACCACAGTGACTGGGAATAGTCTATGTCTTCACACTTCCATAGGAATTAGTATCTCCAGCATAAGAACGTGAAAAAACCCAGCGTAAGATATGGTGTTTGTCACGTAAACCTTTCCAAGATTGCAGGTATATCATGGTATCTGAATTTTGTAGTCAGCCACTCCTGGGAATATGGTATAGGACATCTACTTTTTTAAAAACTCATACAATGTATTTTTGGCTTGCATTGAGTACTTTCTACAATTAATGCAGCAAGCAGTTTATTGTCAAAGAAGTTTTAAAAAATTGTATGACAATGGCAGACTCTTAAAAGAATTAGTTCTTACCAAAGCTGCCATAACAGCAAATAGCAAAACCTTGGATATTTCAATATATTTTCTAAAATATTAGCAAATGTGCTTTAGAAAAACTCTATAGAGATTGGTGTAAAACCAGAAGTACTATGCTGATATGCTTTCAGCCATATGTTATGTTGTTTTATTTTTCAGCACATCATCCACAGTTTTCTTTTGATATGATCAAAGAACCATACACATTCACTCAAATAAGGTATAAAGAAATCTGTGCTTCTGTTTTTCTTCAGTTTTCAATCCTTCATTTTGTCTGTTCTCTAAACAAGAAACCAGGAGTGTTCTCATGGCTAAGATGTGCATCAATTAAAAGTGAAGTATATGCTAAAGGAACACTAAAACTTTCAAATATGCGTATCAATGGTAGTAACTTGATTGCACTCCAGGGAGATGCTCTCAGTTGTCACAAAAGGAAAAATACATATACAGATAACTGGACGATAACTGGACTAAGTGGAAGCTACTATTTTGGGTTAGTGAACTGAGCTTGTAATGGCATTCCTGTATACTCTCTGAACTTTCATTACTGACTACAGGAAAACATCATTTTATATATTTGTGTTTTTCTGGCTGGGCTCCTCTAGTGCATCAAGATGAAAGGAACTTTCAGTTTTTCAAGGAATTACAGTAATGGTGCAAAATCTCCTCATACTCACTAGTGCCAAAACTAGAGATTGATGCAATAACATAAAGCCACCAGACATATTCTACCAACAATTTCCTGTAAAATCTTGTAAGGCAGTTTGTACTAAGATGGAAAATCTTTTAAGGATGCTGACTATATTCATTATAGCCAGTTGCACTGTAACACCTATATCTTCAGCTCAGGGAGAAGGAAAAGCCTCATGGGGAGTAACTACCTTCCATATTTTGCTTTTAAAGACTGAAAAATCGTGACTTTGGCCAGAAAGTTATCTGCTAGTGTTAAAATGAGGATTTCCTGGAGTCTTTTATTTAAATACACCTTTAAGATTCTTTTTGCGTGTTCTGTGTGCTTCTTCCTTCAGAGAAGGAAGGTTGTGTGGAAACATCTTTTCTTCAACTAGAGAATCAAAGGTTGGTCTATAAAAAATTGTAGATACTTTGTCAGATCCACAGCTCTGAATGTGTTCCCTAGTCTCCAGCATGTTGAAAAGGTTAAAGGAAGGGAGCATGAGCCTTGAGATCTTGCTTTCATACCAACCCCCACTTGTAAGCCTACTCAGCGCAGTTCCACACTCTTCCAAAGCCTTTCCAGAGCTGAATTTGTACTATATGTCCCTATATTTCTAGTTGTGGTTGGCAATGTGACTGCTTCTGTGCATACAGAGATGTATTTTGGCCATGCTAATATTCACAACAGCCAAGATGACAAAACTATCTAAAAAAAAAATAGTGCCAGGTGTCTAAACTGTCCTAAATATTGCTTCTCTTAGTAATGTAAAGCTATTTTACTTCAGAAAGTTTCAGGTTTGTGTGGAATGTGCATGCCAGCTTCTTTAGATCTGCCACTACAGAGCTACTGGTTAGTGTATTTGGGGCAACTTTTGGGACAACTATGAGCAGACAAGAAAGTGCATGTGTGTGTGTGTGTGTGTGTGTGGCCATGCCGTGGCTGCAGCAAACTGGGAGCAGAGGCACCTCCTGTTTGAGCTGTGCAAGGGCTCAGCTAATTGATCATGGACCTAGAGAGTAACCTGGGAGCAAGATACAAGGTGCGCGTGTCTAAAAACATAATGCACAAACACATCATCACAGGGCATGAAACCTTCTAGTAGGATCTGGGACCAACACTATTTTGTAGATTTGGTACTAGCATTGACTTCTTAAAAGTGAAGTTGAGAGTTTCATGACAAGACTTGGACCTGAGAATATAAAGAAAATACCAAGTACTGAAAGGTTGGTGTTAAAATTGTAACCACTAACAGTGTCATGCTGAAATCCTCCCTTCACCAATGTCAGCAAGAGTTTTCCTGAGGACCTGGCAGGGCAAAGGACTTCATGCTATGTTTTTGCAGGTGATATAAAAACTGTGTTAGGCTTGACCTGCTCATTTCAGCTAGCCTACTAGTGCCCTGGAAACTTCTCAGTGATAGCATTTTTAAACTGGAAGAACTGTTTAAATACAAGCATACTGTATGAACTGTTGAAGACCAAGCATATCTACATGTCTTTACACATATACATCCAGCCACAGAAACTGTCTTTTGCTTAAAAAAAAAAAAAAGAGAAAAAAAAAATCTGAATTAAAAAAAATAGAGAAAATGTACACTACAGATAGACAAGAAATGAAATCTAATATATAGCTTCTGAAAAGAACAGAGAAGTTAACCCAAGGATCTTGGCAATGTTCCAGTTCTAATAATTTGATTTTAGCTCTCTGAATTTCTTCTGTAATTTCATAGATATAGAATTTTTCAATCCCTGTCCTAAGATGTTGTGTAGATTTGCTGTTCATTAATGAACAATGCCATTTTCCACTCAGGCAAAGCTTAAGTCATACATAAACTATCTGGATTTTATCAAATTAACTATTAAGAAAATGCCCCAATTCCAGCTTAGTCATATGTACTTCCACCCCTCCTACCCTCTCCCACACTCTCAACTCCACAACAACATACAGAAACACTTCAGTCAGTCACCAACTAAGAATAGTCTTTTTTCAGTTCCCTCTAGGGAGAGGAGCTTCCCCTTGTCAGGCTATAGGGACTTCTCCACAAGGAAGAAAAAACCAATTCTCTTGTGGCTTCACTTCTCACGAATAGCAGCCACCCAGGAATCTGCAATTGTGAAACTCCTCTCATCTCCACACCTTTCCCACAGCTGTGCTTCTGGGCAATGTCAAACTCATGGGGTATTATTTTTAAGGACGAGCTGTTCACAAGCAAAGATTCTCCTCATCTACGTTTAAAGTCATCTTCATCTCCGGGAACAGAGGTTCTCTTCTTCCCTTGGGCCAAAGGGTCTTCATCACTCTCCTCTCTCTGTTCATGACTCTTATAAAATCATCTGTTTAATCAGCACAAATGCCTTTGCACATGTTCTACAGTGTTGAACTTGTCTTTTTGCCATGGTTTAAAGGGATCTTTAATGTATTACAGTCCATCTCATAGCTTACAAAAGAATTTTCAGTCTCTCACAGCATCTCCTCTTTCGCTTTCCATCTGGGACCTGACATCTGCTTCACTGACTTTGGTATCTCCTATCTGTTATTATTCCTTTCACTCAAGGGAGGATTGAAGGTCTGTAAGTTTTATCAGAGCATTGTAAGAGTTAAGATCTCACACGAGGAATGCAGGGCTGCAGCCATTCTGGAGCTGTGCCCAGATCTCAGGAGGCTTGCCTGCTCTGGGAAAGAAGGCCAGGATAATAGGAGCTCAGGCCAGAATGGCAGCGGCCACTCTGGGAGGGATGAGGGAGGACAGCTGGAATCTCATCAGCCTCTCCAGGTCTCAGCTGCAGCATCACTGCCCATGGCCACGTCCTCCCTGCCGCGACATTCCTGGCAGCTTCCCAGGCAGGGGGGCCCAGTCCTGCCCCCCGCCAGGCCCGTAGGCTGGAGAGGAGCAGCCCAGGCTTGCAGCCCCAGTTACCTGTTTTCAGGCCGGAGGAGAAAAGGGAAGTTCCTGGGGTTTGCTCGCTTCAAAATGTGAAGGTGGACCAAGTCCCCAAATTGGTTCCCCAGGCTGTCAACAACCAAAACAGCCTCTGATTGGTCCCACCAAGTCACAGAGGAAGTTGTCAGGGAGAAAACTTCCGTGGGTGTCCTCTCCATACCGAAGTGCCAATTCATGCCAAACCAGCACATACTAACATTCAAAAACATGTGTATCTACTAAAACAAAATGTTTTTCCTGAATTTTACTCTGTCACTGGGTACATTTTTCTAATGTTTAGCCTTTACTGAGTACATTATGGACTTCTCTAGGGAGCAGAAAATGTATTTTTTAAGTAAATGTGAAATGCTTTGCTAAATGCAAACATTCAAATGAGATTGCTATTGGGGAAAAATATTTTCTGTTAAAACTGTTGTTTTGTTGCTTAGGACAATAATAAAACCCTTTATCCCAAAAGACTGAAACAAATTTTGATTAATTGTGGCCATACTGCACATTTTTAAAAAACTAAACTGTCATATTGAGTATAAATAATATATTCCCATAAGCTAATTAGAAAGACATGAGAAATCATCTACAGCATAGAGTGATCAATATTTTAATGTGTTAATAAAAAGAATCCTCAACTTTTCAGTAAAAATATTCCTATATCACAGATGCTCACCCTTTACCCATTAAATAGGAAACAAAGTAACCTCTAGTTCAAATAAACCACCCATCTTTTAAATATTGACCTGTGATGGTAAATTTCAAACCACTGCTTGAAATGGTGTTAGGTAAAACTCCAGAGGATTATTTTTACCCACAAAAACTGTACTTCTTACCTTATATTGTTTTAAATTACACCTTGAAATCTTATTGCTATGCAGAGATTTGTTTTTATGGAGATAAACACACAAATATATACTTTAAAGGGAAAGCCTCATTTTTTAGATTTAAAACTCAGACTGTAAGCCCAATACTACAAGGCAGTATGCACTATTCAGTAGTGCTGTTATCTCTAATAGGCTCCTTGCAACTAATTTGAGACTGCTCCATAAGTGGAAGATGCAAAATATATTCTTACACGCATTTCTTGTGTACTGTACTACAAGTGATAAAGCTGATGTCAAAAGGGTGTTGAGCAGGCGAGACAACTTCAAAAATGTAACACGTAGTAGCCTCATTGCAGTTGCCTGAGGCATGGTGTTTTATAGCACTATAGATTTTAGCCTTGGAAAAATAAAATGAATAAATATGAGCTACAAAAATAAGAGTCATACACAGTAGAGTTTGAAAAGTTTGGATACCTGAATAGGAATTAGTCAGTTTCTAGGCAAATTCCTCTAAATCTTGAGATCTCTTGCCCCAAAATGACTTTCACAGGAATCCAAGTCCACCACTTTCAGCTGGATTGTAAGTTCCGAAATCAGGAGATCTGACCGCACCGAGTTTGAAAAGGATACCTAAATCATCAACCTAACAATCTGCTAAAACTCCACCAAAGCATTTAGGCATGAACTTAATTGTAATCTAGTGATTAGCTCCACTAAATTAATAGCACAACTCATGGGCTCAAAGTTTAGCAAATGCTTAAAGCATTTTACGGACTCAGTTTTAACTATCAGATTAGAGTTTCCCAATGCTGCTTTTCAAACACTCTCAGATTTGTAGTTATTGTGAGACTAGAACAAGTGTTGATGTCCAAGAAATCCCTGAAGCTCTGTTAAAGCCAAGGGGCACACAAATTGCATGCCTTTGCAGAGGTTCCTGAATTTACATACGCTAACCTTGGAGCCTCTTTCTGAAATATAATAAATAATTTACAGATTCCACAGCCTAATGCCAATTACAGCAAGTATTTTCACACTTCCTTAACCAAACTAAAAATAAATTGTCCAAAGCCAGACAGTGAGTGGCAAAACTGGTATCAAGCTTTTACTGCCCATTTATTTGATCCACGCTGTGCTTTGCTATCTGATTCAAAGATTTTAATGTTCTTGTTTGGCAAATCAGACTTTGGGTTGAGGTTATTGCATTTAAGCTAATCAGCCCTAGGTGGAGTAGCTCCAAAATTCTTTCTTATTTTTTTTTCCTTTAGTTTCCAGGGCGGGAAGTAGATGATGAACTTTTTCACTTAGAAACATAGTATCAATTTATAGGACTCCCTAAGTGAAAGAATGTGCTACAGTGTGCGTGTACAAACTTCGCCCTCCGGTGTCCAGAGACAACACACATCCTATTGGAGGAGGTTTTTGTTCAAGTGTGCTTCTAGATACTGTTACCAGAATTGCCCCTCCATGACCAGCTCTTCCTGATTAAAATATTTCTACTCCTGCATTGTCATGAGAATCTGCATTCTTCTCAAGACAAATTGTGAGTTCTAACACTTTATTATATGAAATAACATTCTAAACATTAGAATCCAAAGCACTTCTGTATGAATTAATTAGCACTCCAGTACTTGATCTCTTAACCATACTGCAGTCTGTAATTTGACAGCTATCATTAGTAGACCCTATAAAACTAGTACAATAGATGTGTGCACACTGCCCTCTAATTCAGAGTAATAATCTTTCTACAATCATGTTCACTGTTGTTCATTTAACTGTAGGAAAAAAAGAATTATATCAATGCAATTGAATGAATCCAGTATTTACCTCTCCCTTGCCATCTCATATTACAAAATTGCAAAGCATTTTTCATAATATCTGTTTGGTAAAGCCAATCTTAAAAGGCTGGTATATAAAATAAGTGCAGAACATTTAAACAAAAACATCCATGGAATTTGGTAGGCCTACGACTTTTAAAACCTCTGTTTTCTGCTGGGTTACTGTATTAGGAGTCTCAAAGCTTCCTCCAGTTAAGGNAGTGAAAAGACACTAGCACAACACAATCCAAGGAAAATGCAAGTCGATATAGCACAAAAGATTCTTTGTTTAAGAGCAGCAAAAATTTCCAGCAACTGTCTAAAAATGCACGGCATAAAAGAATGCAATTAAATAACAAAACTAATCCAATCTAAAAGACAATCATTATAAACCAGGACAGGGACACTTTGTTTTAAGTGCACACAATGAATTTTAAAGATCTTTCTTTAG
>VXBU01017624.1:50742-65079 GCA_013400315.1 Bombycilla garrulus | reverse complement strand
AGGTTGGTATCAGTAGCCACAGTAACAACTCTCATTTTACAGATGGCAGTGGAAATAAACACGAGCTCCCCATTCCACCCAGTCGGGAGACAGGGAGTGACTCAACTCTTCTAACTTGGGTCTGGTTCTATTTCTGAATATAGTGGTAGGCAATAAACTTCAAATAAAGTTATATCTTGTCTTTCAAGAAAGATAAAATTTTCACGTTTTTGCTAATTATGGAGTATTTTTGTCTTTGTTCTAACTTCAAAATAATAGATACTACTTTCTCTAATCCAAAATCCAATCCAATTATTTCAGGGGCCTTTGGATCAAGTCTCTTCTCATTACAAAGTCCAATTAAAATCTTTAATGTTTCTCTCAAGTAACTGATAAATTAGATGAGAACGTAGCAAATTCCACAAAAGTACATAAATCTTAATAAAATTAAGGAAAACAGACATCTGACAAATTTTGCACACAACAAAATGGAATCAGATTTAAAAAGTGGCAATGATATTCTAGTTACACATTTATCATAAATCCATCTGTAAATGACACTGGGCAGAGGTCAGAAATAAAATACTGTTGATATTTTCAGTTTCAGAAATACCACAAAATATTACAGAAAAGACTGAGGAATCTCACAAGCAACAATATTAAGAATTATAATTCTATCAGATAACCCTTAACGAAGTAACCTTTGTGAATATACCATTAGGTATGATTAATTTTCATTCTAATAAAGAGGAATGGGAATTCAAATTTAATAATGCAGTTAAAATTCTACCATTAGTCATAACTAAATTAATCCCATGCCTCTGGTAGCTGCCTCACGTAAGGTAAAACCTGATCCCATGAAACATGGGCTATTCTAAGACGATTGAACTTGCGGTATATAATTTTGGTACAAGGAATTTAAAAATAACTTCTGACTAAATTTTACTGATTCACACTTAAGAGTTCAGCATCAGCAGGTACCACTGTTTTGGCAGCAATGCTAATTTTCTTTGAGATCTTTCCTAAAAAAAGCAAAAATGGAAGTCAATCCCAGAATGATTGTCACATAAGTGCAACACCTTATGTAAAAAAAATTATAAAGAGCCCATCTCCATAATTTTAAATAGTACTTATAAAAGAAGGCTTTGACAATTCTTGTATTCAAACACTATAGACTATTACACGGTAATCCTCTCCTGAACCACCAAAATCCTAGCATCTCCCCACAAAAAGCTCAGGAGCAGACCAGTGATGCTCCCATCAGCATCCTATAATAGGACCCAAGAGATCCTGGCTTTGTGCTGCTGGGCAGCTCACGGCTGCAGCCTTGGACAGCTGCAGGTCACCCTGCAGGGGCACCATTCGAAGCCACTGCAGCGTGAGTCAGCTCAATTACCTTTGCAAGCCTTTCTCCATTTTCTTTCTTTCAATGCGCAAATACTTTGAGACACAAAGCAAGTCTAGTAGCCAACTAAAATTAACTTCTCCAAACATACAATAAGCTAAAATGATTCCACTCAATAGCTACTCCAGCTATCATCCCAGCCTCTAAATACCTGAAGAATCATATTTGTAGCATACCAGGCTACTGAGATCTTAAGTAAAATTAATTCCTGGGCAATTATGGCACTCTTATAGCACCTGAAAAATCTGGTCTTGACTTGTCTCTTTTCCCTTTTCTTCACTACAGATGATAGGTTTAGCTCAAGTACCTATGTCCTGACTTGAGGAATTTTGATGAACTGCGGTTTTCAAGTAAATCAGCACAAAACCCATGCTGTTCAGGGTTTTATTAGTGACTCCACAAGCTCACATGGCAAGCTACCAGGTTTTAGATCTGCTTTGACAAAGGAAATGGAACTATACACCACTTTGTCGAAGTATAGAGCTATGCACATTGATGACCAAAATTCCCAGATCAAAAAAATTCTCCACAGGTTACGAGCAGTCCTAAACAGTAGCTTTAGAAATGGTAACTGTCAGAAAGGAAGTTGTTAAGGTTTTATGGAATAATGACAGGATCATAGAGCGAAGACTTTTTAGGAAGCCTGAAGGAGGCAAGCCCACTGCTGCTGCTGATGCAGGTGGCTGTCAAGAGGAAATAAAACATGTCTTGCACTTTGCCAAGATCCCCCCTGTTTGCAGGCAAGCTGGCAATAAAAAAAAGTCTTAGGCATAGGTAAGGAAGGACTCACTTAAGTCAGCAGTTGGTGTCTGCACTGGCTAATGGGCAACAGGAGGCCTCCTGGTACTATTCAGACAGGAAATACAGATACGTTCTTAATAACCATAGGACAAAGTACAAAGTAGTCACAGTGCATAGCTTGAGCAGTATTTATCAGAAGATTAGGGGTAAAAAGCTATTTAATTAAAACTTATTTTATCTAGACAAGGGCTTGAATATGCACCAATGCAACATTTAAGCGTCCCCAGATGGAAACTGAGGGATAAAATATGAGTGTGCAAGTCTTACATAAGGGTCCTCAATGGCTTCACCATTGCCCACTCAAAAACACGGTCTTTTGTGAAGCTGCTTTATGTGCTTTATGCACCTGAAAGTTTGTTAATTAAGCAAAGATTGGTAGGTACAGCTGCAATTTCAAATGAGCTTTTTCCAAGACTCTCCACTTGCTCTGCCTCACTACTAGATGCACATTTCGTTTTCCAGCTTCTACACTGTTTGCATTTTTTTGTCCTTTTCATATTACCATAAGATGGAAGTTACCAGTACATGACAGAGGAAACAGGAGCACCACTGGAGTACTCCTTTGAAGTCATGTTGCCTGTTGTCATGGCAACCCCTTAATTAGTTGTGTTACTCATTTTTCACCAGCACCTGGCAACATCACCTCTCCAAGATCTGTTATTATTAAGGAGTCTGCTAACTCAGCTGCTTTATGAGGTAGCAGAAAAGATCTGCTGGCATTTCCGTTATGAATCTTATTTTTCAGGAATCATAAATCACTCACAAACTGCCCAACAGCTGAATACAATGTGGACAAATACCACTATGACAACCCATCCCCTTGGAAAGAAGGCAAAAAAAAGTCTTGGGATCTAATGATGCTCCCTCAGTACCAGTATGTACACTGCTATTCACTACACAGGGAGGGGGGATCAGATCTTAAAGTGTTAAAGTGAAAAACACTCAAATGCTTTGACAGACAATCTCTTGCACATCTCTTTGACATCACAGATGTATGACATGGGAACAAGATTGGCCCCATTTCCTCCACGCTTCCTACTGGAGAAAGATTTCTACCCTTCACATTGCTGCTGTCCATATCCTCAAGCTGCTCTGAGAAGCACACAGCATGTACTGACCCAGCACTGAAATTATCATAATTAAACATGATAATGAAACAGGCTCCAGCCAGCCAGCAGTCAGACCTGAGAAAACCAGGACTCTTCCTCAAGAGTAAATTGTCCCTATATGTGAGCTGCACAGAGACTTCAGACTCAAAAGGCTGAAAAAAAAAAAGGCTGTTAATTTCATTTCACAGGCAACCCCATCACCTTGGATGAATACTTCCCTTGGACAAAAGGTCACCTAGTTACCTAAATTCCATTTCTGAGTTTGGGACCATAAAGAAATACATATTTACAATCATCTCTTCAGTATCAAAGTTGACTGTTTCAATGGTTGAACACCCAAATATTAAAATTTTAATATTTGGGTGCTGTAACAGAAATTAAACATCCTGAAATCATATTAGAATGTGGCAATAAAAAATCCTTCTCTCTGCCAAACAGCAGGGAGAATACAGAGGAGCCTCATGCAGAATTCAGCATCTGAGAACAGAGCAGAAAGAAACTAAAATAATACTCTGATCTGTACAGTGGGGTTCTGGAGGTACAAATGCGCTTCTCCACAAAATTTTAGACAACAAGTTAGTCGAAATGGATAGTTTTATCCCTTGATACTGCCTTTATTCAATTTCCAGGTTCCCTTAATGCTCTTTAAACATAGATTTTGGCAGTTTATTATTTAAAGATTGAGCAATAGTGAAAAACACATTCATTTCTGCTTGTCAGGGATGTTGATGAATTCCAGTCACATGCAATTAAGTTGGAATTCAACACAATGACAGATTAAACAGCAAAGTCTAGCCCAACAAGGGAAAAAAAAAAATCAATCTAAAATACAATTCCCAGCGAAAAACTCCTAAACTTCTTTCTGCTGAAAAAAGGGTGCACAATCTTTGTCTTATTTATGATATGAAAGTAGAGGATTTGTTTTATTTTAATTCAGGCAGTAGTATTAGAATGTATCATCTACAAGAGACAGCAAAAATACTAGTCATGCTGTAATATTTTTGCTACAGGAGCAACATAGGATCTTTAAATTTTAAAGTAAAAGACAGATATGGCAAAAAGGGGATACACTGCATTCTGCATCTCTTAAAGATAAATTCCCTCTCTGTAAAGCAAAGCAACAAATGTTACTGAGAATTTGAATTGGCTTTGTGACATTTAAAATGAAACGAAAGACAAGTATTCTAGGTCCCAATTTACATCCACATAATTAAGGGGCTACATGTCTTTACTCAAAAAATCTTCATGCTGTGTATTGTTTTATTAGTTACATTGGTTTTCAAACCAGAGGAAGAATCATAGAAGTATATAATTTTTTGTTAACTCTGGCAGTGCTTTACTCTCTGTAGATATGGGGAGCTAGAGCAAAAACTGCTTTAACATATGCTGCAAAAGAAAAAAATTAATTACACTAGACATTTTTGTACATCCTTCAAAATCCTCAGGGTCAATGCTGTCATGCCAGCAAGGCATCAGAGTCTCTCTCTGTCAACAATGTATAACAACTGACCTCAGGAAAGCGATTTAGTAGCACGATACAAAATTTCATAGCCCCTTTTCACCACACAGGAGAGATGTTCCAGAAGCTAGAATTTTTAACACTTGTCAGTACTAGGTTGTACTGTACAACAGCACTCAACAACCATACGGCCACAATGATTTCACCAGTGGCACAAACCTCTATGGCTTTGAAAAGGTCATATATGATCACTTGAGAAACCTGATTAAATTCATACATACTCACTCAGCAATGGTATTAAGAAATGGTAGCAATGATAGAAAACTTACCAAAAACTTGGTTCTCATGAAACCAGAACAAAACCAAATTTTACACTTCACTAAACTGTTAAACAAATGTTTCAACTTTATTGAATGAATCCTCTTAAGGAAGAATGGGCTTGGAAAAAACGGCAGCAAAAGAGATTTAGTCTTATTAGCTCTATACACTTCTGATTTCCTCATACAAGCCAAAAAATGTTCCTGTGAATGAAGACAGACTCACCATAACTCAGCTTCTCATACCAAGAAAGACAACTAAGTCCAAGTCCTTTGGGAAGGAACACAGAGCTTGAACTGCAGTTCGGCAACAGCTGCAACATCAGTTCTGGCTCTGTCAAACTATAGAGCTAACCTTTCCAGTTATTGTTTTGTATGTACTCTACCTACCACAATAAGCTTCCGTCACTGGAATACTAAATTTGTGCTACATGAACAAAACGTTCAGCCAAAAAGTGAGTTTTCTTAACTTTATAAAGGCCCTAAAACTAATGGGCTAGGCAATTTCAGACTGTAATTTAGCAGTTCTACTCTTAAACTCACCTTGAACTTCAGGAGAGAATCGAGCTGAATGTCGAGACACAAAAAGTTTCAGTTCTTGATCCAAGTTGCATTCTACCAAGTTTGTGTCCCATGATCGGATTCCTAAAATTCAAAATACAAAACACATGAGCACTGGAAGTTTTAACCGAGTATTCTTCTCTTTGCATATTTCTAAATTCCAAGCCCAGCCTCACTTCCTTCCAAGGCACACAGCTGTTTTTTAAAATGTATTCAGAAGGATTCTGACAGGAATGAGAAAAAGACAATCTGCCTTTCCAAAGGGTGACCATTCTTTAAGGCCCCAGCTGTAGAACTGCAGTGGTAGCCACTTTACTGTAAGTTAACAGTGTCCCTGTCATGATTTTAAAACTGCAATATACAGGCTTACAAAAACAGAAAAGTGAATCACTCAGAGGACACTTCAGTCGTGTTGCTCTTTTGAGAAGAAAAAGACAGCATTACCTAGCATGTTGCTAATTAATATTTAAATATAAAGTATTAAACTGCTGACTTCTTCATCTAGTATCTTTTAAGCATACCATATTTTAAATTAAAATTTAGGAGATCTTTTATTTATCAAGTGTCAGAACTCCAGTTTTGAGCTTTGAAAATGCTGTGCTTGATTTTTTTTTAAAAAAACCAAACCACACATCTGTTCCCTACTGTTTTTCCCCCAGCTACTTAAAAAGTGAGACACTTGACACCTTCATGACCAAAAAAATATTATTCCAAAATAGATTTTTAAGGACTGAAACTCCACTAGGAAAAAAAGTCATTACAGCCAAAAGACAACTTTCTAGCTTTCTTCCATAAGATTTCAATGAATAATTTTTGAAAAATAATAAAAATTAAAAAAAGAGAGCATATTTCAGATTTTTCTGTAATTTTGTTTTGAACTTGTCCTAAAACATCTTCTAGTTTTGAAATAATGAGCAGGCAGTAACAGTACCAGTAAGTCCAGGCACTGCTGTAACTTTGAAAACCAAAATTACATTCATTTTTTTGTCCTAAAAAATCATTACATCTACACAAATGAACTGGCAAACATAAAATGGATTGCTGGTGAGGAAGCGTCTGGTGGCCCCTCCGCAAATGCCCATGCCTTTGCATAGAATTACTGGGTTAGACCACTTTGAGGTTTGACAACAAGATGCCTGAAGAGGTGTGTGTCCAAGCCCTCAGAATGTGTCTAGAAGTAACACTGTCAGTAACTGTCAGGGTTTCAGGCTGTGGATGTTACTGTCAATGCTACTTCCCATGCTATATGTATTTTCTGTTTCAAGGCAGCAGAAATGCCAGAACTTAGTCTGGTAGAAGCCATGTCGCAGGGATGAAGCATGAGGAGAAAAGAGGGAATAGCAGAGAAACGAGATCTGCAGTGCCAGTCTCCCATTGCAGCTCTGAGTAGGTTCTCCATGCAAATATGAACATCTACATTTCAAGAGCCTGAAGCCTCTGCAAGAAAAATGCATCCAGGCATTTTCCTTGTTAGCATCCAAGCAAAGGTAGCAGCAAGCTAACTGCAACATGCTACCAACAATCACGTAGCTGCCATTTGAATCTCCAGAAAAAAATTGAAAATACAGTATTGCCTGTGTGTTCTCCACTTGAGAAAATGACTGAGCTATAACCAGCCACCTCCACTTCCTGACTGACGTTCAGATGCATAAGCAGCAAGATACTTCTGCAAGTCTCCTTACTTTGTTTTCTCAGAAAGTTCTTGGCCATATGGTACATTTTTGGGGCAAGTTTTGGCAGGCAAATACATCTAAACAGGCTTTAGTATCTTCCAGGTGCTGGAATAGTTGAGAGCAGGAACACCAAGCCAATATAATACCATATACATAGGGCACATATAAAAACAATAACTATTAAACTTTGACATCGATCACAAAGCTGAAGTACACTGAATGCATGAGTACTGAACTTCAAGAAGCTGGAAGATAAAGAGCTCCCTGGCCTATGACACCAAGCTTGGGCGGAGAATCTACAACACTTTCTGGAGGTCATTTGAAGAACATGGACTATGATTCATCAATACTGGTATGATAGGATTTGTCCACCATCCCTGGCTGCTTTAGATGTGATCATAATTTGCTGTAGGGATAAGATTCTGATTAGATGTAATCAAGATTGCTCAGCCATTGCCTGACTGAGCCAGGTAATGTCCAAAATACAGGAAGGACTCAAGACAAAATAAATACGAAAAAAAAATCCAAGGGGAAAAAAGCCTAAAAGCCTTATGCACACAGCAGTCCTAGAACGTGAAGCTGGAATTTGAGTAGACTATCTAAAAATTGCAACTGCATGATTCAGCAATCTGGATTCAAAAATTATGCAGGTGTATTACAGCATAGCAAAATGTATTAAATGAATGATATCACTAAATCTGGTTTTGGGAGGAACAAAAGTAAACATGGGACTAAAACCCAAGGTCAATCCAATGATGGATTAGCAGGATGGACATATCTGCTGTAAACATGGCTGAACTGGAGCTATTTCTTTCTTTCTGCAGTCTTAGGAGTGCAATGCCACTAGACACAGGACTAATCAGACAGCAGGTGGGGTACACCCAGTAGCATCTGCTAAATCAGTGGAAAAATCTTGAAGCTTTCTCTTCACTCCCCTCTTCTCTTTTGGTGGACAGTGGTTTGGAGGATTGCCCCCTTAGCAAAGTCACATCCAAAATGTAATTCCTGAAAATGCATCATGCCATGCCATTCCCTCTCCATGATATATTAAGAAATGACTCTGCATTCCACCAGGTTGCGTAGCATCACGCCACTGATGTGTTATCAGCAGATGTTTTCTTCGACACGTTGCTCTGCAGTTTGGCGCATGAATCCACAGTTTTCAGTGATGGCATTCAGGAGATGAACCAGAGAAGACAGTGAGGCAGAGTCATAAAGAACCAAAATGCATTTAAAGGTCTATTGAGAACAAAGGCACCAAGAAGTGTTTTTTTTTTCCGGACTACAGCAGATTTTTCAAAGAGAAAAATATTAGCTGAGCCCATAATTGCCTCATGTGGATAGAGCATCAGATACCCACTGTATTCATCCAGAACAATGTACCTCAAAATTTCACCAAGGAGTTTTCTTAGCAGGAAAAAATCTCAACCAGATGGTCTGATACTAGAAGCAGCAAGGTGACTTCTAAGCCAAAATGATGAATTAAAAAGCCAATACATTCCCTCTGAACACCTAAACCTGTAAGAGGGTGTTACACTTAGTGGTAGGAGATAGCAGCAACTGAGCTATGCCGCAGGAACTGTACAATAGGAGATTTAAGAAGACACTGAAGAGAGTTTCTTCAGAGGAAGGGTATCAGCTGTCTTGAGGGAAGAAATTTTACCAATTTGCTTTATAATCTTTAACAATTTAATTAAAATGCGCCCAGTTCTCTTCTAATATAACCAAAAATTAGACAGACCTAAGGAAGTGCAATGCTGAAGAAGCTCTGAATGACAAAGCACTTGTCTCAGTAGCTCTCCCCAAGAGACAATGGTAGCAATAAAGATGAACAGGTTATGATAAAGCTGGTTAGCTGAGATGAGGATGCCTTTTACCTCAAACGGTAACGAAAAAGAATTCAAAGAAATAACCAACTAAAGCAACAATGGTTGTGAAAGCAACAATAGAGACAGATGAAGTCCTAGCTGGACTGCTGAACCACACCTACATGACAAGGCTGCTACCAATTCCCCGTTCCGGGATCTCTTCCCCACTCTTAACAATGGCAGTTCCTGAAATCTTGTTTTCACGAGCCCAGAACAAAAAAATACACGTTATAAAACCAGGTATCAACTGAGTTTAACTAACTGTAATGTCCGGCAATAATTTTCTTCGTGTTTCATTCCACTAATACTGCAACAGCTCGGGTTTTTTTGTTTTTTGTTTTATTTTTCCCCTCTCCGCATATACACTGCAATTTATTGTATCAGAAACCACAACGAAAACGTGTAAAACTGTCATTTCACTTGCAATACCACCCTGCATCGCCGTCTTAAGAAAAGGACAAATAAACGCCGAATCAGAGCAGCCCGCAGTCGGACAATAACGAGGCTGAGCACTCGGGTAACAGCCCTGTTACTCACATGGGTTCTCTTTATTAGAATATATATACGTGTATATAAAACTTGGGTCCTGAAAAATTGTCCAGACGAAAGTCTCAGCGCCCAAAGTTAGACACAAAGGCGCGGCTGCACTCCCGCCCGCGCAGCCTCTGCCGCCGAGAGGGAAAACGCCCCAAACCCCGCCGTCTTGGCGTGGCGGTGGGGGACAGGAGACTGCGGGCGACAGCCGCCCCGCAGCCCTCAGCCCAGCCCATCCACCCCATCCCCAGCCGCCCTTTGTCCGCCCCGGGCTGCCTTCGGGACCGCAGTGCGGACCGTGCCACGCCCACCCGCCGGTGTCTGCGGGCAGACGGGCTCGGCGGCAGGCACTGGGCTCCCGAGCCGGCCCCTCCGCCCAGCGATGGCGGGGAGGGGGCTCGCTGCGGCTCCCCGCAGCCCCGCTCCGCAGCGCCCGCACCCCGTGGGGGAAGGTGAGAGGATGGGCGATCGCGGAGGACCCCCCGGGAATAAAGAGCCGAAAACCGCGGCTTGGCGGGATGCGCGCTGGGGGTCAATCCCGGCTCCTGGCCGCACCCAGGGAGGGGCAGGGCGCCGGCGGGGGGGTCGCGGCGCTGCTTTCGGCGCCCCGGCTCTCGCCGCCTCACCTCGCTCGATATTGGCGATCGCCCGCCGCAGGTGCTCCTCCGTCACCAGCTCGCCGATGACCACCAGCAGGTAAAACTTGCTGTCTAGGAAGCGGTGGGAGAGACTGGGCGAGGTGGAGGTCGGGTTGGGGATGCTGCAGGAGGGCTCCGAGTCCACTTCCACCACTACGGTGGCCATCGCCTCCGCCCCGCGGCTCCGGGGCGCTGAGCTCGGCGGCAGCTCCGCAGGCAGCAAAGAGGGAGTGAGGGCGGGTGGGGAGGCGGCGGCGCTTTTATACGGAGACGGTGCAGGGCAGGGACCTGGTGAGGAGGAGGAGGAGGAGGAGGAAGGGGGGGAGCCGGCGCATCCTCCGCGCCGCCGCCTCCTTTCCAGCATCCACAGCTGATGTCATCTGCGGCAAATCCTCCCCGCGGCGGCCCCCGGAAGCAGGAAGGACGTGGGGGGCGAACAACGCCCCAAGGGGACGCTAAGGGGTGCGCCCCTCGCCTGGCTGCTGCCCCGGCCGTGGAATTCCTGGGCCGGCGTCCCTCTCATCCTTTGCTCTCTGTGCCCTTTCGGGGCGTCGCCCTGACGCCCGGTGACCCCGAGGCCCATCCCGGGTCCCAGCCTTCAAACAGAGCCCTGAGGAGCCGCAGGTGATGGCCTGGCAGACCTGGGGAGCTCATGTGGGAAAGCCGGCTTCGGGACTCTAGAAGCGCTCCAGACGCAGATGAAAAAGCAGTGCCACTGCCCAAAGCCAGTTGTCCTCTCCTACATCTTGCTGTAGCACTGCAGCAAAATTTGAGTCATACTTATAATACCCACCCTCACCCAGCAATCTAAATATTCTTGATAACTTTTTGGATTTGAAAGTAGTTAATTTAATAAGATACTTCACACATAGCCTTTGTGCACATATTCGATGCCCATGGATGTATGACACCAGAAGAACACTGGTTTTGGACAGCATGCTGAAACCCATATTCTTAGCTTATTCAAAGCTGCAGAAGTTCAAAGGATTTTGGTAAATAATGTTGACCAGGCTCAAGCAACTCCAGGGACCAATGGTAGCAGAAAACTTACACAATGACAGAACCAAAGGTTTCATTTCTCTTCTCATAGATGTTAGTACCTACACCCCCATACTCAGTGATAGCCGCCTCTGAAAAGTGTGTTACTCTTTCCTAATGTGGGACAGAGAAGTCAAATCTGTGATGTTCCTCTCACTTTACTGATAAAACCTGGCTACTCGTTTACACTAAGCCTCTTGTTTATATGGCTCAAGCGGTGTGGGATAAATTTCACTGAAGCACATAAACTTCTATATCTTGTTTTTTAAGATAACCTCTTGTCCTGACTGAGAAGACACTTCCTCTGTCTGCAGCTTCTTACAGTGCTGGGCGTGCAAATTCTCTACCTACTGCTCAGGAGTGGAGTGCTTGCCTGGATAAACCAGTACATCAGCTTTGTCTTCCTTATATTTTGTTCCAGGGCACAGTGGACTAATTTGCATGTCACTACTAAATTTTTTTTTATCTTACTAGCCTAGAGGCTACAGTTTCAACCCACGGGGTAACTGGTCCACAGTGTCATATCTCTCTATAGCACCTAGTGGTTTTGATGTGAATGGTTCCTCTGCATAAACACAGCACTGGGAGTCTTGGCTTACACTGTGTGGTGTGTTTGGATGTTGCATCTAAAGCAGGCTTTTTTTGAACTGCTGTTATTCTGAAGGTTGTAAAGTGTGGACAAGCATTTTCACGGCCATGTCAGGTGGCTGAGATGACACAGTGGTAAAGAGCAGCAGTGCTCATTCTTCACTAGAACTGACTCTGCTGATAGAACAAATACAATGGCATAGATGCAGAAGAACTAGCAGCAGTTTTAAGGTCTGCAAGGTATTCAAATGTCAGTGTGTTGCTCTTTGGATACTCCTGTTCATCTGGGCCCCACTGTGCCTTTGCTGTTTCCTTGCTAATCCTGTCAGTCGCTTTCCATGGGATGGTGTAGGTGCCTGCTTTGAAGTAATGTCCATCCCCTGTGGCCTTTTCCTATACGACTTTCTTCCTAATTATTATAATTATAGGTACGATCAAGACTTGCCATATGGTGCCCACTGGAGAAAGCCAGCTTTAGCTTCCATCACTGCAATCTATAGTTTTGGGAAATGCCTTTATTTCAATCACCAAGAAGAGAAGCTAGTCTCTGAAGCATGGAAGGGGCTTGCGAAGGGGACTTGCCAGCTGGTTGCAGAATGGACAGATACTGGTTCCTGGGCATAAAGGTAAAACAATTACTTGCCTCACAAGCACAGCAGGTTAAATGGGATAGTCAGATAAGTGTACATCAGTAATCAAAAGGCACTGTATGTGATTTTAAGCACTTTCTTTTTTATAAGGAGAAGTGGAAATATCCATAGCTGAAAAGATGCCTGTGAGTTTGAAAAGTAAGAGCTGAAAAGAATGCTTTTTATCAGAGATTAAGATGCTTGCATAGAGGTAGGTAATACAGTTACATTTGAAATAGCCTGCTCAGGTAGTCCTCTATTTTATACTGCACTGTAAACCAATGTGCACTTAGAATATGGTATGATAAAAGATGAACTGTTACAGTCAAACTGTCTTGTGAGGAGTGATGTGTCACACATCAAAGCCCCAAGGACAAGAGGTTGTCTTTGCAAAAAAATGATCTTGTGCTAAGCTCTTCAAAGCATGCAGACCTCTGGCCTTGTCTATTCACAAGCATATACTGCATCATCTGAGATGGAATGTAGGCAAAAAAGATGCTTTATCCTCCTGAGTGTATCTCTGAGGAGGCTGCAAGGTCCAAGCTCCATAGCCACAGTTCACATTGTGGTTTGCCCTGTCAATATATCAGTCAGATTGATTTGTTTGTCATCGTCTTTCCCTACCTTGAAACTAATTTATATTCTGCAATATGGAGCATCAGATCCACTGCTGAGTGAAATGTGGAGATATGCTGCATAAAGCTGACTTAGAGTCCTATGACCCTCACTATTTGAGAATGATACCACCTGCCTATCTGCAGCTAAATCACATAGATACGCCCCTTCAGTAGAAGAAACAGCAAAATTTATGTGCTATGGAATATATCTTACTGTTTCAAAGAGACAGTCATTGAGACCTACACCTGTCTGGCTTTGATTATTTTGGTTTGATTTTGTTGTTTTATTATGTTCAATACCAAATTGAGTTAAGTATGGTCAAATATTATATGTAGAGCTGTATTTTTTAGGTGTTGTATTTTTTTAAAGAGGTAGTTTAAATAAAGTGCTTGATGTTTAAAACATACTTCTTGGTAGTATGTGTCGTTTGTTAACCACTAATGTTCAAGCTTCATTCAAGTCCAAACTTCAAATTTTAAATGAAGTTTCAGTGATGTAAAAGCCTTTAGGCTGCCCCTTTGTCTCAGGTCAAGTATCATCCCTACCTTAAAAGAAATACGTATCCGTGTGGATTGCTTCAGACCAATTGACATCCAGACTGTATCTCTGTGGAGAGCAGCACTGTGGAGTGGGACCTGGGGTTGCATATGAGTTAGCAGTGCCCTGGCAGCCAGGAGGGCCACCCATGTCCTGGGGGCATCAGGCACAGCATGGCCAGCTGGGCAAGGGAGGGGATTGTCCTGCTCTGCTCTGGGGCAGCCTCACCCTGAGTGCTGGGGGCAGTTCTGGGTGCCACAGTAACAGAGATACAAAGGTACTGGAGAGTGTTCAGAGCAGGGCCATGAGGACGGTGAAGGGCCTTAAGGGGAAGCTGTATGAGGAGCAGCCGAGGTCACTTGGTCTGTTCAGCCTGGAGGACACTGAGGGGAGACCTCACTGCAGTTACAGCTTCTCCTTAGGAGGGGAAGGGCAGGAACAGACATTGATCAGCAATGATCTCCACAGCCCCGGGAGACCTCACAATGTACAGAAAAGTCCAGGTCTTCAGCCTGTGTTACTGAAGGAGTAGCCTAGAGTCATTTGTTCGTGTTCTCAAGGCAGTTTATTAGTTCCTTATCAA